>JAJHSJ010000006.1:50975103-51346444 GCA_021015155.1 Magnolia officinalis
CATACAACTCCAGTGGGAGGAACCATCCAAATTTCAATTGGAGGAATGGACAAATGGCTAACCCTCAAGAGGCCCTTACGCAATTCTTAAATCAAAAGAGGCCTCAAGAAGATACGGTTCAAAAATTCATGCAAAATCAAGAGTTATTCAACCAGAATACGATGCAAGCATTCCAGGATCTCAAAACAACAACGGGAATGTTTGCATCATCCATTCAAAGGATTGAGTCACACTTAGCGAGTGGGGAGAAAGGGATGCTTCCAGCCCAACCCCTCCCTAATCCAAAACCACAATGTGAAATTAGTGACCCAAGCTCTTCAAATCAAATGAAGCAAACCAAGTCTATCACCACTCTTAGGAGTGGAAAGACAATTGACAAATCTATTCTGGTAAGGTTTGAAAAGCCTAAGGACTTGGAAGAAATTGAGAAAGATAGACCTACCAATGCCCCACATGGGTTGGAACCGGAACCTCGAAGTAAGCCGATTGCGCAATTCCCTCAATGGTTGATTGCACCAAAACCTCTTTCTAATTCTCAGGATAGTCTAAAGGTGCTTAAATAAGTGAAGGTCAACATCTCTCTACTAGATACCGTTAAATAAATTCCTTCATATGCCAAATTTCTGAAAGATCTATGCACTACCAAAAGACGACAAAACATACAAAAGAAAATTTTTTTGACAGAAAAAATGAGTGTCATCCTCAAGCAAGATGTGTCACAAAAATACAAAGATCCCGGTAGCCCAACCATTACTTATGTAATTGGAAATTACCGGATTGAGCATGCACTTCTTGACTTGGGGGCGAGTGTAAATCTGATTCCTTATTCGGTCTACGAACAATTGGGTCTTGGTGAATTAAAACCTACCCGGACCATGTCACAACTTGCTGATCCATCAATTTGTGTACCAAGAGGGATGATTGAGGATGTGTTAGTCCAGGTTGATAAATTCTACTATCCAGTAGATTTTATTGTTCTGGATACTCAACCCATCGTGGATGTGAGCACTCAGATACCCGTCATTCTTGGTTGCCCATTCCTTCCTATATCGAATGCTATCATTAATTGTATGAATGAGATTATGAATCTATCTTTCAGAAATATGACATTGGAGCTCAAAATCTTTTTCAACATGAACAAACAGTCAGAGGATGAGGACGATACCCACGATATTAACATGATCGATTCTTTCGTGGAAGATAGAGCACTTTTGACTCTATACTCTAATACTCTAGAAACATGCTTGGCCCACTCCCCTGATTTAGATGATGACATGATTAAAGAGATGAATGCCTTGCTTGATGCTACACCGGTACTTGAAGTTAACCGGTGGAGACCACAATTTGAGAAATTGCCCTAAACTGATGCAGTGCCTTTGCCGTTTAGCCTCAAAGCACTAAAGCTTGACCTAAAACCTTTGCCCGCTGATCTTAAATATGTCTACTTAGGTCAAGATGAGACATACCCGGTGGTGATTTCTTCTCACCTTGAGAAAGAACAAGAGAGTATGCTTATTATAACTCTCATTGAGAATAAAGGAGCCCTTGGATGGTCGATTGCGGACCTCAAGGGAATTAACCCTTTGATTTGTACTCACCGCATTCATCTTGAGGATAATGCGAAAACTTCCCAACAACCACAACATCGACTCAATCCAAGTATGAAAGAAGTGGTTAAGGCTGAGGTATTTAAGTTATTGGATGTGGGGTATAATTTACCCTATATCTGACAGTCAATGGGTGAGTCTAACTCAGGTGGTTTCTAAGAAGTCTGGAATCACTATCATAGCTAATGCCGACAATGAACTCGTGCCAACAAGAGTTACTACTGGTTGGAGAATGTGCATTGACTATAAAAAATTGAATACCGTCACATAGAAGGACCACTTTTCTTTGCCCTTCATTGACCAAATCTTGGAAAGGCTAGCTGGTCATTCTTACTATTGCTTCCTTGATAGGTATTCGGGATACAATCAAATAGAGATAGCCCTTGAAAATCAGGAGAAGACAACATTCACATGCCCCTATGACATCCTTAAAAGTGCCCTGGTTTGTCAATTAGTGTGAAGGTTGAGTCGGTAAGTCAAGTGAGCCCCATATGAAGATCATATAAGCTATTGCCCCAACCGGATGTGTGTTTCGAGATAATCAAAGGTAAATTAAGCCTCACATCCCATGTCCCAAAACACGCAGGTAAATAAATCCTTAAAAATCTTACAATAACAGAGGTATTAAAAAGTCTGAAAACTTGTTTTTAAATGGAAAAATCTTCTAAGTTTTCTGCTTCAATCGATGACATCGAGCTTAGGTCGATGGAATTGAACACTCATGTTCGATGACGTCGAAATCAGACCATTTATGTCCAGTAACCACATAAGTATTTGGACAGAATATTCGATGAATTGAACATAACTTCGATGACATCAAATACACGTTGTCGATGACATCGAGGGTGATTCGATGAGTTTGAAGAACTTAGAGCTTTATCCAGCAAAACTTCTTGAAAAATATTATGACATTGCTCAAGGAATCGAATGAGCTTCGATGTCATCGAGATTCAAACTCCAATGACATTGATCAATGTTCGATGACATCAAATATGGACAAGTCTGTGTCCAACAAGCTTCAAAGAAAAATTAACTGAAATATTCGAGGAATCGAGATAGACTCGATATCATTGAAATTCAAACTTCGATGACATCGAAGAAGTCTCGATGAAATCGAAAATGGACAAGTCTGTGTCCAGCAAGCTTGAAAGGAAAATCAAACTGAAATGTTCGAGGAATCGAGCTAGCCTCGATGACATCGAAATTCAAACTTCGATGTAATCGAGGAAGCCTCGATGACATCGAAATTGGACAAAGAAGTGTCCAGCGAACCTTCAAGGAATATCTTCTGAAAAGATCGATGAATCGAACTGGGATTCGATGACATCGAACTTGAAATTCGATAATTGGATGACATCGAATAAGGCTCGATGACATCAAAGACAGGCTTAAAACTGTCCAGCAAGCTCTGGTGATATGTCATGCAGATTGTCGAGGAATCGAACTGTAATTCGATGACATCAGAGTTCAAATCTTGATGACATTGAATCAAGTTCGATGACACCGATCACCAGTCAAAAAGTTCCAGCAATGTTTTTCAGTAGAGTTCGTGTCATCGAAATGACATTCGATGTCAACGAAAGTATACGTTCGATTACATCAAATCATATTCAATGACATCGAACTCAGTCAGACACCGACTATTTTATTACCGTTGGAGCTTTTTACCTTTATAAGGAGAGCTTGTTCTTGGTTGTTGTATTGAGAAAAAGAGAGAGAGCTTTGAGAGAGTAACTGCTTATTTACCCTTTTTCTCATGGGAGTTCATCCTTAAATCCACCCTCATCATTGATATTCAATAGAGTGGATTAGTGAATGAACTTCCTCATTTAAGGATCATCCAGCTACCACCTTAATGGCAAATCATTGAGCTGGGATCCCTTGAATGCTTAAGACCATGGAATCACTCCGTCTCTTCAATGATTAATATTCATTAGAGTGGATTCCAACAAAACCTTGACCCAACCCCGTTGCCTTACATTGGAGCATCATCGGTGTTGCAGATTAAGGGAGCTGAAGAATCTTCATCATCAAGGGAGAACATCTTCATCAACGTGTTGAACGAGGCTCATCTACTTCCTTGTAAGTCATTAGAGTCCAGAGACCATGTTGATCATTCCTTGTGTAGGATTGGGTCACAGGTGTATCTCAAACCTTTTAAGCCTTCATTTGAGGCCTTCGACAGGAGAGTACATTTGGGTGCTTAGTGTAGGACACTTGCTCTTGTGTAGGGCATAAACTTTGGGTGCTTAGTGTAGGACCCTTGCTCTTGTGTAGGGCATAAACTTAGGTCCTTGTGTAGGTCCTTGGCCTGTGTGGCTTAAGCCAGGTTCCCTGTGTGGATCCTTGGCTTGTGTGGCCTAAACCATGTTCCTTGTGTGGATCCTTGGCCTGTGTGGCCTAAACCAGGTTCCTTGTGTGGATCATTGGCTTGTGTGGCCTAAACTAGGTTCCTTGTGTGGATCCTTGGCCTGTGTGGCCTAAAACCCAGGTTCTTTGTATGGATCCTTGGCCTGCGTAGCCTAAATAAGGTTCCTTGTGTGGATTCTTGGCCTGTGTGGCCTAAACTAGGTTCCTTGTGTGGATCCTTGGCCTGTGTGGTGTAAAACCCAGGTTCATTATGTGGATCCTTGGCCTGTGTGGCCTAAAACCTAGGTACTTTGTGTAGGACCTTTGCACTTGTGTGGGGCATAAACTATCATGTCCTTGTGTAGGCATGTTTAGGTACCTTATGTAGGTTGCAAAGGTTAGAGGTGAACCTGATTTGAAATCTCTGTTAGTGAAATCCGGTACACTCAAGGGTTGAGTGCGTCTGCTGGGAGTGGAGTAGGCACATAGCTGAACCACTATACATGACTGTGTTTGAGATTATTGCTTGCATATTCTTTTGTTTCTATTTATCGTTCATATAAAGCATGATTATTTGAATATCTAGAACTGATAAGAATCAAATCCCACACACACTCATACACATCATCCATCATAGACTAATTGTTAACTCTGCTTAATATTTAGTAGTCTTGTGTTTAGATCCTCTACTTGGCTTGAAAGCCACTAGAGTTAACATGAGTATATCTTGATTATTGCATAATAGATCAAGATTAGGATAAGAGGATCTTAAATTGGCACAAAATTTTATAAAGTCCTATTCACCCCCCTCTAGGACACTTTGACCTATTCTTACTTCTACTATAGAGGTCTATACCGCAATTTCAATTCGTATCAGAGCGTGTCTCTCTTAAGGGTTTAACTGCCTAGAGAGTGATCTTGACTAAAGTTGGGAATCATGGCCAAAGGGGAGGGCTCATTTGTGTCCAGACTTCCTGTATTTGATGATTCAAATTATGCATACCGGAACGCAAGGATGCACTACTTTCTAAAATCTCTGGATCATGAAGTGTAACGCCCTGAAAATCGGGGGTCGAGTAGCAACTCAACACCCGAGTTCCAAAACATCACTTATGCAACAGAAATGCTTATGATTGAATGTTGTCTGTGTTAGTGCATTAATCATGAGTGGGATTATACCAAAACAGTAATTCATACTCCAGATCAAGTTATAAAACACAAGCGGAAGACTGAAAGATTCTATAAATGTACATAAAGTCAAAAACGTCACAATCGGTCTCCAGAGTATGAACACTTTACTGAGTCACCATATACATGTATTTGTTTTAAAATAAAAATGTCAAAAACAGTGGTACAACTATAGTAGTAAACCCTGTAGTCTCGTCATCTGCAAGGCCTAAGCGAAACCTCCAGAGAATTGCATGTAGGAGAACTCATCCTGATCATTATAGTAATCAGGCTCAGCCTCCTGTGTCTCGTCGATACCTGCATCTAAGACAGAGTCTGGTGGGTGTCCAGAACACCGTCCCGTAACGTGGGAGTGAGTAGTTAACTTAGTGGAACAATAAAGCATAGGTTAACATGTTATCAATTCAGTCAAGCAGTAATGATAAAGCAGTACAATAAAACACTCCTAAATATTCTTATTAATGCAAGTATGAATGCAGTCATGATGCATGCCCTCTCCAATGCTCCCTCATGCGACAACATCTTACGTCCGCGGCATGAGTTCATCCCTCAGTGCTCCACATCTTCCAGGCACATGCAGTGTTATGTTATGAGCGTGATTACCGAGTTATTATCAGTCCTTTTCATACAGCCGTATTGGGAAACTAAGGTACCTTCCTTATATCATTCCCAAACAATGATCCATTCTAGGGTTGTCAGTCCTAGATAATCTCATACGATGATGCAGTTTTAGGTCACTGTAAAGGGCTGCCAGGGCTGTTACACGCACTCGTTGCACCGCTCCCCCATCACCTTATCAATACAGGCCTAGTTTATAATCTATTTACTACGGGAAGGCTCGTCGCCTCTCCGTAGATTCAGAGTATGCTCGAGGTCACTACAAAGGGCTCGTCACCAATCAGTGTAGGCCAACAGCTCGAATACAGTGTCCCATACCACCATATTCGGCTCACGAGTCTGGGTTGCTCACTAGTCACTACGGGGAGGCTCATGGCCCCAGCGTAGGCCGACAGCTCGACCATGGTGTCCCATACCACCATGCCAGGCTCATGAGTCTTAGTGGATCGAGGTACCAAGGTTAACATGATTACACTGGTAGGTTTGGTACCTTAGGTTCTAGCAGTAGCGTCCAAACATGGTGAACATACATTAGACAGATCGGGTTACTTGACGAACTCGACTAACATGAGCGTACAACCAACTAAACGACATGAAGTGCATAAACACTTCGCGTGTCCTAACCACTGTCGCCAACTGAAGTATGACACGGGTTTGTCAAAAACATCCTACGTGGCGAAATGAATCTCAACCACAGACTCAAGTCTGTTACCAATCGCCTGGACTAAATCATAGTCCCAATCACATTCAATCCATAACCAGAAAGTATGTATAGTGGCAAAGCATAATTAACAAGTGATTCAAACATGTTGACAAGCATGTTATAAAGCACAATGTAAACAGGAAATACAACACATACATTTCATAAGTGAGCGATTAAATTAAACAACTTGTATGGAGGAAATCATATACATCTCTAAGGTAGTTGAGAATCCTATCTCAACACCTATCTAAAGCACTATCATCTAAGTACTTACTCTTACAAACAGTTTCACAAACACTTAGAATACACTCTTTTAACATACATAGTGTATACTAGCAAAAACATGTATTAGGGCGAATCCTTTCATCAAGTAAGTATTATACACATATATAGCATGTTCATACAGTAATTAATCATGACAAACACACTTTCAAAATTTGTACGTATACGGTATTTTCGACAAATATACAGAATACACAATATGCCATAATTTGCATACGCAACTGAAACGTAAAAGGAACATCGGATTGTGCATGTACAATAACACCCAGATCATGAATCTATCATTATCTGACATTGAAAGCGTTGAAAACTATAACCTATATGTCTGAAGTCCGCACCTTACGCCGTAGAAGCGTAACGAACTTAATAGAAACTCTACACTTTCGTCAACGTCGTTATAATGACCTATAATACAAGGTAAGTTAGCTACTTCGCTACTTGTACCAATAGAAACCCTAAAACAGGTTAGGGTGAGGGTTTTCTTACCTAGAAATGAAGCCGGAATCATCGGAAAAGCGATTAGATTGTGATGGTTAAGCACATATAGCACCAGGGTAGAATAGCAGGAAGATTCTCCCACTTCTCTCACACTTTCTCTCTCTTTCTTCTCTTCTCTCTCCTAGGATTTTTTCAAATTCGTATGATGAGAATGAGAGAGGGTTTAAGGTCCTTATATAGGCCTAAAACACTCCAAATTAGACCTAGGGTCAAGGTATACTTAGGTTATGTCAAAAGCGGGTCTGTTCCGTCTCAACGGAGCACTTCTGAAGCCCCCCTTGAGCCAAAGGTTGGACTTAAGCTCACGGACTATGGATCTAGGTCGAGTTAAGTTTTCATCCCAATCGGGTTTCCAGATCACACGTGGCGGACCAGTCTCAGTTCAACGGTCACAGAGGCTTGATCAGGGTTACAAGTACACAGACATGTATGAGAAATATTTCCTGATCCGAGGGTGTATTTGGGTCAGATTTCGATGGTCTGATTGCTTATATTTGGCCCGCAAACGTCAAGTCTTAGATTACTTAAATTTAATTTAATTTCTAAAGAAAACCAGGTTTTCTCACACTTTTCACTCCGGGCTAAAGCGAATAGCCGTGGGACACTATCTGGATTTGATCTCCGAGATGGTTATCAAGCCCAGCAAGGCGGACCTAAGTCTATAACTTCATATTATTCGGACTTTCGATGTCCGGTCCAGATCCGATACCGAGTTTCAATGTTAATGAATTTGATCCTAGATTTTAGGGTAACCTAGCGTCAATGATTCTACAAGTTTTGGGTCTTACAGATCGTATTTAAAGTGATTCAAGCGGATTTCATGGCTAATCTAGTTTAACACTTAGTTAACTTTGTCTAATTTCTAAAGGATTTGATCCTAAGTGATTTCTGCCTGAGGTGGTACTCGGGCTATTGTACGGAATTTTTCGAGTTGTTACATGAAGTTTAAGACATAGTTAAAAAACAGATATGTGCCACCAACTGATCAAATAGTACTTGAAAATGACACAACTATCTCCAAACTTAAATCCAAAGAAATGTGGACTGTGTACGACAAAGAAAAACAAACATCTGAAGCAAAAGCAATGAATGCTATTTACCATACTGTGTCCCAAGAAGTCTTTAATCAAATCAGTATGTGCGACACATCAAAAGAAGCATGAGACTTATTAGAAACAACCCATGAGGGAACCAGTACAGTGAAAAGATCCAACCTGCAACTCCTAACATCACAATTTGAACACCTCATAATGGAGGAACATGAGACATTCATGGAATTCTTTACAAAACTGAACGTCATTTGTAATTCCATGGGTGGATTGAGAGAGAAAATTCCAGTCTCAAAAATTTGTAGGAAAATTCTAAGATCCCTACTAGAACGTTTCAACTCCAAAGTAATAACTATTGAAGAGTGTAGAAACTTGAACGAAATGAAAGTAAAAGAACTTAGTAGGTTCCCTACAAACATTTGACCTACACTTCAAACCAACCCCCAAATCCAAAAGTAATGCCCTTAAAGCTGCAAAACACACCACCATTAATGAGGAGGAGGAAAGTGAGAGAGAAAATGAAGATGAGGAAGTGGTTCTCTTGGCTTAACGGTTCAAGAATTTTTTTAACAAAAACCGTGGCCGACCATACAACTACAAAGGCCTGATGCCTAAGTCAGGAATGGGGTTTTTTTGTAGGGTAGAATCTCCAAAAAAGAGACACTAGTCAAATGCCAGGGTTTTAATGTGTGTAACTTTGATGGTTGAGGATACCTCCATATATATAGGGAAGAGAGTCCAAACGTACAAGGAATCGTCCTGATATCTTGGAGATCCATTCGGATCCGGGATCTTTATGAGATTACCGAATTCTGATGTTATTGGGATCTGATCCTATCCCCCGAATATCTAGGGAGAGATCTTCGGGATGATAGGAGATCCATCGAATCTCTAGCTCAGATTTGAGTCGGCACCCATAAGCAGGTGTTGGCTCGGGAATAAGCGACTCTGATCTCCTTGACAGATAAGCATTTACCATCTTCGACCAATGATTGAGTCATAGGATTCGTGTTCCTTTTAGCTGGGCGTTAAGGGTCTTTGATCTTGTCGTGGGACGTCGCGGACCTGTAATCGTATTTTGGCCAATCCATGACCATCCAATGGCCGAGCTATGACTGATCTATAACTGGGTAGTAGGCGATCTGGGGTTGATCTATGGTCGAGCTTTATCCAACCTATGACTATTCTATGGTTGATCTGTAATCGACCGATTAGGCCGGAACACGACTTATTTGAATGGGCTTGAAGCCGTGTTCTTAGAGGGTCCTTACAGTTGTATCGACCTCCTTGAAGGTTGGCCTATTTCTAGACGTAGACGCCTTATCAGGCTTGGGTTTTTATTGGGTCCGTGCTGGTCAAGTAGAGTTGGTCTATTCCATAAGCCGATTTATGGACTTATCGATTTTCCCCCCAACAGTGAGCCCCCCTTACTTTTAGAGCCGATCTAGAGAGGTTCGGAAAGTAAGTTTGGTCGTAGTTAGGTCGGGTTATGCATGGACTAGGTCGAGTCGTATTGTCATTAATGCCAGGTATGGTGGTCAGCACCGTAGTCGAAGCGTTGTCAGTCCGTAATCATGACGTGTCATTTCATGGCTCGAGGTCACATGGGGCGTCAAGTCGTCTTTTCAATGACGGATCAATGAGATCATGTTGCATGGCGTTGCAGTCAATATTGGGGTCGAGCAATGCATGGTGTCGCGCCACATGTCGAGTCAGGATAGCCGAGGGGACATCGTACGAACGCGCATTGATGGGCATCTTCAATGTCTGCCACATGTCATTGCTATATAAGGGAAGCCCTAACCTTTAAGGTCTTTCCTTCTACGTTTTCATTTCTTTCATTCTTCATCTCCTTGCTTTTCTTCTGGACAATTTCTAGCGTCCATTTCTTCTACAATCAGGATAGTGACTTGCCCATTTCCTCTCCAGTGTGCTCCATCTCTCCCTCCTCCCATCATTTTTCACTTTTCGAGTAGCTTTACTCGCCAACACCATATCCAGCTCATTAAGCTCGCAGGAGGGGGCTTCTAGTAGCGACAATGGGGCGAGTTCTCGCCTTAGGGTAATGTCGAACCCACCGTCGCCATTGGTGATGATGGCGGAGTCCGACTTCCGGTCGTTGGTGTCGAGGGTGTTGGAATGGTCTCCTGCCCAGAGGCTTACGCCCGTGACCAGGACGTTGAATTTATCCCCATTACAGAGGACAACGCCCGCGCCTATGGTGTCCAGCACATCTCTAGCTATGGGCCTGGTGGCTATGGGGCATGACCCTTCCGGAGAGGCCGATCCGGAAGAACCCAATGATGAGGAGGGCTCGTGGGGGTCGGTGCCCTCGAACTTGTCTGAGGAAGAGTTGGGTCGAATTAAACTCGGATACCATGTCCCCGTGTAACGACTTGAAATTTTTCGTACAATGGTTCGAGTACCACCTCGACCAGAAATCACTTAGGACTAAATCCTTTAGAAATTTGACAAAGTTAGCTAAGTGCTAAACTAGATTAGCCATGAAATCCATTTGAATCACTTTAAATACGATCTGCAAGACCCAAAACTTGCAGAATCATTGACGCTAGGTTACCCTAAAGTCTAGGATCAAACTCATTACCCGACTGCTCTCGGTAACACATTGAAACTCCGTATCAGGTCTAGACCGTACATCGGGAGTCCGCATACTACGAAGTTAAGGACTTAGGACTGCCTCGCTGGGCTTGACAACCATCTCGGATATCAAATCCAAACAGTGTCCCACGGCTGTTCGCTCGAGTCCGGAGCAAGAGAGTGTGAAACACTTATTTTCTTTATAAAATAAATATCTTGAATAGTGATCTGGCACGTGTCGCTTGCGGATATTTTGTAAGCAACTTGACCGTCAAAATCTGACCCAAATACACCCTCGGATCAGGAAAAATTTCATAAACATTTACATGTACTTGGAATTTTAGATCGAGACCCGCTGACCGTTGAACTGAAACTGGTCCGCCACGCGTGATCTGGGAATCCGACTGAAACGAAAACTTAACTTTACCTGGATCCAAGGTCTGTGAGCTTGAGTCTGACTTTTGGGTCAAGGAGGCCCGCCAGAAATCCTCCGTTGAGTTGAAACAACGCCGCTTTGGTTATAACCTAAGTATACCTTGATCTTAAGTCTATTTCAGAGAGTTTTAGGCTATAAAAGGACCTTAGAACACTCTCTCTCACAGCCATACGAATTTGGAAAAAATCCTAAGTAAGAAGAGAGAAAAAGAGAGAGAAAGCTAGAGAGTTGTGGGAGAATCTCCCTGCTACTGTTTCCAACCACTACACGGGCTGTACCACCCCTTTCTTGTCGCTTTCCCGGCGATACCGACTTTGTTTTAAGGTAAGAAACCCTAACCCTAAATCTGTTTTGGGGTGTGAAGGTTGTAGGTTATGAAATAGTTAACCTATTTCATCCTTTAGGCTATTAAACTGCCGAATACGGAAGCTTAGCGAACCTAGCTGATTCGTTGCAATTCTACGGTGTAAGGTAAGGACTTTAGGCGTATATGTTACGGTTTTCAATGCTTTCAATGTCAGATAACGATAGATTCATGATCTGCATGTAATTGCACATGTACAAAGTGCTGTCTGTTTTCCATTTCGATTAAAGATGTAGAATATGGAATTTTACATACTCTAGGTATACGTATAAATTTTGGAAATGTGTTTTCCATGATTATTTGTGGTATGAATATATGGTATATGGATAAAATACTTATTTGGCGAAAGGATTCGCCATAATACATGTTTACTAACATACACTATGTATGTAGAAATAGTGTATTGTAGAAAGTACCGTATATGTATATAATTTGGAGATGTATTTGCCATGACTAATTGCTGTATGAACATGTTATATATGCGTAAAATACTTGCTTGGCGAAAGGATTCGCCCTAACACATGTTTTGCTAACATACACTATGTATGTTGAAATAGTGTATTCTAAGTGTTTGTGAAAATGCTTGTGAGAGTAAGTGCTTAGATAATGGTGCCTTAGATAGGTGTTGAGATGGGATTCTCAACTACCTTAGAGACCTGTATGATTTCCTCCATGTGGCTATTTACATTTAAGCGCTTACTTAGGAAACACATGTGTTTGTATTCTTGTTTACATAGTGTTTTACAATATGCTTTATAACATGCTTTATGATATGTTTGTTAACATGCTTGATTTACTTTGTCTATTATGTTTTACTCTACATATTCTAAATAAGTATTGATTGAGTTTGGGACTATGTCTATAGTCCAGACATTCGGTACCAGACTTGAGATCGTGGTTGAGATTCATTTCGCCACGTGAGATGCGTTCGACGAACCCGAATCGTACTTCGGTTGGCGATAGTGGTTGGCCACACGAGGTGCTTCTGCGCTTCATATCGTTCAACTTGTTGTGCGCTCGAGCTAGCCGAGCACATCAAGTAACCCGTTATGTCTTATGTACGTTCACCATGTTTGGTCGCTACTGCTTGAACCTTAGAGTTTTGCCGCAGTATATAGAGTATAAACTAGGCCTGTTTCTGTATAGTGATGAATCGTTAAAGAGGTGATGGGGGAGTGGTGTAACCTTTGTGCGTAACAGCCCTGACAGCCTTTGCAGTGACCTAGAAACCACACCATCGTCTGAGATTAACTAGGACTGACGATCCTAGACTGGATCATATTTGGGAATGATTCAAGGGAGGTACCTTAGTTTCCCAATCCTGCTGTTTGAAATGGACTAATAACAACTCGGTAATCATGCTCATCATGCATTGCATGTGCCTGGAAGATGTGGATCACTGAGGGATGAAAGCATGCCGCGAACGTAAGATGGTGTCGCACGAGGGAGGGTGTGGTGAGGGCATCCATCATGACTACATTCATACTTGCATTAATAAGAGTAGTTAGGAATGTTTGATTTTACTGCTTTATCATTACTGCTTGACTGAATTGATAACATGTTAACTTATGCCTTATTGTTCCACTGAGTTATCTACTCACTCCCACGTTACGGGACGGTGTTGCGCACACCAACCAGACTCTGTCTCAGGTTTAGATGAGCTGACGACTCAGGAGGCGGAGCCTGACTACGATGAGGACCAGGACGAATTCTCATACATGCAGTATTCTGGCGGCTTCGACTAGACTGCCGGATCGACTGGATTTGCTGGGATTACATCCTTAGATGTATTTTTGACTTTTTGAACAAAAATAGACATATGTATATGGTGACTCAGATGGGTTCATACTCTGGAAAATGAAATGATTTTTGTATCTTTTACATACATGTATATATAGTTTCAGTCTTCCGCTTGCCTTTATACAATTGATCTGGAGTATGAATTACTATTTTGGTATAATCTCACTCATGTTTATTGCTCTAACACAGACAACATTTAATCATCATTATTTATGTTGCATAAGTGATGCGTTGGAACTCGGGAGTTGAGTTATACTTGACCCCCGATTTTCAGGACGTTACACCCCGAGTCTGTGGTCCTCCGGCTTCCTTCGCTAGACGAGCTTCCAGACTGACATCCGGAGGGGGCCGTCGCGATCTTTCAGGTTGTGCTTTAGTGCGGCCTGCATCTTCTTCTACAGGGAATAGTCAAGTGCCTGCTAACTCGCCTTAGCTTTGCCACGGGACAGATGATCCCGAACGGGTGGAGGGCTTTGTTCGTATGTACAGTCCTATGGGAGAAGTTAGACCAGCCTGAGTTATCCATGGATGAGTTCCTCCACTTGTACCAGTTGAAGCTAAACAATCCTCAGTCTGGCTAGTACTACTTCTCCGCTTGACGGAATACTGGTGGGGCCCTTATAAACGACCCTCCATCCTCTAACAAAAATTGGAGAGACAAATGGTTTTGGGCCTCTAAGTGCTAGGAGACAGCTGAGCCAGAATCGACTCCCATTGTCCCTAGGGCTTTCTCCGATCCAGGTCAGCATTTTCGCTGTAGCAGTTGTGCTTTAATTAGCTGGTATTTATTGACATCTGACCTTTGTTACATGTTTCTTTTGTTGTAGTCGTACCCAAGCATCCTCCTTTGCTTAGCAGCGGATCATTACCTCGGATTCGTGATTTACGGGCGCTCGAGGAAGGGAAGAGGTCCTGGAGAGTACTTCTTCAGCCCGAGCTACTCCTCAAAACGGGCTTGGACTCCGCTCTTACCGGTAAGAGCTTTGGTAAGATCTCTAACCGAGCTTCATGACTTAGAAATCATAAAGAATTTTTTTGACATGTTGCTCATGCGTCGTCACAGAGATGCCTGAAGCTTGGCCCATCCTCCATCCTCCCTCGAAGGTTCGCGCGCCCCCTCGAGATGAAATGACGAAGCCGAAGAAGAAGAAACAGAAAACCTCCTTTAAGGCCAAGGGGAAGGTCGGCCCCTCTTGCCCGGTCGTCTTAGAGGTCGAGGAAGAGGGCATGGAGGTGGAAACCTCCTCTAGAGCGGCGGGAATTGTTGCTCCTGAAAGCGTCGCTCCTACTGAGCTTCCCGTTGAGGCTTGACCTGCGGGGAGGGTGGAGGTGGAAGAGAGGCGAAGGACCCTTCGTCAGACCATGGAGGAGATCCTCCCATGGATAGACTGTCATACGGTCGAAGAGGAGTATGCCGACTTGTTCGGCTCTCCCATGGACACGCTCCTCGGGCACGTGTTGACGACTCTTCTTAGAGTATCTCATTCGAAGCTAATTTGAATTTCATTTTTTCTTGTGGTTGCTTGTCTTCACTTTTTTTTTTCTTTTTTCTGTAGTTCGCCCCCTTGCGTATTAAGGGTGCACGCCGAGTTCGCTCGGATGTATACTCGGGCAGAGATGGCCAAGCAACAGGTGGCTCATTCTGAAGTCAAGCTGCATGCTGCGAAGACGACTCTTGAGGTGTCTTTTGCTGAGAAGACCGAGGTAGTTGCATGGCTGGAGGAAGTCAAGGGCTTACATGATGTGTCATGCTTGGCTTGTCGAGACCGAGGCAAAGCTGGAGAGGCTGAGGAAGGAGACCAAGGCTATGATTGCCCAGGCTTGGAAGGAAGCTGTCCAGGAGTTCGAAACTTCTCAGGCATTTCTGGACGAGAGGGATAACCTCTTCTGCCAACGTTACACTGAGTGTATGAAGGCGATGAAGGAGGCCTTCCCAGAGCTTGACCTCTCTGCTTTTGATGAGCCAGAGTCGAGTTCCAATGGGTTAGGTGATGTAACGACCCGTAACTTTCCGTACTTTGGCTTGAGTACCACCTCGACCAGAAATCAATTAGGATTAAATCCTTTAGAAATTTAACAAAGTTAACTAAGTGCAAAACTCGATTAGCCATGAAATTCGTTGGGATCGCTTTAAATACGATCTGCAAGACCCGAAACTTGCAAAATCATTGACTCTAGGTTACCCTAAAGTTTAGAACCAAACTCATTACCCGGTTACTCTCGGGAATGACTTGAAACTTCATATTAGGTCTAGACCGCACATCGGAAGTCCGATTAACACGAACTTAAGGATCTAGGACCGCCTCACTGGGCTTCACAACCATCTCGGAAATCAAGTCCAAACGATGTCCCACGACCATTCGTTTGGATCCGGAGCGAGGGAGTATGAAAAACACTATTCTCTTTACAAAATAAATATCTGGAATAGTGATCTGATACCATTCGCTTGCGCATCAGTATTAAGCAACCAGATCGTCAGGATCAGACCAAATTACACCCTCGGATCAGGAAAAATTTCAGGAACATTTACATGTACTTGGAATTTCGGATCGTGGGCCACCGACCGTTGAACTGAAAATGGTCCGCCACGTGTGATCTGGGAATCCGATCGAGTCGAAAATGTAATCCCACGTAGATCCATGAGTTGTGAGCTTAAGTCTGACGTTTGGCTCAAGGAGGGCCACCAGAACCCCTCTTTTGAGCAGGAACAATGCCGAAATGCCTATAATAGACATACCCCTTGAACAGGAGTCTATTTTGGAGAGGTTTTAGGGTATAAAAGGGCCTTAGAACAGCCCCTCTCACAGCCATACGAATTTGGGATAAAACCCTAGAGAGAGAGAGAGAAAAAAGGAAGAGAAGGCTTGGGATTTGTGGGAGCACCTTCCTCTTACTGCTTTCGATCATCGCACGGCCTGCACCGCCTCTTTCCAGGCACTTTCCCGGTGATAACAACTCCGTTTTAAGGTGAGAAACCCTAACCCTAGATCTGATTTGAGGTGTAGAGGCTGTAGGTTGTGAAATAACTAACCGATTTCACTCTTTAGGCTAGAAAACTCCCGAATACGGAGGCTCACCAAACCTTGCTGATCCGTTGTGATTCCAAGGAGAAAGGTGAGGACTTTAGGAGTATAGGTTACGGTTTTCAACGCTTTCAATGTCAGATAATGATAGATTCATGATCTGCATGCAATTACACATGTACAAAGTGCTTTCTGTTTTCTGTTTCGATTAACGTTGTAGAATATGGAATTTCACATACTCTAGGTATACGTAGAAATACCGTATACGTATTTTTTTTGGAAAAGTGTTTGACATGTTTAATTAATGTATGATTATACAATATATGGATAAAATACTTGTTTGGCAAAAGGAATCGCCGTAATACATGTTTGCTTGCAAACACTAGGTATGTTGAAATTGTGTATTCTAGAAATGCCGTATATGTATAAATTTTGGAAATGCAATTGACATGATTTATTGCTGTATGATTATGGTATACATGGGTAAAATACTCGCTTGGCGAAAGGATAGCCCTAATACGTATTTTGCTAACATACGTCATGTATGTTGGAATAGTGTACTCTAAGTGTTTGTGTAAATGCTTGTGAGTGTAAATGCTTAAGTGTTAGTGCCTTAGATAGGTGCTGATATGGAATTCTCGACTACCTTAGAGACATGTAGGATACCCTCCATGTGGTGGTTTACTCTAACCACTCACTTGTGATGTATATGTAATTGTATCCCTATTTGTATAGTACTCTATAACATGCTTTATGACATGCTTTACTTCATGCTTTATAACATGCCTTATGACATGCTTCCTAACATGCTTGTATTACTTTGTTTATCATGCTTTACTCCACATGCTATGGATGAAGATTGATTGAGATTGGGACTATGTCTATAGTCCAGACATTCGGTACCAGACTAGAGATTGTGGCTGAGATTCATGTCGCCACAAGGGATGTGTCTGACGAACCCGAGTCGCACTTCGGTTGGCGATAGTGGTTGGCCACACAGAGTGCTTTTGCGCTTCATATCGCCCAACTTGTTATGCGCTCGAGCTAGTCAGGCTCGTCAAGTAACCCGATTGTCGAATGTGTGTTCACCATGTTTGGTCATTACTGTTTGAACCTAGGGTACCAAACTTACCAGTGGCAATCCCGTTAACCATGGTACCTCGATCCGCTAAGACTCATGAGCCGGACATGGTGGTATGGGACACTGTGGCTGAGCTGTCGGCGTATGCTGGGGCCAAGTGCCTCCCCGTAGTGACCATTGAGCAACCCAAACTCGTGAGCCGAATACGGTGGTATGGGACACTGTATTCGAGCTGTCGATACTTATGGCGAGAGCCGAGTACGGTGAGACCTGTGCTCGTGCTGACGGGCGACGAGTCCTCTGTAGTGTCTTCAAGTATACTCCAAAGGTCTGTGATTGGCGACGAGCCCTTTACAGAAATTAGAGTATGAGTAGAGCCGAGTACGGTGAGACCTGTATTCGAGCTGACGGCCAGCGATTGAGCCGAGTACGGTGAGACCTGTACTCGAGCTAACGGTCAGCAATTGAGCAGCATACGGTGAGATCTGTATCCGTGCTGACGGGTGACGAGCCCTTTGCGATGCCTTGGCGATGCCTCTCGAACCATAATACCGTATGAGATTAACTAGGATTGACGGCCCTAGAATGGATCATGTTTGGGAATGATATAAGAGAGGTACCTTAGTTTCCCAATACTGCTGTTTGAAATGAACTAATAATAACTCGGTAATCATGCTCATCATCGCACCGCATGTGCCTAGTAGATGTGGAGCACTGAGGGAGGTATGCATTCGCGAACGTAAGATGATGTCGCATGAGGGTGGTTTGGCAAGGGCATACATCATCATATCATTTCATTCTTGCATTTAACAAGAGTAGTTAAACTTGTTTGATTTGTACTGCTTTGTCCTTACTGCTTGATTGAATTGATAACATGTTAACCTATGCTTTATTGTTCCACTGAGTTAGCTACTCACTCCCACGTTACGGGACGGTGTTTGCAACACCAACCAGACTCTATCACAGGTATAGACGGCGCGTCGGTTCAGGAGTCGGAGCCCGATTTCGACGAGGACCAGGATGAGTTCTTATTTATGCAGTACTCTGACGGCTTTGCTTAGGCCGACTGCATCGTGGGGATTTCAGGACTCATCTTCTAGATTGTATTTTGATTTTTGACTCAGAAACAGTATATGTATATGGGTACTCAGTTAGTGTTCATACTCAAGTGTTCACAAAAATTTTATTTCCTTACATACCTTAAATATACAATTTCAGTCTTCCGCTTGCCTTTATACAATTGAACTAGAGTATGAATTACTGTTTTGGCATAATCTCATTCATGTTTATTGTTCTAACTCAGACAACATTTAACCATCATTATTTATGTTGCATAAGTGATGCGTTGGAACTCGGGAGTTGAGTTCATACTCGACCCCCGAATTTCAGGGCGTTACAGGTGATGAGGCGGCTCCCGAGCTACCTTTTGAGGTTTGATGCTTGGCTTTTGTAGAGCACAATTTCCTTCATCCTACTCTGTCTTACCCTTTTTCAACTTCAAGCACTCTAAGCGCAATTTGCCCGTGCCTTTTTAAGCTTCAAGCACTCCAAGCGCCGCTCGCTCGTGCCTTTTTGTTTTTCAATACTTAGCCATTTGTAGATCGGTGTACATATATTTTTTTAGGAAATTATTGACGTAATCATGCCCTTTGGGCCTTTATCAATGAAAATACTTCTTTGTCTTGAATTCTGAATTTCTGGGCTAAGCAGGTCATTTTTTTTTACTTCATATGAGTGTGTTAGACCGAACCTAAGTTGTAGCTCAGGTGTAGTTGGCTATTGCGCAGAGAACTGCTGAAACTGTCCAAACTAGTTAGTTCAGACGTAGTTCAATCGTTGATCGGATCTAGGTCGATCATTTATCGGATCAAGATTACTTGCTGGCTAACCCTTAGTTGGTCATTGATCAGATCGATATCGCCCAGTCATCAGATCTTAGTCGAAAATTGATCGGATAATCGTGCTGACGCTTTATTAATGTAACTCAGAATTGAATAATACATAATGAACATCGTACCGACCCAATTCAAGGGTAATAAATCTTCAAATGTTCGGCGTTCCAAGGATGCGGGAGCAGTTGTCCAGCTAAGTTCTCTATGCTAGAAACCACATAGGGCCCTTCCCAGTTCGGACCAAAGGTTCCTGACCCTATCTCTTTAGTATTTCAGAACGTCCTCTGAAGAACTAAGTCTCCAACTCGAAATCTTCTAACCTTCACCCATGCATTATAGAAGCGTGATACTTACTATTGGCGAACGATAGTCCGAGTCTGAGCTAGTTCGCTTTGCTCTTCGAGGAGGTCGAGATTGAGGGCCATAAGCTCAGTATTGGCTTGTTCGTCGAATAAATCTATTTGGGTCGTATGCAGTCCGATTTCTATGGGAGTGACTGCCTCTACTCCATATGCTAAGGCGAAAGGGGTCTCTCCACTAGCTGTTCGGGCAGTAGTTCGGTATGCCCAAAGAACTTTCGGGAGTTCTTCAACCCACACTCCTTTAACATCCTCGAGCTTGGTACGGAGATGATGCTTGATGATCTTATTGACCGCTTCGACCTGTCCATTCACTTGTGGATGTCGTAGTGAAGAGTAGACATTGTGAATTCCGAGGTTCTTACACATCTCCTGGTATTGTTTGTTATCGAACTGTTTCCCGTTGTCGGAGACGATAGTCTGAGAGATCTCGAACCTACATATGATATTTTTTTCGAAACGAAGTCCATGATCTTTTGCTCGGTTATCTTCGCTAATGGTTCTTCTTCTTCCCATTTGGTGAAATAGTCGACAGCCATGATGACGAACTTGGTCTGACCTTTACCCATAGGGAGTGGACCAATAATATCAATTCCCCACTAGGCAAATGGCCATGGCCCGGCCATTGGGGTGAGCTCTTTCGGGGGTTGTCGAGGTATACTAGTGAATCTTTGACATTTATCACATCGCTGGATGAGCTTCCATGCGTCATGCTAGATGGTCAGCCAGTAGTAACCCTGTCGAAGGACCTTGTGTGCTAGTGCTCATCCCCTAGAGTGGTTCTCGCAAATTCCTTCATGGATCTCCCTTAGGATATATTCTGCTTCTTCTGGTTGGACGCATCTCAGGTAAGGAAGGTAGAATCCTTTTTTATAGAGTATACCGTTAAGTATGGTATATCGGGCGGCTTTGATCTTCATTCACCGTGCTTCCATTTGATGATCAGATCCATCCAGGTTGACTTCGAGCTAACCAGAAGCATGGTGGCGAGCTTGGATTCATTGATTCTCGGTCTAGCTAGTAATTTAATCGGGATAGACCTCAGGATTTGATCTTCGTTTGTCGTAGCGAGCTTCACCAACATGTCAGCTTTTGAGTTCTCAACACATGGAATCAGGGCGATACTGCATTTTTGAAACTTGTTGATTAATTCTTTGGCTTTATGGAGGTAGGCTTTCATGCGTTCCTTCTTATCTTGTTAGGCGTCAGTTATTTGGTTGACGACCAATTGTGAGTCGCTAAAACTTCAAGGTGTTGAGCCCCCATGTTTGCCGCCAATTTGAGTCTGACTAGCAAGGCCTCGTATTTTGTAGTATTGTTGGAGGCTTGAAATCCAAACTCAAGGAATATTGTATGCACGTATGGTCAGGAGTCTCCATGACTATCCCGGCCCCGTTTGTTTTAAAATTGGATGAGCCATCAACATAGAGCGTCCATTTGGGAGGGTTGGGTACTGCTTGGGTGTCGGACGGTTCTAGGGCGAGTTTTGGCTTAAGTACGTAGGTCAGTTGTAGTTCGGTCAGTGGTCGGGCCTTGCTTGGGAGAACATGTTAGCTCAACAATGAAGTCGGCCATTGCCTGACCTTTGATTGCAGCCAGTGGCTGGTATTTTATGTCGAACTCATTTAATTCAATCACCCACTTAGTCAACCGACTCGAGGCTTTAGGTTTTTAGAGGATTTGACGTAGTGGGTGGTCAGTTAGAATGACGATTGTGTGAGCATGGAAATACGGCCGTAAGCATCGGGAAGAGATTACCAATGCCAGAGCCAGCTTTTTCAATGTGAGGTATCTTATCTCTGCAGGGACCAGGGCTTTGTTGACGTAGTAAACCGAGAACTGTTTCCCCTCATGCTTTCTAATCAACACCGAGCTAACTGCTGCATCGGATACAGCCAAGTATAGCAACAGAGTCTCTCCTATCTCGGGTTTAGAGACCTCGAGATTTTATCTTCATCTGTCGTAACAAGCTTCACCAATATGTCAGCTTTTGAGTTCTCGGCACATGGAATTAGGGTGACACTACATTTTCAAAACTTGCCGATTAATTCGTTGGCTCTATAGAGGTAGGCTTTCATGCGTTCCTTCTTAGCTTGATAGGCGTCGACTATTTGGTTGACGACCAATTGTGAGTCGCTAAAAACTTCAAGGTGTTGAGCTACCATGTTTGCCGCCAATTTAAGTTTAACTAGCAAGGCCTCGTATTCTGCAGTATTGTTGGAGGCTTGAAATCCAAATCTCAAGGCATATTGTATGCACGTATGGTTAGGAGTCTCTAGGACTATCCTGACCCCGCTTGCTTTAGAATTGGATGAGCCATTGACATAGAGCTTCCATTTAGGAGGGTCGGGTACTGCTTGGGTGTTGGACGATTTTGGGGCAAGTTCTCGCCTAAGTAGGTCAGTTGTAGTTCGGGCAGTGGTCGGACCTTGCTTGGGAGAACATGTTAGCTCAACAATGAAGTCGGCCACTGCCTGACCCTTAATTGCAGCCCATGGCTGGTATTTTATATCGAACTCACTTAATTCAATCACCCACTTAGTCAGCCTACCCGAGGCTTCGGGTTTTTGGAGGATTTGACGTAATGGGTGGTCGGTTAGAACGACGATTGTGTGAGCTTGGAAATACGGCCGCAGGCATCGGGAAGAGATTACTAACGCTAGAGCCAACTTTTTCAATGTGGGTATCTTGTCTCTCCAGGGACTAGGGCTTTACTGACATAGTAAACTAGGAACTGTTTCCCCTCATGCTCTCTAATCAATGTCGAGCTAACTACTGCATCGGATACGGCCAAGTATAGCAACTGAGTCTATCCTAGCTCGGGTTTAGAGAGCAAGGGCGGCGATCCTAGGTATTGCTTGAGCTGCTGGAAGGTCGCCTCACACTCTTTGGTTCAGTCTACTATTTGTCTCCCCTTCAACTGTTTGAAGAAGGGGAGACACTTGTCCGTAGCTTGGGACACAAAGCGGTTGAGGGCCGCTACTCTTCCAGTGAGCCTCTATATGTCTTTGATCGTCTTTGGTAACTGCATGTCGAGCAGGGCCTTAATTTTTTCTGGATTTGCCTCGATTCCTCGCTGGCTGACTAAAAAACTGAGAAATTTTCCCGAGCTAACACCAAAAGCGCACTTGCTCGGATTTAACTTCATTCGGTATTTGCGAAGGATGAGGAACATTTCTTCCAAGTCGGCTACATGGTCTAAAACTATGATGCTTTTGACGAGCATGTCGTCGATATAGACTTCCATAGTTTGCCCTATTTGGCATGCGAACATCTTGTTGACCAACCGCTGATAGGTCGCACCTGTATTTTTCAAACCGAAGGGCATCACACGGTAACAATAAAGACCTTTTTTAATGACAAAGATGGTCTTAGATTTATCGTTAGAATGCATTACTATCTGATTATATCTTGAATATGCATCTATACAGCTAAAAAATTCATGACCCATTGTACTGTCAACCAACGGATCAATTCTGGGAAGAGGGAAGCTATCCTTAGGATAGGCTTTGTTTAGATCTATGTAGTCTTCACAAAATGCCACCTCCCGTTAGCTTTGTTGACCAGTACGATGTTAGCCACCCAGTCCGGGTAGTAGACTTCTTCGATGAAACCTGCTTTGAGGAGCTTACTGACCTCTTCTTCAATCACGACATACCTTTCAAGACTAAGGGCACGTCGCTTCTGTTGAATTGGTCTGGAGGATGGGTCAATGTTCAGTCGTTGAGTCATGACGACGGGATCAATTCCAGGCTTGTCGTCGTGGGACCACATGAAAATGTCGGCATAGCGTTGGAGGAGGGCAACCATCTTATCACGCAGTGGCGATGTCAAGGATGACCCTATCTGGATAGTCGTAGATGGATCAGACTCATCCAGCAGGATCAGAATGAGGTCTTCCATGGGTCGGCCTCTCTCTTGAGATTCTTCACGCGGATCCAAAGATTCGATGGTCACTGCTTCACACGGGGCTCTCAGTACCATCGCGTAGCATTGTCGAGCGTCATGTTGATCGCCTTTAACGATCCCAACTCCTTGCTTGGTCAGAAATTTCATCGCCAAGTGGTAAATTGATACCATAACTGGCAGGAGGTACAACGATGGTCGTCCGAGGATGGCGTTGTAGACAAATAGTTGGTCGACCATGAGAAAATTGACCATCATAGTGGTTTGATTCTGTCCGTCTCCAGCTAAGAGGGGGAGTTGGATGTCTCCTTCAGGCACGACCTGTCCGCCCAAAAAATCGACTAGTGGAGTTTTGACAGGTCGAAGTAGAGATCGACCAACTCCCATTTGGTCGAAGGCTTGAATGAAGAACATATCCACTGACGATCCTGTGTCGACAAGGATCCTAAACACTTTTCGATTGGCGATGGTTAAAGTGATTACCAGTGCATCATCGTTGTTGAGTGTGAAATGTTGCATATTTCTCCCTATTTATACCTTGGTCTTATAAACATGATAGTGCTTAATCGATTTAATTATGCATGTTTTCATGTGCGAGGTGATTTCGAGAGCTTTAGGTGAAATTGATGACTAAAAGAAGATTTATGCTCAGAAGATTACTAAATGAAGATTTAGAAATTTGGAAGTCATTAATGAAGAATTCACATGCCAAAGATCTAAGAGAACTAAGTGAGGAATGAAGAGAATTAAATATTTGAAGTGAAGAAAAGGAATCCTAAAATTGTCCTGAAAAAGCATATTCTGAAACTCGAAGTCTATTTTAGCTATGCAGAGTGAAGTATATTTTAGAAAACTGTGCAAAGTGAAGTTTAATTTAGTAAACTGTGGAGAGTGCGTAAATTTGAGGTGGTTTCTAGATTTTTACAACTAGGTGCGAAAGTTTAAGTTCCACAACTATAAATAGGACTCCCTAGGATGCTCCAAAGCATCTTCTAGGGTTTGGAAATATCTTAAGGAGCATAACAAAGGGGTGGAGCAGCCGCCCAAGAGTTTTTCTTACTCCCTAGTTTAGTTTTCATGCTTTGTTTAAGAGATTTGGTTTCAATCATATTTATAGTTGGTTAAACCTCTTAGCTAAGGCTAAGAGGTGAAGCTTATAGCATATTGGGATGTTTATTTTACTTTGATTATTGTTCTTATTGAACTTCATTGATTTCTAGTTTGATATTAAAAGAATATTTTTAGTTTTCAATGATTTATTGTGACTCAAATTACAATATATGCTGTGATAGCTTTGGATATCTTCTTTTCCTGTTTTGAGATAGTGAGATTGGTAAATCCCATTGTTCATTATTGTCTCTTGGGCATGGTAGGGTGATGGAATCCCTTTCAATCTTCACAATTCTCCTCCATTGAGAATTAGGTCAATGAAAAGTTCAGATTTGATTTCAATTGCTTTATCTTCCAATTGGATAGTGTCACGCCCCAAACTCGGAGACCGGGCTCACAAAATTCCCGATCGCCAAATCTGGCGCCGACAGCCTCCGTAAAACCCCATTCTCGGCTCCCAGCGCCCATACGCCAGGTTCCGATCCTGGGATCTTACAAGGAGGATTTTCAACATCAGTTTAATTTATAATAAGCATAACCCACAAACAACAACCAAAAACTCCATCGTATTTCCACTATGATCAAAAACTTTATAAGTACAATGAGCATAAAGGGAAATATAATGATGATAGACAAAAAGCTTCAAAATGATCAGCTCTGCGCTGCTGCCTCAACGCTGCTGCGATCCAACGTCACCTGCACACAACGGTCGTGCATAAGCTTATAGAAAGCTTAGAGGGTGGTGAAAGTGTGTGCGCAAGGTAGTAATGCAACTATCAGAGTAATGCGGAACATGCTGGTGAATCCATGACTACCGTTAGCCGTACCAAGGCTATGCAATGCAAGACATGAATGATGTCGGTCATACCAAGGCTATGCGATGCAAGGTGTAAGTCAAGCATACAAATCCTCATCTAAGTCTACATATCAATACAACTCAAATCTGGGATATCGCCGGGGTCTAGTACACTCTAAACCAGATTGCCACCCCATCGCGCGCAATAAGGTAAGTGGAAGAGACCTCACTATCCCCCTGCCAATATCGGGCTCGGCTTGTCAATAGCGGACCTATTCCTCGAGCTGGTCAAACTCAGCCTAGCATTGCCCCCTCTCGGGCGGGTAAGGCCGTACCCCCTTCCAACCGACCACGACACAGTGGAAAGCGCAGCCTTCTGGTAATCGGCCCTCGGCGCTCATGCACCCACTCGGTCTAGACGTTAGAGCAACCTCTTGGTACCATAAGGGTTTAGGGACTTTCACCCAGGGATATCTATAGCACCTCATGTAGAACAAGATTTCCGGTATCCAATCCTGCAAACCACGATATGCCTATGGCGGCTACGACCCTGATGTCGCTAGGGCGTACAATAACCATATCACACGATGCGAATGCATGAATCACACTATCCAGTCTTGCAACAATCCGGCACGTCTCGTGCGCTCATGTGGGGCAACACCACATATCAAGGAGCCCCTAAACAATCTGCCCGAAGGCGTATGCTATGATCAGTTACTTCTCATATCAAGCATGCATATGATGCGTATGATCATGAAACTATACTAAACATGTTATACGGTGATGGATGTTGTTCATAACGAAGATGGGACTAGACGGCCTACAAGTATGGGCCTAACAATGGGCCTTAGGGAGAATTATAATGCGGACATCTAACCAACATTATTTGCACAATGTGGACGTCAAACCAACATTGCTCCCAAGGCACGACCTACACTGTAACGGTTACACACATTCATTACATTGGGCCTCGCTTATGGGCCTCACATACATCGCATCGGGCCCCGAATACACATCAGGTGGGCCTCGCACCTGGGCCTCGTATGTCAAGCGGGCCACATTACATGGGCCGCATTATATGGGCCACACCAATGGGCTTCAGGTATATCAAATAGGCTACACCGATTGGCCTCATTTATATCAAATCGGGCCCAACCTCGTGTATATTTGAGATCCAACCTAATCATAAGTTAACATAGAGATAAATGAAGTGGAAATAATATCAGCTTAATTTGGAAACCACCACGGCCCTAGAAGTTTAAACGGTGGGTGTCACTGTCCACTATTTAGTAGTGGGGTCCACCCGAACTTTAGATTTGACTCACCACTATCTTCCCATGCCGTGAAATGATCTCACAAATGGTTGGATGGCATGGATACAACACTTGCATCATGGTGGGCCCCACCGCTCAAATAGTGGACGGTGTCGATATACATTAATGTGGGGCCTGCCGCCAACAAAGGAGCGGCTAGGTGGTTGCTGTACAAGCGGCTGCACTAGGAGGGCAAAGGTGGGTCCCATGTAGGGCCCACCACCATAAACATATTATATAATATATAATATAATATATATGTATACAATATATAACATATAATATAATATATTATATAGCGGTGGGACCCACAGAATTCCCCGTCGCCAGATGGCAGTGGGCCCCACTATCAAAACAGATGGACGGTATGTGTAAACACATACATCATGTGGGGCCTACATCCCACTGACGTTAACAGGGAGGGAGAGAGAGAGAGAGATGTAGAGAGAGATAGAGAGAGAAATGTAGAGAGAGATAGAGAGAGATGAGAGGACGTGAGAGAGGGTTAGAGAGAGAGAGTTGAGAGAGACATTTAGAGAGAGGGTAGAGAGAGATGCGGAGAGAGAGAGAGGGCACGTGGCTGCCTCTCCTCTTTCCCTTTTACTTTTTCTTTCTTTTTCTTTTTCTTTTCTTTTTCTTGTTTCTTCCTGCCATAACAGAGGTGGGTCCCACGTAGGGCCCATCATATATATGGGAAAACGTACAGAAGTGGGTCCCATGAGGTCGAGCGGTGTGGGCCCCACCGTTGATGTTTGCCAACATCTAACCCATTGGTCAGATGCACCATTTCAGTGAGGGCTTGGGTCTTAAAAATCAAGTCAGCCCATGCCTTGTGTGGGCCACAACAAATACAACAGTTGGGAGGACTAACCTCCATAAAAAACATTCATAATCATTTATTTGGGCCCACCAAGATGGAGTTCACAAATCCAGCCCACCCATCATGGGTGTCCCACTTGAATGAAGGGTCAGCCCAAGTTTCAGCCGCACCAAAACTTAGGTGGGTCCTACGTCAGTTGACACATCACCGTTAGCCACCCTCACTAGGGGACGTTACCAAGACCTCAATGTTGCAGCGAGGTATCTCCACTCAGTCTGCTGGTTGTGTCAGGGCCTGGCCCCACGTTGAAATGAGGTAACTTTCACTCAGTCTACCAATTGGGCTATGGGTCAGGGTGTCAGGGAGGGCCCCACACGGACGTGGGTCCCATCGTCCTGGGTGGCGGACGGCTTGGATGAAGCACACACTTCATGGTGTGGTCCGCCAAGATGGATGGACGACGTGCATGGGGTCCCATGGCCCCCACCGTCACCCACACCCCTGTCACCACATACCATGTTAGTACACACGCATGTCAGCACACACACCATGTTAGTACGCACCCCAGGTCAGCACACACTCCATGTTAGCCACCGCCACTAGGATCGATGCTAAGACCTTAGTGTTGACCCGAGGCATCTTTCACTTGGGCTGCCACCTGAGCTACGCGCCTGAGTGGGTCCCACGTCAGGTCACACCCCATTGGCAGCCACCCCACTATGAGCCATCACAAGGTGGGCCCTGAAAAGGCCAAGCTATATGTCCTAAGGGGGGGGGGGTGAATAGGACTATGCCAAATTTAAAATACAATCAGCAGAAATAAAGTAAACCAATAGTCTTGCAATTATGAATCAATTCACAATGCTAAATTTAAATCACCTTGATAAATAAGTATTGAGAGATTGATACAAATTCAGTTCTAAGGACAACCTTACACCATAATAAACAAGGGCTTATGGTAGGACAACCTTATTTCTAAAACATCTTTTGGATCAAGGACTCAATTTTAATATAAGTAAATGAAATAGCAAGGAATTGAAATTAAATGCAGAAGTATAGATCTAAATTATTACAACAATCCCCACACTTGCTTGAAATGTAAATAGTTACAACATTCACATCCACTTGTACATTCCACACAATCGAATGATAAAAGATATGAAAATTAAGCAAGCATTCAATCCACAAGACAAAGAGTTATAGTGGTTCGCCTGTGTGTACACCAACTGTTTTCCAACAGCCACACAGAAAGCTACTCCACTCCTAATATCCTCACACAGGGGATATTAGCGTTCACTATGAAATAGGTTTTCACAGGTTCACCAAAAACCTTTACAATTGTGTCTTTTTCACTTGGGCTTACACAATTCAAAAATCCCTCTTTTCTGAGTTTTCTGGTTCTCCTCAGATAACCAATACAATGAGATTTTTTCTGGTTCAACCTCAAACAAAACCAATACAATGAGATTTTTCTGGCTTAACCTCAAACAAAACCAAAGGTAAATAAATTTTACAGAAATGTAAAATACCTGGATTTCTCCTTTTCTTAGCAGCCCGGTAGAACCAATCGGAGTAGATGATTGAATGTCAAAGTTCAATTTCCAATACTCACATTCATAAGGTTCTAAATTCTAATTGATTGTAGATTTTAACAAGTTGGGCGTAGCTATATTTGATTTTGATTCCAAGAAGAAGGAATAAGATAATTCCTCTTTTCAAATAAGATTGGAATATAGAAACAAAATCAAATTAAATAAGCTAGCAAAAAGGAATATTAAATAAGCACAATGTAGCTTAAAATAAACACAGACTTATCTCAGAGTGATCACTTGAAAATTCTTGAATTGAATCGAGTTGAAGTGTAAAAACTCTGAATTTTGTGTTCAATTTATAGAAGCAAAAATCGCTCTTACGACTGGTCTTAGAAACCTACGACTGGTCGTAGCTCTAACAGATTTTTGAAAAATTAAGCGCGATCTTTGAAAGTCGTTCCACGACTGGTCGTGAGTAGCCTACGACTGGTCGTGGGTCACCTACGACTGGTCGTGGATATCTACGACTGGTCGTAAGACCAGAGATTTCGTTGCTGGACTTTGAGTCGTAGCTCTACGACTGGTCGTGGATGAGTCGAAGCCACACCTACGACCGGTCGAAGGACCTCCAGGACTGGTCGTGGGTGTACCAAAAATTTCGAAAAATCTTCAACTACTTAGGACTGGTCGTGGAATTTCTTGGACTAGTCGAACCAATGCTAGGACTGGTCGAACAAGAGCTAGGACTGGTCTTAGAATAGACCAAACTTATGTAAAATAAATATTTGATTTATGTATCCAAAGTGACCTACTTAAAGGGTCAACCTAAGGTCATTCAAACCTGAACCATGTCGTATGGACATTGAACTTCAACCATTCAACGAATGTAGATATTTTGAACCATATCAGGCTTGAGATCTTGATCTTGTTGTAGCTTTAAACTTGAGATCTTCATCAACATAAATCTACTTCATGCGTTGCTTCTTAAGACTTGAACTTCAACATTGTAGCTTCTTGAGACTTCAACATGTAGCTTCTTGAGACTTCAACATGTAGCTTCTTGAAGTATTTATGCAGTGTCTTGAATTCATATAAATCATCATACAAGCACAGGACACAGAAAGATGTTTTGACACATCAAAATTTGACAACCAAAGGAGCATGAGACCATAGCACTTACAATCTCCCCCTTTGTCAAATTTGTGACAAAACACCCAAATTATAATACTTCCAATTGAAACTAAGTACACACAACAAGGTCAACAATAGAGAAGCTTACACATCACAAGTTCAACAATAGAGAAGTATGCACAGTTATATATGATAAGTAATAACTAGCATCATTATCCCATAACTACCCCTGAGAAGCTTAACTCTCCCTGAGTAATAGGAGCACATCATAATCATTAAATTCAAATAAAGCCAAAGGCTCCCAAAACTTCTCCCCCTTTTTGTCACAAGATGACAAAGGAAGAAGAACAACAATGATAATGAAAATAGGAGTTGATTCAAGAAAGCATAATGCATAATTCAAAAAGTCAGTAAGCATGTAAAGTTCAGATTTAAAAAAAAATTACAGACCCATCAAAAATTTAGTCAGAACCAGAAGAGGGAGCAGGATTAGAAGGATCAATTTTGTGTAAACCCTTAGCAATCCGCCTCATATATTTGCGTAGATAAGAGAATTGCGTGTCTTGGGTAACACGAATTTGAGCCACCTGCTCTTGAAGGGAATTCAATCTCTCATCAAAATCAGAGGACTGAAAATCAGGATCATCAGCCGAGTCTGACTCAAGTTCTTCAAATAAATCATCCATATTCACGTCTTCAGGAAGATCACCAGCTTGACCTGCATCTCCTGCTTCAGCACCACTGCTACCAGCATCCACTTGGCCATCAGCCAATTCTAAATTCATCTTGTTAATATTGACATTATTAAAAGGGAGATGATGGATGGGTTTTTCTCTAGTAGGCATAGCCACGAGCATATGATTTGCCAGCATAGTCAATAAATAACCAAAGGGTATATCACTATGTCCAGGATGGTGACGAGACAGAATAATTGAATGACAAATTAAAGAAGGTAAACATATTTTTGCACCAGAGATGACAGAATGCAAAACACGAACCATGAAAGCAGTGAGTTCGGTTTTATTACCAGAACGAGGATAAAGATTTGAGATGAAAATCCTATGAAGTACTCTGTGTCTGGGTAACAAATACCTTGAGGGAAGTGCATGACCTTTATGAGTCCAGTGAACATCCAAATTACATAAATCTCTAGTAAGCATTTTTCGTTCAGATTATGAGAGACTGTCATGTAAAATATGAATTGGAATGCTCTCATCATTGACAGGTATTTCCATAATGTCAGCAATCAAATGTCGATCCACTAAAAACAATCCTTCTTGAGTATCAACTTTAAAAGTTAAATTCTCAAGAGAAAAATCACAGATACATGCAAACATGGATTGGGCAATGGACTGGTATGCAGCTCCACCCCAATGCAAGATGTTATCCCATCCCACAGATTCTGTAACATCCCGGATTTTTGCCAACCTGGGATTAGACGTCCTAGGGCAATGAGTTGATCCTAAGACCTTATCAACTTGTCAAAACTCAATCCCACAGTCTAAAATTGCTCTTTAAACCATTTTCTTCACAAATCCCACCCTTCACTACCTTATGCTTTCAATTTTTCAAAGCACTTTCGCCCTAGACACTAACTTAAACTAGCTAAGTAGTAAAACTTGGATCACTTTATATACAAACTACAAAGGCCTAAGTACCATCTCAACTAGAAAACAATTAGGATTAAATCCTTTAGAAATTTAACAAAGTTAACTAAGTGCAAAACTCGATTAGCCATGAAATTCGTTGGGATCGCTTTAAATACGATCTGCAAGACCCAAAACTTGCAAAATCAGTGACTTTAGGTTACCCTAAAGTTTAGAACCAAACTCATTTCCCGGCTGCTCTCGGGAATGAAATGAAACTTCGTATTAGGTCTAGGTCGCACCTCGGAAGTCCGATTAACACGAAGTTAAGGAACTAGGACCGCCTCACTGGGCTTGACAATCATCTCGAAAATCAGGTCCAGCCGATGTCCCACGGCCATTCGTTTGGATCCGGAGCGAGGGAGTGTGAAAAACACTATTCCCATTCCAAAATAAATATCAGGAATAGTGATCTGGCACCATTCGCTTGCGCATCAGTATTAAGCAACCAGACCGTCAGAATCAGACCAAATTACACCCTCGGATCAGGAAAAATTTCAGGAACATTTACATGTACTTGGAATTTCGGATCGTGGCCCACTGACCGTTGAACTGAAAGTGGTCCGCCACGTGCGATCTGGAAATTCGATCGAGTCGAAAACGTAATCCCACATAGATCCATGTGTGGTGAGCTTAAGTCTGACGTTTGACTCAAGGAGGGCCACCAGAACCTCTCTTTTGAGCTGGAAAAGTGACGAAATACCTATATTAGCAGTAACCCTTGAACATGAGTCTATTTCGGTGAGTTTTGAGACTATATAAGGACCTTAAACCCTCTCTCATGGCAGCCATACGAATTTGGGTTTTGAGAGAGGGAAAAGAGAGAGGAAGTGAGGGAGAAGTGGGAGAATCTCCCTGCCGTCGTTCCCTGCCACCACACGGGCTGCACCATCCCTTTCTTAATGCTTTTTCGGCGTTTCCGGCGTCGTTTCTAGGTAAGAAACCCTAACCCTAATCTGTTTTGGGGTTTAGACTGTTGTAGGTTGTGAAATAGCTAACCTATTTCGTTCTCTAGGTTGTCAAACTGCCGAATACGGAAGCTTAGCAAACCTATCAACGCCGTTACGATCCTACGACAAAAGGTGCGGACTTTAGGTGTATAGGTTAGGGTTTTCAACGCTTTCAATGTCAGATAATGATAGATTCATGATTTGCATGCAATTGCACATGTACAAAGTGCTTTCCGTTTCCTGTTTCGATTAACGTTGTAGAATATGGAATTTCACATACTCTAGGTATACGTAGAAATACCGTATACGTATTTTTTTTGGAGAAATGTTTGACATGTTTATTTAATGTATGATTATACTATATATGGATAAAATACTAGTTTGGTGAAAGGAATCGCCGTAATACATGTTCACTTGTAAATGCTACGTATGTTGAAATTGTGTATTCTAGAAATACCGTATATGTGTAAGTTTTGGAAATGTAATTGTCATGATTATTTGTAGTATGATTATGGTATACATGGATAAAATACTCGTTTGGCTAAAGGATAACCCTAATACATGTTTTACTAACATACACCATGTATGTTGTAATAGTGTATTCTAAGTGTTTGTGGAAATGGCTGAATGAGTATAGAATTCTCATTCGTGCTCGCCATGACTAATTGTCATGGATTCATGATTGATGTATTGGCGATACCCCCTTTGACGAAAGGATTTGCCCTAAGTCACGCCACGGCCAATATAACTATATATGCTAAAATGTGTGGCCCAAGTGTTTGTGGAAATGACTAAATGAATATGGAACTTGGATTCCTGCTTGCCATGACTATCCGTCGTGGGTGTACGCGTGTTATGATTGGGGTAACTCCCTAGTGAAAGGATTTGGCCTAATGCCTATGTGATCGACATATGTCGTGTATGTTGATGTAGGTTTGTTTAAGTGTTTCTTGAAATGTCTGAATGAGTAATAGTTAGCAAATTGTAAAGTATAAGGGTGTTGAGATATGATTCTCAACCTCTTTTAACTATGTGTATGATCTCCTTTGATAGTTGTTTGATTAGGAATTGAACATGTACAAACTCATGCTTGTGTTGTGATTCATAACATGCTCAACTACTTTATGATTTTAACTATGTAATGCATATGTTTAAATTTATATTTACGTTGTATGATCCGTCATGGGTGATGGGGGAGCGGAACAACAAGTGCGTGCAACAGCCCTGGCAGCCCTAAACGGAGAATACCAGACCTTGATTGTATGAGTTGAATCTTGATCCATTACTGCTTTACCTATCTGCAATTGATTGTGTTTGGGGCTATGATTATGGCCCAGGCAATCGGTAATGGGATTGAACTCATGGCTGAGATTCATTTGCCACGTGGGATGTGTTCGACGAACTCGAGTCGTGCGTTGCCTGTCGGCAGTGGCTAGGTAGCTCAACGGGCGATCGTGCTAGTCGAGCTCGTCAAGTAACCCGATCTGCCTTATGCATGTTCACCCTGTTTGGACGCTACTGCTTGAACCTAGGGTACCAAACTTACCAGTGAACCCCTTTTAACCATGGTACCTCGATCCGATAAGACGCATGAGCCGGGCATGGTGGTATGGGACACCGTGGTCGAGCTGTCGGCCTACGCTGGGGCCATGTGCCTCCCCGTATTGACCATTGCGCAACCAAACTCGTGAGCCGAATACGGTGGTATGGGACACTGTATTCGAGCTGTCGATACTTACGGCGAGAGCCGAGTACGGTGAGACCTGTGCTCGTGCTGACGGGCGACGAGTCCTCCGTAGTATCTTCGAGTATACTCCAAGGGTCTGTGATTAGCGACGAGTCTTTCACAGCAACTAGAGTATGAGTTGAGCCGAGTACGGTGAGACCTGTACTCGAGCTGACGGCCAGCAATTGAGCCGCATACGGTGAGATCTGTATACGCGCTGACGGGTGACGAGCCCTTTGCGATGCCTTCACTATGCTTCTCAAACCATAATATCGTATGAGATTAACTAGGATTGACGACCTTAGAATGGATCATCTTTGAGAATGATACAAGGGAGGTACCTTAGTTTCCCAATACTGCTGGTTGAAATGGACTAATAATAACTTGATAATCATGAGCATCATCGCACCGCATGTACTTTGTAGATGTGGCGCACTGAGGGAGTTAAGCATTCGCGAACGTAAGATGATGTCGCTTGAGGGTGGTTTGGTAAGGGCATACAGCATCATGTCATTTCATTCTTGCATTTAATAAGAGTAGTTAGAATTGTTTGATTTGTACTGCTTTATCATTACTGCTTGATTGAATTGATAACATGTTAACCTATGCTTTACTGTTCCACTGAGTTGATCACTCACTCCCACGTTACGGGACGGTGTTGTACACACCAACCAGATTTGTTGAGTTTCAGGTGATGGCGATGTTTGTAAAGGAGAGCCGGACTACTTCTATGATGATAGGAGGAGTTCTCCTATTTGTATCTCTCTGATGGGTCAATGAAGACCTGATAGTGTATTGACGGGGCTATGGTACTTGGGATAAGAGACATTACACTTCCTCACATTTGGTATATTTTAGAACTGCACTTGTATTTATTTAACCTGGTAATGTTATCACACTCTGGAGACTCATCATAGGTTATATATTTTATTTATCTATCACAGTCTTCCGCTTGCAAATTAACTGTCTCTGGAGTATGATATACTGTTTTGGCTTAATCTCACTCATGTTCAATGCACGAATACAGTCAACATTCAATCATCATTCATTTTGTTGCATAAGTGATGTTCTGGAACTCGGGAGTTGAGTTTATGCTCGACTCCCAATTTTCAGGGTGTTACAGATTCCAACAGAGGAGGGATACCAAATGAAGCAATGTTATTAACATTCACAGGACGCTCAACAATAACATTGCGCATACGCAAATCCCGAGCATTAGAAGGATCATTTTCGGGAGAGCGAAGATGAAGTTGTGCAATAGAAGCTGATCTAGATGAAGAGGGACCTCGAGTAGTTTTCTTTTTACCTCTAGCATCCATTTTCAAAGGAGGATTTCAAGGAAACAACAAGATGCAAGATAGAAGAAATGGGGTTTTGTTAGAACAGATTTTTCAAGATAAAACCCCAAACTAGCAATGAACGACCAAATAGATTCTACAAGAATGAATTTTGAAACAACAATAACAAGAATCTACAACAAAATAGCAAGAGAACCACTAACCTTGAAGTACCATGAAGGTGGGTTCGACCGGTCGTAGCTAGAACCGTTGGAGAGTAAAAAGGAAATGAAGGAGAAGACTCAAAATCCCCAAATTAAAGTGAAATCCCGAGTTTCACGACCGGTCGTGTAAGTGTTTGACCGGTCGTATCACGACCGGTCGTGTACACTCACGACTGGTCGAGTACGACTTAAAATTTGCAATTTTTTTTAAAATAATTTTCAAATTTAAGCAAATAAAACATCAAACTTATGTATATTATGATACACCAAATCATGCAAATTCAATTTAAATTGCACATACCGAGATCAAACTTTAATTTATTAAACCTGCTTTTGTCGAGCGGTTTAGTGAAAATGTCCGCAAGTTGAGTCTCGGTTGGAATGTAATCCAAATATATTAATTTTTCTTCCACTAATTCACGAATGTAATGAAATCTAATGTCAATATGCTTAGTACGTGAATGCTGAACTGGATTTTTAGAGATATTTATTGCACTGGAATTATCGTAAAATAAAATCATAGAATCCTGAGTAATTCCATAATCGCTTAACATTCGTTTCATCCAAACAAGTTGAGTACATGCATTTCCAGCAGCAATGTATTTAGCCTCAGCTGTTGATAGCGATATAGAACTTTGCTTCTTACTAAACCAAGAAACAAGACAATTTCCAATGTAGAAACAACCACCACTGGTTGATTTCCTATCATCAATGTTTCCAGCCCAGTCAGCATCTGCGTACCCGGCTAATTGAACATTAGTCTCATGTGGATACCAGAGACCCAGTTTAGTAGAACTTGCGACATATCGCATAATCCGCTTAACAGCAGTTAAGTGAGATTCTTTAGGATTTGATTGATAACGAGCACAAATACCAACACTCAAAGCGATATCTGGTCTACTAGCAGTCAGATAAAGTAAACTACCAATCAAACTACGATACAATCTAGGATCCACATCATTACCTGTAGAGTCTTTTGTGAGTCTCAAAGTTGTACTCATAGGAGTATCAAAATTTTTACCTTTCTCAAATCCAAATTTCTTAATTAAACTCAGAGCATATTTGGTTTGAGAGATAAAAATTCCATCAGGTTGTTGTTTTACTTGCAACCCTAGAAAATAGTTTAATTCTCCAACCATGCTCATTTCGAATTTAGACTTCATCAAATCTGCAAACTCAACAGTCATGTTAGTACAGGTTGATCCATAAATAATATCGTCAACATATATTTGAACCATTAGAATATCATCGTTATGTTTCTTAACAAAGAGCGTCTTATCAACACATCCCATCTGAAAATTATGACTCAGTAAAAACTTAGTCAGTTTTTCGTACCATGCTCTGGGAGCTTGTTTCAGACCATAGAGAGCCTTCTTAAGACGATACACATGATCAGTAAATTTAGGATCTTCAAACCTTGTAGGTTGTTCAACATATACCTCTTCATGTAAATCACCATTTAGAAAGGCACTCTTTACATCCATTTGATAAATTTTAATCTTCCTAAAACATGCAATGGAGATAAAAAGTCTGATTGATTCAAGACGAGCTACAGGGGCAAATGTCTCATTATAGTCAATACCTTCAATTTGTGTATACCCCTGTACAACTAGTCTTGCTTTATTTTGAATAATATTTCCAAGTTCATCAGATTTGTTTTTGAAAATCCATTTTGTTCCAATAATATGTTTATCTTTAAGTCTAGGAACAAGGTACCAGACATCATTTCTGACAAACTGATTAAGTTCTTCTTGCATCGCAAGAATCCAGTTTTCATCCGAAAGTGCTTCTTTTACGTTAACCGGTTCAATCTGGGATGTAAAGCATACGTAGTTACATATGTCCTCTAATTGTCTACGAGTGCGCACACCAGTGAGAGGGTTTCCAAGTATTTGAGAAGTTGGATGATCTTTAACAGTCCTTAATTCAGAATTAGTTTCACTTGATGAAGTTTCTTGTTTTTCAAGTATAAGCACTTCATCATTATCTGAACTAGGGACAGGTGTATTCAAAAGATCGTCAATCACAACATTTATTGACTCTTGAATCACACCGGTCCTGTTGTTCAGAACACGATATGCACGACTGTTTAAAGAATATCCTAAAAAGATCCCTTCATCACTTTTAGTGTCGAATTTTCCCAATTTTCACGGTCACGCAAAATATAGCACTTGCTGCCAAAAACTCGAAAGTATTTGACAGAAGGCTTTTTCTCAAACCACATTTCATAAGCCGTTTTATTATTAGTTTTACAGATATAAACACGGTTAATAATGTAGCAGGCTGTATTCACTGCTTCAGCCCAGAGATTCCTAGGGAGCTTCATGCTATTTAACATAACATTTCCCTTTTCTTGAAGCACTCTATTCTTCCTCTCGACAATTCCATTTTGTTGAGGAGTTTTAGGTGCAGAGAATTCATGCGATATTCCCTGATCGCTACAGAATTTCTCAAAACCGCTATTCTCGAATTCGGATCCATGATCACTACGGATCTTGTTGACTTAAGAACTTTTTTCAGTTTGAATCCGTTTTATAATCTTTTTCACTTCATCAAGGGTTTTTGATTTGTCTCTCAAGAATGAAACCCAAGTGTATCTTGTATAATCATCTACAATAACTAAGATGTACTTTTTGCCACCTCGACTTTCCGTTCTTGTTGGTCCTATAAGATCCATGTGGAGAAGCTCGAGTGGTCTTGTGGTGGTATTGGAGTTCACCTTTTTGTGAGAGCTCCTAGTTTGTTTACCATACTGGCATTCATCACAAATCTTGTCTACTTTTTGCATCTTAGGTAAACCTCTAATTAGTTCACTTTTGCTCAATCTGTATAAATTTCGGTAGTGTACATGTCCAAGGCGTTTATGCCATAATTCTGTCTCATCGGTATGGACCATGTAGCACGATTGTTTAGATGAGCTACCATTGCTTACAATATAGCAGTTTTCAGAAGTTTTGCGACCAGTTAATATTACAAAACCCTTTTTGTTTATAATTTCACAACCTTGATTAGAAAATTTAACATTATGGTTGTTATCGCATATTTGAGATATGCTCAACAGGTTGTGTTTTAAACCCTCAACATATAAAACATTTTTAAATAAGGGAAGGTTATAGAGTTGGACCGTACCTTTGCTAATTATCTTGCAGTTGCTACCATCACCAAATGTGACTGACCCATCAGTCATATCTTTAAGATCGGTGAATAGTGCTTTGTCGCCTGTCATATGTCTGGAGCATCCACTGTCTAGGTACCATTTCGAATGGCTTGTAGCTTTGAAAGCAGTGTGAGCAACCAAACAGGCAACCTTAGGAACCCATTTCAGTACTGTTTTGGGTTTAGGAGAATAATTGGTCTTCTTTTGTTTATAGTTGTAAGAGTGACCTACTGAGTTAGATTTTAATAGCTTCTTAAATAAATCAACAATTTTTTCAGCTAGTGGGTTTCGAATCTGATTTATATAGCTGCTTTTTGGTTTTTGAAAAGTTTTTGTATTTTTAGAAAAAACTTGACTAGTACCTTTTCTTTTTGAGTTAGAAGTCTCTCCTTTCACAAAATTGGAAGGAGTATTCTTCTGTTTAGGAGATGTGTTTTTATCATAGCCCAACCCGGATCGATCGCCACATTTTCTTGATCCGGATAATAATTTTTCTAATTTTGGATCACCTTGGGCATATCTCCATGTGTCCTTCAAACTCAGAAGAGAAGATACTTCATTTTTAAGTTTCTCATTTTCAGATTTCAAATTTTCAATCAGGGAGGTTTTGAATTCCAGATCACACTTTGATTTTTCAAAACAATCTGAAATTTGGGATTTTTCTAAAACAAGGGTTTCAAAACATTCTTTAAGTTTAAAAAACTTTTCTTTTTGAAGTTTAAGTTTGACAGCAATTTTACAACTTTCCTTATATAAGGCATTGTAAGCATCTTGAAGATCTTCATCATTTTCATGATCACTATCCAAATTTTCTTCACTTGTTGAATCATCGTGATCTGAAAAAGTAAACTTGGCTAGAGTCATAAGGGCCTTAAGTTCACTACCCGACTCGGTTTCTGAATTTTCTGATTCAGAATAGGCTTCAGAATCAGACAATTCATCCCAAGTAGCCAACATACCCTTCCTTTTGGATCTGTCCTTTTTAGGACATTTGTTTGCTAAATGCCCATATTCTTGACAGTTGTAGCATTGACTATCTTTCAATGATTTCCAAGTTTTAGACTTAGGTTTAGAACGTTTCTTTTCATTTGCCTTTTGAAAGTCGACTCTTTTCTTACTTTTGAAAATCTTATAAAACTTTTTCGCCAAAAGGGCCATATCATCTTCAGACTTTTCTGAATCTGAATTTTCTTGAGTAATACTTTTAGATGACTTCAAAGCAATAGATTTACCTTTAGGAGCTTTAAAACTTAATTCATAGGTTTGTAAAGAACCAACTAATTCTTCTACCTTCATATTATCCGTATCACGAAGTTCCTGGATTGCGGTTACCATAGAATTGAACCGTTCAGGAAGAGAGCGTAGTATTTTTGCACACACTTTACTTTCTGGGATCTTATCGCCAAGACCCCACATTGAGTTTACAATGTCATTCAATCTAGTGTAAAAGTCCATAAACATTTCATTTTCCTCCATATGAATTTCTTCAAATTTAGTTGTGAGGAGTTGAACTTTAGATTTCTTGACAATTGATGTACCTTCGTGTGTCATTTCTAAAATATCCCAGGCTTGCTTTGCAGTATCACAGGATATGATTCTTTTGAACTCATCCGGTGATAGTGCACAAGTGATTGCATTTAGTGCTTTAGCATTAGCACTACTCTTATTTTTCTGAAGTGTGGTCCATTGGTAATACGGTGTAATTTTCATAGATTTTGAACCATCAACACCAGTTACTTCCATGATAGGAGGTTTCCATTCAGTCACTGTGGCTTGCCACACACTTTCATCCATTGATTTGAGGAAGATCCTCATTCTGGCTTTCCAATAGGCATAGTTGGAGCCATCAAAGGGTGGAGGCCTAGTAACTGAAAGGCTATCAAAATTTGACATCTTTTTATATAGCTTAGATCGTTAGCTCAGGAAATAAATCCAAATAAAAAGCAACAAAAATGAGCTATTAGGCTTTGATACCACTTGAAAAGGCCAAGCTATATGTCCTAGAGGGGGGGGGGGGGTGAATAGGACTATGCCAAATTTAAAATACAATCAGCGGAAATAAAGTAAACCAATAGTCTTGCAATTATGAATCAATTCACAATGCTAAATTTAAATCACCTTGATAAATAAGTATTGAGAGATTGATACAAATTCAGTTCTAAGGACAACCTTACACCATAATAAACAAGGGCTTATGGTAGGACAACCTTATTTCTAAAACATCTTTTGGATCAAGGACTCAATTTTAATATAAGTAAATGAAATAGCAAGGAATTGAAATTAAATGCAGAAGTATAGATCTAAATTATTACAACAATCCCCACACTTGCTTGAAATGTAAATAGTTACAACATTCACATCCACTTGTACATTCCACACAATCGAATGATAAAAGATATGAAAATTAAGCAAGCATTCAATCCACAAGACAAAGAGTTATAGTGGTTCGCCTGTGTGTACACCAACTGTTTTCCAACAGCCACACAGAAAGCTACTCCACTCCTAATATCCTCACACAGGGGATATTAGCGTTCACTATGAAATAGGTTTTCACAGGTTCACCAAAAACCTTTACAATTGTGTCTTTTTCACTTGGGCTTACACAATTCAAAAACCCCTCTTTTCTGAGTTTTCTGGTTCTCCTCAGATAACCAATACAATGAGATTTTTTCTGGTTCAACCTCAAACAAAACCAATACAATGAGATTTTTCTGGCTTAACCTCAAACAAAACCAAAGGTAAATAAATTTTACAGAAATGTAAAATACCTGAATTTCTCCTTTTCTTAGCAGCCCGGTAGAACCAATCGGAGTAGATGATTGAATGTCAAAGTTCAATTTCCAATACTCACATTCATAAGGTTCTAAATTCTAATTGATTTTAGATTTTAACAAGTTGGGCGTAGCTATATTTGATTTTGATTCCAAGAAGAAGGAATAAGATAATTCCTCTTTTCAAATAAGATTGGAATATAGAAACAAAATCAAATTAAATAAGCTAGCAAAAAGGAATATTAAATAAGCACAATGTAGCTTAAAATAAACACAGACTTATCTCAGAGTGATCACTTGAAAATTCTTGAATTGAATCGAGTTGAAGTGTAAAAACTCTGAATTTCGTGTTCAATTTATAGAAGCAAAAATCGCTCCTACGACTGGTCTTAGAAACCTACGACTGGTCGTAGCTCTAACAAATTTTTGAAAAATTAAGCGCGATCTTTGAAAGTCGTTCCACGACTGGTTGTGAGTAGCCTACGACTGGTCGTGGGTCACCTACGACTGGTCGTGGATATCTACGACTGGTCGTAAGACCAGAGATTTCGTTGCTGGACTTTGAGTCGTAGCTCTACGACTGGTCGTGGATGAGTCGAAGCCACACCTACGACTGGTCGAAGGACCTCCAGGACTGGTCGTGGGTGTACCAAAAATTTTGAAAAATCTTCAACTACTTAGGACTGGTCATGGAATTTCTTGGACTAGTCGAACCAATGCTAGGACTGGTCGAACAAGAGCTAGGACTGGTCTTAGAATAGACCAAACTTATGTAAAATAAATATTTGATTTATGTATCCAAAGTGACCTACTTAAAGGGTCAACCTAAGGTCATTCAAACCTGAACCATGTCGTATGGACATTGAACTTCAACCATTCAACGAATGTAGATATTTTGAACCATATCAGGCTTGAGATCTTGATCTTGTTGTAGCTTTAAACTTGAGATCTTCATCAACATAAATCTACTTCATGCGTTGCTTCTTAAGACTTGAACTTCAACATTGTAGCTTCTTGAGACTTCAACATGTAGCTTCTTGAGACTTCAACATGTAGCTTCTTGAAGACTTCAACATGTAGCTTCTTGAAGTATTTATGCAGTGTCTTGAATTCATATAAATCATCATACAAGCACAGGACACAGAAAGATGTTTTGACACATCAAAATTTGACAACCAAAGGAGCATGAGACCATAGCACTTACAGGCCCTCAATTGATGGTTGAGATAGCATATAAACATCATGGTGTGTCCCACATCGATGGGGTCCATCAGTAGATGGCATGGATGACATACACACATCAAAGGTGGCCAAGATCATAGAAAGAGAGAGGAAGAGAAAAACACCGGCAAAGATGGAGGGACCCCGCCACTATGGGCCCCTCTTGATACAAAATCTACATCAAAGTGGGTCCCACTACATGTGGTCCTTGAATCAAACAAATGCGTGAAAACAAGAATCCAAAGATCACCCACTGCTTTCTTCTTACACTAAAGGCATCCTTAGCTCCTTAGCTTTGATTCCAATGGGGGAGATGAGGTTTGGATGGTGGAGATGGGAGATGAGATGGTAGGAAAGGTGGGCCACACTTGTAGCTCACTTAGAGGGTTTGGGAATGGCTTGGACGTATGGAGGTTTGCTTGGAATGAGATTTGGAAAAGAGAGAGAGAGACTTGTAAAGGGAGAGAGAGATGGGTAGTGGATGGATTGATGGATGTATGTAAGAGCCTTTTTTGACTTTTGTGGCTTTTGGTGTAAGAAGGGTATGGGTTTGTAAGAACCTTTTTGACTTTGGTGGTTGCTTGGAAATGGGTGAAAAGTGATGTGTACTTGACCCTTGATGGGATTGATTAATGGATGATTGATGTGACATCTCGTAGAGATTCTCTTGAGTTTCGTACGCGCGGCGTTTTCCTCGCATCGAACGCTGGCCCACATCTCCTGGCCAGAGTATCGCCTCTGTGCGCGAGTCGCGACATCGAAATCGCGGCGATGGTGCGGTCGCAATGGTACAAGTCTCGAGTTGAGTCGAATCAGATTAACGATGTATGAATCAAGGTCGCACGCAATGCCGGTTGAGGGTCGAAGGTTGCCGGAATTCGACCGAAAAGACCGCGGGAACCTACAGAACGGTACGGTCTAGGATACGGGTCTTACAGATAGGATATGACTCCAATTCCAATTGTGTTTATTGAATCAAGCAAGGTAACATCTTAATAGCTACCAGTGGATGCTTGGCACCCTAGTTCCCACCTTTAATTGATAGTTTAAACATTATTCACCATTACTCTCTTTTATTCCATAATTCAGATTTAAATCTTGTTCTAGTTCTAGTTCTAGTTCTTTTCAAAATACGTATAAGTTTAGTCCCTATGGATTCGACCTCGTTCTCATGAGTTATTACTACATCGCAACCCTACACTTAGAGTTGTGAACAGTCATGAGGGAGGTGGATACCTCGGGCGTCATCTTCAGTGAAGGTTATGCTGTACTTCTCTATCCTTTGCTCTTTCGAAGGTCGACCGAGGAGCAGAACTTCATCCTCCGGATGACTAATATTCCTAGCATGTGCTTTCTAAGCATTATTCGAGTCGCCTCCTCCTCCGTGGCCTCTAAAGATAATGCAAATTTCCCCAGTTGGTTGATTGTTGATCGACTGTTCCTCAGCGGCCTTGATCCAATCTCCTCTGTTGTCAACGTAGTCCTCGAGATGACCATTGCGAATGAGTGTCTCGAATTCATGTTTGAGGTCGAAGATTCGCTCATGTTATGCCATGATCTCGATGGAAGAGGCAGTATCTATTTTTGCTTCTTTCGTCAGGGTTAGACTTCATCTTATTCAGCCAACGGAGAGGATGCTTGTCCTTGATCTCCATCAGGACTTATGCCGACGTTTTGGTCAAATGGGTGTAAGTCTTGAACTTATGGTCAAGCTTTTTGTTCGATTTTTGGTCATCTCTAGGTCGAATGTCCATTTTCTTCTTATTGGTTGAACTAGGAGGGGCCTTCGTGTTTGTTCTTTGGCTAAAGGATTTTTGCTTTGGGTGGCGTCCCGTAATATCCAGAATTCCTCAGCGTTAACATACTTCTACGATCTGTTCAGAAATTTGGCCAGAGTGGCAGGAGGGTTCTTATGTAGAGAGAAGAGGAAAGGCTTATCTCTTAGCCCTCTCATGATGGCGTTTAGGGCGGTTTCGTCTGAATGTTTCTAAACTTGTAATGCTTCTAGGTTGAAGCGCATGATGTAGTCCTTTAGGAGTTCACCTTCTTTCTGGATTATGTGAAGAAGGTGAGCAGGTGCATTGAGTCTCTTCTTCCCTCCGATGAAGTTCATGATAAAAGCTTGGTTGAGCTTTGAGAATGAGCTAATGGACCTTGGTTTTAACTGCTTAAACCACAGTCGAGCAATGTCAACCAGAGTCAAAGAGAATGCTTAGCACATGACATTAGAGGTGTCAGGGAGTTCCATGTAGATCCGGAATAATTCCATGTGCTCTAATGGGTCGTATTTCTCGTGAAGGACGAGATTCGAGGCAGCCAAAACCTGTCCGGCAATCGTGCTTGCAGAATCTCAGCAGTGAATGGGGACTAAGTTTCCTCCATTGTAGTCATTGCTGCGTAGGTTCGGTATGTCTACTACATGTTGCCGGTCTGATCTCTCAGGCTCTTTAATTCGGCTCTCCACGGTTCCCCACTCTCAGCAGAGGCTTCGACCGGAGCTCTGCTGCGCCTTCTCCGCTTTATCTCATGACGTAGGTCGGAGGCTGGCAAAGGCACGGTCTCGAACACGTGAGATGGGACAGGTTGAGCCGGAGTACACTGTTGGCTTGGCTGTGGGGAGGTCGGCATGCCTGTAGGCTGGGAGGGATAATGACTTGGATGTTGCTCGGCATGTAAACAGGAAGGCCGGGAAGGACCGTCGGCCCTCAGTGTAGATTGAGGATGAATTTGTTCCAATAGACGCATCATGCCGCCTAAATTTAATCTTATATCCCATACCTCTCTTGTAACACCCCGGATTTTTCCCAACCTTGAGTTAGACGTCCTTAGGCGATGGGACGATCCTAACACCTGATTAACTTCTCAAACACCCAATTCAAAAGTCTCAAATCCCTTTTCAAACCATTTTCTTCAAAACCTCACATTTCCTTCAAAAATCTCACCTTTCACTACCTCATCCTTCAAAATTTTCTAAGTGCTTTCATATTAGACACAAATCTTGAAGTTTAGGTGATGTTGATCAATAGTTAACTTAAAAATTACTATGAATAGTAAATAAATAAATAAAAGGGGTTTTTAACCATTAACCTTTTGGAATCTCATGAAATAAGTAGGCTATTTGGATAGATCAGCTTCTCCTAACCCAAAAACATGTATTGCACGTCAAATAACTCATCCTGAGCTATAAAATACACCTATTTCGAATATCGGACGGTGAAATCACCCCAAACAGGACAGCGAGCGGCGAGGGCCTCGCCGAGTTGGCGAGGCCTCGCCAAAATGCGGGCCTGGGCGGGCCGCACCGCATCGGGCGACCCATTTTCTGTCCCATTTTCTACACTTTTCATCTAACTTCGAAAAGTCATATCTCCTTCGTTATAACTCCGATTTAGGTGATTCAAAAGCCAGATTAAAGCTTGATAAACCTAGTTTCATATAAAAATAAGTAAAAAATATAATAAAATATTTAATATAGTTAAATATAGGTCATTGTGACAACTGTCTGAAAATTATTAGTTTGGACAGCTGCTGTTTCTGGAATTTTTAGAATTTTTCTACAACACTAAACCTAATGAAATTTGGTGGAGGTGAAGTATACTTGATGATGAACTACTAGAAAAATAATTAAAATAGTATACTAACTATAAATACCAGAAAGGGGCGTAGAAGTTCCCTAGGACCGCATTCTGTCATAATTAGGGCAGAATTTGGTTAAGTACTGAACTAAACAGTCAATAGAATTAGCTCGAACCACTTCAAATACGATCTCCCAGACCCAAAACTTGTAGAATCATTGACGCTACATTATCTTATAATCTAGGAGCAATTTCATTACCCAGTTGCTCTCGGGAGCATCACGAAACTCCGTATCGGACCTGGACCGCACGTCGAAAGTCCGATTAACGCGAAGCTAAATGATTAGGACCGCCTTGCTGGGCTTGACAACCATCTCGAAAGTCAAAACCAGATAGTGTCCCAGGGCTATTCACTTGAGCCCGGAGCAAGGAGTGTGAGAAAACATGGTTTTCTATAGAAATTAAATCTAATTTAAGTAATCTGAGACTTGTCGCTTGCGAGCCAAATATAAGCAATCAGACTGTCGGAATCTGACCCAAATACACCCTCGGATCAGGGAACATTTCTCATACATGTCCGTGTACTTGAAATTCCCAATCGAGTTTCATTGACGGTTTAACTGAAACTGTCCGCCACGTGTGATTTGGGAACCCGACTAGAACGAAAACTTAACTCGACCTAGATCCAAGGTCAGTGACCGTAAGTCCGACCTTTGGCTCAAGGGGGGGCTCCAGAAGTGCTCCGTTGAGACGGAACAGACCTACTTTGGCTATAACCTAAGTATACCTTGGCCCTGTGTCTAATTTGGAGTGTTTTGAGCCTATATAAGGACCTTAAACCCTCTCTCATTTAGACCATACGAATTTGAGAGAAACCCTGAGAGAGAGAAGAGAGAAAAAAGAGAGAAAGTGTGAGACAAGTGGGAGAATCTTACCCTAGTGCTATACGTGTTTAACCATCACTATCTAATCGTTTTTTCGGTGATTCTGACTTCGTTCTTAGGTAAGAAAACCTAACCCTAACCTATTTTAGAGTTCCAGGTAGTGTGAGTTGTGAAATAACTAATCTGAGTCATGTTGTAGGTTGCCAAATCACCGTAGACAAAGGCTTATCGATTCTATCGAGTTCTTTACGCTTCTACGGTGTAAGGTGCGGACTATAGACGTATAGGTTATGGTTTTCAAGGCTTTCAATGTCGGTTAATGATTTATTCTTGACATGGATGTTATTTCACATGCAAAATGCGTCATCGGTTTCCCGTTTCAGTTATATATGAACTATATAGAATATAGTGTATTCTATGCATATGTTGAAATGTTTGAATATGTTTGGAATTTGGATTTGTGCTTAACATGTTTATTTATCGTGTACATATACTTGTTACATGTGCGACAACTTCTTAGCGAAAGTACTTGCCCTAAATCATGCCACGGCAAAAATACACCTTATATGTTAAAGTTTGTAGCCTAAGTGTAACACCCCGTCCCCAACAGTATGATATTGTCCACTTTGGTTGGCACTCACTGTCCACCTTCACGGCTTTGTTCTCGCAGGTGGAAGCGGTTAGCGAACCACCCACAAAACGCGTCATACTATTGAAGGTCGGAGCCCCACATATAGCCCTGATCTTAAGGCATTCCCTTTCCGATGTGGGACGGGCATCACACCCACCCCCCCTCGGGAGACAGAGCGCCCCCGCTCTGATACCATTTGTAACACCCCGTCTCCAACAGTATGATATTGTCCGCTTTGGCTGGCACTCACTGTCCACCTTCACGGCTTTGTTCTCGCAGGTGGAAGCGGTTAGCGAACCACCCGCAAAACGCGTCATACTATTGAAGGTCGAAGCCCCACATATAGCCCTGATCTTAAGGCATTCCCTTTCCGATGTGGGACGGTGGGTGTGATGCTCGTCCCACATCGAATGCCTTAAGATCTGGGCTATATGTCGGGCTCCGACCTTCAATAGTATGACGCGTTTTGCAGTTGGTTCGCTAACCGCTTCCACCTGCGAGAACAAAGCCGTGAAGGTGGACAGTGAGTGCCAGCCAAAGCGGACAATATCATACTGTTGGGGACGGGGTGTTACACTAAGTGTTTATGGAAATGCTTAAATGAATATGGAACCCAGATTCATGCATACCATGATTGTCCATCGTGGGTATATGCAAATGGATTCCGGGGCAACTACCTAGTGTAAGGATTTGGCCTAGTACGTGTGAAATAAATATATAACATGTTTATTGATGTATGTAGGCTAAGTGTTTGTATAAATGTCTGAATGAACTAAATGTCGCAAAGGAATACTTTGTATGAGGATCGAGATACGAATCTCGGTTACCTCAATTATGTGTATGATTTCCTACATGTACGTAACATTACGATGTTTATTGTATTCATGAAGTGAATGGGTGTGCAATCTTGTTTGTGTTGTATTTCATAACAAGCTTCTTTGATTATAGAAATTAAATTACTTATTCAATACTACTTTCACTATCTCATATGATTTCCTATTGAAATAGAATGAAGTTGGGACTATGATTTAGTCCAGGCAGTCGGTAACGGGATTGAATTCTTGGCTGAGATTCATTCGCCACGTAAGATGTGTTTGACGAACCCGAGCCGTACTTCGGTTGGCGACAGTGGTTAGGCCACGTGAAGGGCTTATGCACTTCATGTCGTTCAACTTGTCGTGCGCTCATGCTAGTCAAGCTCGTCAAGTAACCCGATCTGTCTAATGTATGCTCACCATGTTTGGACGCTACTGCTTGAACCTAAGGTACCAAACTTACCAGTGTAATCCCGTTAACCTTGGTACCTCGATCCGCTAAGACTCATGAGCCTGGCATGGTGGTATGGGACACCGTGGTCGAGCTGCCGGCCTATGCTGGGGCCACGAGCCTCCCCGTAGTGACCAGTGAGCAACCCAGACTCGTGAACCGAATGTGGTGGTATGGGATACTGTATTTGAGCTGTCGGCCTACACTGATAAGGTGATGGGGGAGCGGTGCAATGTAACATCCCGGATTTTTGCTAACTTGGGATTAGACGTTCTTAGGCGATGGGTCGATCCTAACACCTTATTAACTTGTCAGAACTAAATCCCACAGTCTAAAATCGCTCCTTAACCCATTTCCTTCACAAACCCCACCCTTCACCACCTTGTTTTTTTAAATTTTCTAAGTACTTTCACATTAGACACTACCTTAAAGTTTAGGTGATGAAGAACAATACTTAAACTAAACATTGCTACAAGGGTCTAAGTACCACCTCAGACCGAAATCACTCAGGACTAAATCCTTTAGAAATTAGGCGAGATTTAGCTAGTGTTAAACTAAAGTGCTTGTGAAATTAGCACCAATCACTTTAAATACGATCTGCAAGACCCAAAACTTGTAGAATCATTGATGCTAGGTTACCCTAAAATCTAGGATCAATCTCATTACCCGGCTGCTCTCGGGAGCATCTCGAAACTCCGTATCGGATCTGGACCGCACGTCAGAAGTCCGATTAACACGAAGTTAAGGAACTAGGACCGCCTCGCTGGGCTTGACAACCATCTGAGAAATCAAATCCAGATAGTGTCCCAGCGCTATTCGCTTGAGCTCAGAGTGAAGAATGTGAAATTAATTCAAAATAAAATATCTTGAATAGTAATTTGGCACCTCTCGCTTGCGGATCAGTTTTAAGCAACCAGACCGTCAGAATTAGACCAAATTACACCCTCGGATCAGGAGAAATTTAATACACATTTACATGTACTCGGAATCTCCGATCGAGATCTGCTGACCGTTGAACTGAAACTGGTCCACCACGCGTGATCTGAGAACCCTACTGGAACGAAAAATTAATAGAACCTAGATCCATTGTCGGTGAGCTTAAGTCCGACCTTTGGCTCAAGGAGGCCCGCCAGAAGTCCTCCGTTGAGCTGAAATTGACCCGCTTTGGTTATAACCTAAGTATACTTTGACCTGGAGTCTGTTTCGGTGAGTTTTTAGGCTATATAAGGACATTAAACCCTCTCTCATTGTAGCCATACGAATTTGAGAGAAAACCTAGAGAGAGAAGAGAGAAAAGAGAGAGAAAGTGTGGGAACAGTGGGAGAACCCCCTGCCACTCTTCCCTGCCGTTTTACGAGCTACATCGCTCCGTTCTAATCACTTTCCCGGCGATTCCAGCTCCGTTTCTAGGTAAGAAACCCTAACCCTAATCTGATTTGGGGCTTGGGTGGTTGTAGGTTATGAAATAGCTAACCTATTTCGTTCTATAGGTTGCCTAACTGCCGAATACGGAAGCTTAGCAAACCTATCGGATCCGTTACGATTCTACGACAAAAGGTGCGGACTTTAGGTGTATAGGTTATGGTTTTCAATGCTTTCAATGTCAGATAATGATAGATTCATGATCTGCATGCAATTACACATGTACAAAGTGCTGTCTGTTTTCTGTTTCGATTAAAGATGAAAAATATGAAATTCTACATACTCTAGGTATTTGTAGAAAGTACGGTATACGTATAAATTTTGGAAATGTGCTTGACATGATTATTTGTTGTCTGAATATATTATATATGGATAAATTACTTGTTTGGCGAAAGGACTCGCCCTAATACATGTTTTGGTTATATACACTATGTATGTTGAAATTGTGTATTCTATAAAGTACAGTATATGTATAAATTTTGGAGATGAGTTTGCCATGATTATTTGTTGTATGAATATACTATATATGGATAAAATACTTGCTTGGCGAAAGGTTAGCCCTAATACATGTTTTGCTAACATACATCTTGTATGTTGAAATAGTGTATGCTAAGTGTTTGTGAAAATGACTGAATGAGTATAGAATTCTCATTCGTGCTCGCCATGACTAATTGTCATGGGTTCATGATGGTTGTATTGGCGATACCCCTTTGACGAAAGGATTTGCCCTAAATCACACCACGGCCAATACACACTATATATGCTAAAATGTGTGGCCCAAGTGTTTGTGGAAATGACTGAATGAATATGGAACTTGGATTCCTACTTGCCATGACTATCCGTCGTGGGTGTATGCGTGTTCTGATTGGGGTAACTCCCTAGTGAAAGGATTTGGCCTTATACCTATGTGATCAACATATGTCATGTATGTTGATACATGTATTTTAAAGTGTTTGTTGAAATGTCTGAATGAATAGTAGTTAGTAAATTGTAATGTTTAAGGGTGTTGAGATATGATTCTCAACTCCTTTAACTATGTGTACGATTTCCTTGGATAGCTGTGTGATTAGGAATTGAATATGTACAAACTCATGCTTGTGTTGTGCTTCATAACATGCTCAACTGCTTTTATGATTTATCTATGTAATGCATATGTTAAATTCATGTTTACGTTGTATGATCTGTCATGGGTGATGGGGGAGTGGAGAAACGAATACGTGCAACAGCCCTAGCAGCCCTAAACGGATAATATCAGACTTTGATTGTATGATTTGAACCTTGATCCATTACTGCTTTACTATTTGAAATTGATTGTGTTAGGGGCTATGATTATAGTTCAGAAAATCGGTACCAGAATTGAATTCGTGGCTGTGATTTATTTGCCACGTGTGATGTGTTCGACGAACTCGAGTCGTACTTCGGTTGGCGATAGTGGTTGGCCACGCGAAGTGCTTATGCACTTTATGTCGTTCAACTTGTTGTGCGCTCGAGCTAGCCGAGCTCGTCAGGCAACCCGATCTGTCTTATGTATGTTCACCATGTTTGGACGCTACTGCTTGAACCTAGGGTACCAAACTTACTAGTGGAATCCCTTTTAACCATGGTACCTCGATCCGCTAAGACTCATGAGCCGGCATGGTGGTATAGGACACCGTGGTCGAGCTGTCGGCCTACGCTGGGGCCACATGCCTCCCCGTAGTGACCAGTGAGCAACCAAACTCGTGAGCCGATTATGGTGGTATGGGACACTATATTCGTGCTGTCGGCCTACATTGATAAGGTGATGGGGGAGTGGTGCAACAAATGCGAGCAACAGCCCTGACAGCCCTTTGTAGTGACCTCGAGTATACTCTGGAATCGCGGTGAGCCTTAGAGTTTTGTCGCGGTATATAGAGTATGAACTAGGCCTGTTTCTGTATAGTGATGAATCGTTGAAGAGGTGATGGGGGAGTGGTGTAACCTTTGTGCGTAACAGCCCGGCAGCCTTTGCAGTGACCTAGAAAACACACCGTCGTCTGATATTAACTAGGACTGACGACCCTAGAATGGATCATGTTTGAGAATGATACAAGGGAGGTACCTTAGTTTCCCAATCCTGCTGTTTGAAATGGACTAATTAAAAACTCGGTAATCATGCTCATCATGCATTGCATGTGCCTGGAAGATGTGGAGCATTGAGGGATGAAAGCATGCCGCGAACGTCAGATGGTGTCGCACGAGGGAGGGTGTGGTGAGGGTATCCATCATACCCGCATCCATACTTGCATTAATAAGAGTAGTTAGGAGTGTTTGATTTTACTGCTTTATCATTACTGCTTGACTGTATTGATAACATGTTAACCTATGCTTTATTGTTCCACTGAGTTAGCTACTCACTCCCACGTTACGGGATGGTGTTTCGAACACCCACCAGGCATTGTCTGATTCTAGATGGCGACACTACTTCTGAGGCGGAGCCGGACCTCTGCAATGACTACGATGTCTGCTTGTATTGGTTGTCTTCAGACGGCTTCTAGTGAGCCGTGTCCTGATCGGCGGGGCTTTCTGGGATATTGACTAGAGGACCTTATACATTTGGTATATTTTAGGATTGTACTTGTAATTATTTAACCTAGTAATGTTATCACACTCTGGAGACTCATCTTAGTTTATATATTTTATCTATCTATCACAGTCTTCCGCTTGCAAATTTAACTGTCTCTGGAGTATGATATGCTGTTTGGCTTAATCTCACTCATGTTCACTACTCTAATACAGTCAGCATTTAATCATCATTATCTATGTTGCATAAGTGATGTTCTGGAAACTCGAGAGTTGAGTTACTACTCGACCCTCGATTTTTCAGGATGTTACATGCAATGAGTGCGTATAACAGCCCTGACAGCCCTTTGTAGTGACCTTGAGCATACTCTGAATCTGCGGAGAGGCGACGAGCCTTCCCGTAGTAAACAAAGTATAAACTAGGCCTGTATTGATAAGGTGATGGGGGAGCGGTGCAATGAGTGCGTGTAACAGCCCTGACAGCCCTTTACAGCGACTTAGAACCGCATCATCGTATGAGATTATCTAGGACTGACGACCCTAGAATGGATCATTGTTTAGGAATGATATAAGGGAGGTACCTTAGTTTCCCAATACTGCTGTATGAAAAGGACTAATAACAACTCGGTAATCACGCTCATAACAAGCACTGCATGTACCTGGCATTGTGGAGCACTGAGGGATGAATGCATGCCGCAGACGTAAGATGGTGTCGCACGAGGGAGGATTGGCGAGGGCATATATCATGAATACATTTCATCCTTGCATTAATAAGAGTAATTAGGATTGTTTGACTGTACTGCTTTATCAATACTGCTTAACTGAAATGATAACATGTTAACATATGCTTTATTGTTCCACTAAGTTAGCTACTCACTCCCACGTTACGGGACGGTGTTGTACACACCAACCAGACCCTGTCTTAGATGCAGGTGTTGATGAGACGCAAGAGGCTGAGCCTGACTACTACGATGATCAGGATGAGTTCTCCTACATGCAGTTCTCTGGAGGCTTCGCTTAGGCCATTCAGATGACGGGGCTACAGGGTTTACCATTATAGTTGTACCACTTTTTTTTGACATTTTGATTTTAAAACTAATACATGTATATGGTGACTCAGTAAGGTGTTCATACTCTGGAAACCGGCTGTGACCGTTTCTGGCTTTATATACATTTATACATCTTTCAATCTTCCGCTTGCATTTTATAATTTAATCTGGAGTATGAATTACTGTTTTGGTATAATCCCACTCATGATTAATGCACTAACATAGACAACATTCAATCATAAGCATTTATGTTGCATAAGTGATGTTTTGGAATTCGGGTGTTGAGCTGCTACTCGACCCCCAATTTTCAGGGTGTTACAAGTTGGTATCAGAGCATGATTTGTATTAAACCGGACCTGGGTTATGGTCACACGACGTACGCTGTCGCCTTTCGACTTAGGTGGGTGTGAGAAAAATATAGAAACAGTCATAGGTATCCTGATTTCGCCAATTGGTGAAATTCACTGAAAACGGTCGCCGAGATTGGGTCCATACTCATCCATTGTCGCATGAGTCGACCTCAAGCTACTTCTAGACCATCAAACGATGAGTGTAGATCACAAATCACCCCATCTCAGTCCTTAGGAATGTACAGATACAGCTGTGCATCAGAAACCACCCGAAAGGACCCGAAACGAAGCAAATCGAAGTCGTGGGCCTACCCACGCTATTCCAGAGGGACCCAGGCTGGGACCCAGACCTTTTTGGGGCCTAGCGGGCAGGAGGTCCTCGCCCAAATGGCGAGGCCTCGTCAGTTTGTCCAGAGAGTGGCGAGGCCCTCGCCGACTAACGGGCTCGGCCAGGCGGGCCGCTCGGGCCGATCGAGTTTGGGGGGTTGTATGACCCCCTAATGTGTGGTGGGTTAATTAAAACCCTCCCAAACACGCCTCTCCTTCACAAACCACACCCCCAAGCTCTCTTTTCTCTTCCAAATTTCTGATTTTTGGCAAAAACCTCCCCACCAATCGTCCCCTCTTCCATTTTCGTGCACCATCTCCGCCATACGTTCAAAATCCCTCTCCACAGTTGTTTACATTCTTCATTCCCCATTCATTTGAGCATTCAAACCCCACTTTGTCTCTCAAATTCATGGGAACCCAAGTATCCCTCCTATTGCCCCATTTTCTTTTCTTTCTCATGGCTTTGTTCGAGCTTGTGACAGCCATCTTCTCCATTTCCACCGTCTTCTTCACAAACCTCCAAATGTTGGAACGTTTAGGGCCCGTTCGGCCAACTACATTCGGTGGGATTATGGTGGATGGAATTGTAAAAGTAACAATAAATGTATGTGTAAGGTATTGTCCCTAGATTGGGTGTATCCCATGGTTTCCGACACCATGTTTGGAATGTATGCAATTAAGAGTAAATCCCAGGCTTTTCTTTCAAATTACACTTAGAAATTCATCATCATGGGGTTTGGAAATCCCATCTCACACTTTCCAACACAATGCCCATTTTCCAAAGCCTATGAAATTGATTTTAATCCCATCCCACCCTCCTTCCAAATATGCCATTTCCAAATCCCGAGGTGGGATTAGCAATGAAATCCATTTAATACAACTTAATACCATTGGCCAAACAGTCCCTTAGAGTTTTGGACCTAAAGTTGGCACTCTTAGATTTCAAAGGATTTGACAGTGTAGGAAATTTAATAAATTAATAACGTGAACCCTAGGACCTCCTTAGCTAGTATGGACAGGTGTGAAGTGCTCAAGCATAGTTAAATTCAAGTCGAGCAACTCAATTCCAATCAGACAACTTTTGACCCTAAGCGATAAAACAATGTCCTGTATTAGAAATGGTACGAAATCATCTAGCGTATGAGCGTAGACTTTGGATCACAACTATTGGGTTACAACTGGTTCCAAGTTAAGACTAAGATACTAGTTATACTAAGGAATGTAAAAAGGGCTGATTATGCTAAGATAATTGAAATATAGACTTAGTTGTCTTGATTAGGTTAAAGAGAGACCTTGTTCCTTCGTTAAATCCCCTTAATACTTATAGGCTTCTTTAATAAATCTTAGGAAGCTGTTTGAATTAGAAACTATTCATGCTCAAAGGAAACTTATGTATCCCTTGGATTTAACATTAGACCAAATCAATACACCCCTTGGAATTGCCTTATCAAGGACTTATTATATTGGGAACACGAAATAGAGCAACTATATATAAGCGAAGTATTCGCGATTTGAAACGAATTCTCAAACCTGATAGTTACCAATGAACTTAATACTCTGATCAAGCAGAAGATTGGGATCAACTAGGATTAAGAACTGATACGACAACTTTTCTGTCATAGCTAGGCAGAAGGTTTGTGTATCCGGCTCAGACCCACTACACAACCTTCCTTCCATGTTGGCCCGACTACTTACAACCCAAAGTTATTACTTCGTCTTTGAGAAGTGTTAAGAACATATAGCCAATAGAGTTTTTTCTTTTTAGGCCCAAGAAATGTCTCAAATGGGCAACAGACAGTTACGAATTAGGTCCCGAACCACAGACCATTCTGACATCTATATTGTGCATATGAACTTAGAACGATAGTCTGCCCGTTAACCTATTTTGTCCAAATTCTTTATGTACTAATAATGTACAGATTATCTTACAGTATAAAACTAGGCATGATAAAAGAAAGTAAGTCGAGACCGTGGCAAAAGTCCTTCCTTTGTAGGATTAGGCATCTTGCCACAAACTCACACCCGTCCCTGAACTCAACCATGACACCCATCATTGTTAGCTCCTTTCTATAATCATAGGTACCAATGCCATAGTACACATCATCGATGGAAGGAAGACCATTGTATTGGGGGATCGTTTCCCATTTCGTGTCAAGGATAGGTCCTAAATTACACCTTGTTCCGACATACGGATCAAGACAGATTTTTGAGCCCTTAAAGTAGAAATAATTTTTAAGGGGGGTAGGAAGGTTATGAATTCGGTCGAGTTAGGTAGGTATACTCGTCTACCCACTCATAGGCGCAACGAAAGCATGGTTGGCCCTTGCCCCACTGGCCCAAGATCGAAGGAAATTGATTCAAGTTAGACGAAAGGTTAGGTCACTAGATGGTCACTAAATAGGGGTTGAACCTTCCTTAGACCGTTAACGTTGAAATTACTGGAATAAAAGCAATTAGGGTTCGAGTATTAAATCAATTCGTACTAATAGACTTAACAATAATTACGAGTTAAGTCACAATAAATAAAGTTAGTGTATTCGTAAATGTTAATAGAAACCTTAGCCAATTCTATACTATTGAAAACCTCTTTAGGATGATCTATTAAGATATGGATTCACCTTTTCCTTAGACATAGATTATAACGAGGACTCTCTTAGACCAAGACCTAAAGGGCAACCTTAGAAATAAGAACTTGGAAGCTTTAAGTGATTGGCATTCCTTAAGCTTTTAGAGTGATTGGACTACAAAGTTACTGAAATATACAACTGCGAAACATTCGCGGCTTGACCCAATTCTCAATCCTGGGTGACTACCAATGGACTCACTGCTTTGACCGAGTAGAAGACCAGGATCTACCAGGACTAAGAAGGGATACAATGAGCCTTTTACCCTGGTCAGGTAGATGATCGATGTATCGAGATCAAGCCCACTACAACTGTCTCTCCGTGTTGGTTAAACATTGAAAATAGGTATCTTACTCTAAATAGTGGGGAATCGTCGTCAAGACTCCAAATAGATAAAGAAATAACTTGTAGCAAACCATTGGGGTATAAGCAAGAGATAAAGAAATAAGTTTTTAAGGGGGGTGGACTAAAATGAACCAGAATAATAAAGACAGTATATGCCCTACCACGCATATAAACTTGAAGTCAATAAAGCTTAGGCAAAGGAAGTAATAAAAATCTTTACTCATCTCACTTAGGCAATTTCGAGGATGAAATTATTTTTAAGGGGGGTAGATTATAACACCCCGGATTTTTTCCAACCTGGAGTTAGACGTCCTTAGGTGATGGGTCGATCCTAACACCTGATTAACTTCTCAAACACTTAATTCAAAAGTCTCAAATCCCTTTTCAAACCATTTTCTTCAAAACCTCACATTTCCTTCAAAAATCTCACCTTTCACTACCTCATCCTTCAAAATTTTCTAAGTGCTTTCATATTGGACACAAATCTTGAAGTTTAGGTGATGTTGATCAATACTTAACCTAAAAATTACTATGAATAGTAAATAAATAAATAAAAGGGGTTTTTAACCATTAACCTTTTGGAATCTCACGAAATAAGTAGGCTATTTGGATAGATCAGCTTCTCTTACTCCAAAAACATGTATTGCACGTCAAATAACTCATCTTGGGCTATAAAATACACCTATTCCAAATATCGGACGGCGAAATCACCCCAAACAGGACAGCGAACGGCGAGGGCCTCGCCAAAATACGGGCCTGGTCGGGCCGCAGCGCATCGGGCGGCCCATTTTCTGTCCCATTTCCTGCACTTTTCGTCTAACTTCAAAAAGTCATATCTCCTTCATTATAACTCCAATTTAGGTGATTCAAAAGCCAGATTGAAGCTTGGTAACCTAGTTTCATATAAAAATAAGTAAAAAAATATAATAAAATATTTAATATAGTTAAATATAGGTCATTGTGACAACTGTACGAAAATCATTAGTTTAGACAGCTGCTGTTTTTGGAATTTTTAGAATTTTTCTACAATACGAAACCTAATGAAATTTGGTGGAGGTGAAGTATACTTGATGATGAACTACTAGAAAAATAATTAAAATAGTATACTAACTATAAATACCAGAAAGGGGAGTAGAACTTCCCTAGGACCGTATTCTGTCATAATTAAGGCGGAATTTGGTTAAGTACTGAACTAAACAGTCAGTAGAATTAGCTCGAACCACTTTAAATATGATCTACAAGACCCAAAACTTGTAGAATCATCGATGCTACATTACCCTATAATCTAGGAGCAATCTCAATACCCAGTTGCTCTAGGGAGCATCACGAAACTCCGTATCGGACCTGGACCGCACGTCGAAAGTCTGATTAACGCGAAGCTAAACGATTAAGACCGCCTTGCTGGGCTTGACAACCATCTCGGAAGTCAAAACCATATAGTGTCCCAGGGCTATTCTCTTGAGCCCGGAGCAAGGAGTGTGAGAAAACATGGTTTTCTATAGAAATTAAATCTAATTTAAGTAATCTGAGACTTGTCGCTTGTGGGCCAAAGATAAGCAATTAGAAAGTCGGAATCTGACCCAAATACACCCTCGGATCAGGGAACATTTCCCATACATGTCCGTGTACTTGAAATCCCTGATCGAGTTTCAGTGACAGTTGAACTGAAACTGGTCCGCCATGTGTGATCTGGGAACCCGACTGGAACGAAAACTTAACTCGACCTAGATCCAAGGTCAGTGAGTTTAAGTCCGACCTTTGGCTCAAGGGGGCCTCCAGAAGTGATCCGTTGAACAGACCTACTTTGACTATAACCTAAGTATACCTTGGCCCTGGGTCCAATTTGGAGTGTTTTGAGCCTATATAAGGACCTTAAACCCTCTCTCATTTAGACCATACGAATTTGAGAGAAACCCTAGGAGAGAGAAGAGAGAAAAGAGAGAGAAAGTGTGAGAGAAGTGGGAGAATCTTACCCTAGTGCTATATGTGTTTAATCATCGCTATCTAATCGCTTTTCCGGTGATTCTGGCTTCGTTCTTAGGTAAGGAAACCTAACCCTAACCTGTTTTAGAGTTCCAGGTAGTGTGAGTTGTGAAATAACTAATCTGAGTCATGTTGTAAGTTGCCAAATCACCGTAGACAAAGGCTTATCGATTCTATCGAGTTTTTTACGCTTCTACGGTGTAAGGTGCGGACTATAGACGTATAGGTTATGGTTTTCAAGGCTTTCAATGTCGGTTAATGATTTATTCTCAACATGGATGCTATTTCACATGCAAAATGCGTCATATGTTTCCCGTTTCAGTTATTTATGAACTATATAGAATATAGTGTATTCTATGCATATGTTGAAATGTTTGAATATGTTTGGAATTTGGATTTGTGCTTAACATGTTTATTTGTCGTGTACATATGCTTGTTACATGTACGACAACTTCTTAGCGAAAGTACTTACCCTAAATCACGTCACGGCAAAAATACACCTTATGTTTTAAAGTGTGTAGCCTAATTGTTTATGGAAATGCTTAAATGAATATGGAACCCGGATTCATGCATACCATGATTGTCCGTCGTGGGTATATGCAAATGGATTGCGGGGCAACTACCTAGCGTAAGGATTTGGCCTAGTACATGTGAAATAAATATATAACATGTTTATTGATGTATGTAGTCTAAGTGTTTGTATAAATGTCTGAATGAGCTAAATGTCGCAAAGCAATACTTTGTATGAGGATCGAGATACGAATCTCAGTTACCTCAAGTATGTGTATGATTTCCTACATGTACGTTACATTACGATGTTTATTGTATTCACGAAGTGAATTGGTGTGCAATCTTGTTTGTGTTGTATTTCATAACATGTTTCTTTGATTATAGAAATTGAATTACTTATTCATTACTGCTTTCACTATCTCATATGATTTCTTGTTGAAATAGAATGAAGTTGGGACTATGATTTAGTCCAGGCAGTCGGTAACTGGATTGAATTCGTGGCTGAGATTCATTTGCCACGTAAGACGTGTTTGACGAACCCGAGCCGTACTTCTGTTGGCGATAGTAGTTAGGCCACGCGAAAGGCTTATGCACTTCATGTCATTCAACTTGTCGTGCGCTTGTGCTAGTCGAGCTCGTCAAGTAACCCGATCTGTCTAATGTATGTTCACCTTGTTTGGACGCTACTGCTTGAACCTAAGGTACCAAACTTACCAGTATAACCCCGTTAACCTTGGTACCTCGATCCGCTAAGACTCATGAGCCAGGCATGGTGGTATGGGACACCGTGGTCGAGCTGTCGGCCTGCGCTGGGGCCACGAGCCTCCCCGTAGTGACCAGTGAGCAACCCAGACTCGTGAGCCGAATATGGTGGTATGAGACACTGTATTCGAGCTGTCAGCCTACACTGATAAGGTGATGGGGGAGCGGTGCAACGAGTGCGTGTAACAGCCCTGACTGCCCTTTGTAGTGACCTCGAGCATACTCTGAATCTGCGGAGAGGCGACGAGCCTTCCCGTAGTAAACAGATTATAAAATAGGCCTGTATTAATAAGGTGATGGGGGAGCGGTGCAACGAGTGCGTGTAACAGCCCTGACAGCCCTTTGCAACGACCTAGAACCGCATCATCGTATGAGATTATCTAGGACTGACGACCCTAGAATGGATCATTGTTTAGGAATGATATGAGGGAGGTACCTTAGTTTCCCAATACTGCTGTATGAAAAGGACTAATAACAACTCGGTAATCACGCTCATAACATAGCACTGCATGTGCTTGGCGTTGTGGAGCACTGAGGGATGACCACATGCCGCAGACGTAAGATGGTGTCGCACGAGGGAAGTTTGGCGAGGGCATGCATCATGACTACATTTCATCCTTGCATTAATAAGAGTAATTAGGATGGTTTGACTGTACTGCTTTATCAATACTACTTGACTGAATTGATAACATGTTAACCTATGCTTTATTATTCCACTGAGTTAGCTACTCACTCCCACGTTACGGAATGATGTTGTACACACCAACCAGACCCTGTCTTAGATGCAGGTGTTGACGAGATGTAAGAGGCTGAGTCTGACTACTACGCTGATCAGGATGAGTTCTCCTACATGCAGTTCTCTGGATGCGTCGCTTAGGCCATTCAGATGACGGGGCTACAGGGTTTACCATTATAGTTGTACAACTTTTTTTTGGCATTTTGATTTTAAAACTAATACATGTATATGGTGACTCAGTAAGGTGTTCATACTCTGGAGACCGATTGTGACCGTTTCTGGCTTTATATACATTTATACATCTTTCAGTCTTCCGCTTGCGTTTTAGAATTTGATCTGGAGTATGAATTACTGTTTTGGTATAATCCCACTCATGATTAATGCACTAACATAGACAACATTCAATTATAAGCATTTATGTTGCATAAGTGATGTTTTGAAACTCGGGTGCTGAGTTGCTACTCGACCCCTGATTTTCAAGGCGTTACATCTCTTTCGAGGATGTTCATTCGACCATTCCTTGCATGAGTCCGTAGACCGCGTCAGCCCGAGCCAGAGGAGGAACCTTGATGGCTTGCTTATGGCTCAGGCTGTCTTAGTAGTTCCAGCAGTTCCGAGGCACGACTAGTCGTAGGTAGGGTTATGATTGGGATTGCCACTTGAGGGGATTGTGTCACGCCCCAGACTCGAAAACTAGGCTCACAAAATTTTTGATCACCGAATCTGGCACAGACAGCCTCCATAGTACCCCATTCTCAACTCCTGGCACCCATATACCAAGTTTCTATCCTGGGATCCTACAAGGAGGATTTCCAACATACATTTATCTCGTAAGAAGCATAACCATAAGCATAACCAGAAACAACAACAACCAGAATCATTACCACGTATCCACTATAATAAAAAACTTTAAGTACAATGCATAAGGGAAATACAATATCAATATCAAAAGCTCCAAAAGACAGCTGCACGCTCCAATCTCAATGTTGCTGCGGCATCCTAGTGTCGCCTACATGCAACGATCGTGCATAAGCTTATAAAAAGCTTAAAGGGTGGTGTAAGTGTGTGCGCAAGGTAAGTGCCAAGCATGTAATATCAGAGCAATGTGAAAACATGCTGGTAAGTCCATGAATGCTATCAGCCGTACAAGGCTATGCGATGTAAGGCATGAATCTATTGGCCATACCAAGGCTATATGATGCAAGACATGAATGTTATTGTCCATACCAAGGCCATGCGATGCGAGGCCTACGTAGCCAAATGTCATATGTGAGATGCAACGCAAGCATGCCAGTCCTCATTTGAATCCACATAACAATACAACTCATCTCTGGAATATCACCAGGGTATAGTACACTCAACACTAGCTTATTGCCCCATCTAAGCGAGTAACTGGGTAAGTGGAAGAGACCTCACTATCCGCCTGCCAATATCGAGTCCGGCTCGTCGATAGTGGACCCATTCCTCAAGCTAGGTCAGACTCAACCTAGTCATTGCCACATCACTCAGGCGGGTAAGGCCACACCCCCTTTCAACCGACCATGACAGGTGGGAGACGCGGCCAACTGGTATTCGGCTCTCATGCGCTCATGCACCCACTCAGTCTAGACATTGGAGCATCCTCCTGGTACCACAAGCGTTTGGAGACTTTCACCCTGGGACATCTATGGCACCCACGTGTTAGAACAAATATTTTCGGTATCCAATCTTGTCATCCATGCTATGCCAGCAGAGGCCATTACCCTGATATCGCTAGGACATATAGTAATCATATCACACAATGCAAGATGCATAAGTCACACCATCCAGTCATGCATCAATCCTGCGCGTACCGCGCGCTCATGTGGGGCAACTCCGTCTATCAGGGAGTCCCATAACAATCCGCCCAATGACATATGCCATGATCAGTCACTCCTCATATCAAGCATACATATGATGCGTATGGGCATGTATCATGAAGTTATACTAAGCATGTTATATGATGATGATGTACTCTTTTCATAACAAGGATGGGCCTAGATGGCCTACTCATATCAAGTATGGTCTAAAAAATAAGGAGTGGGCTTCCTCGCCCATTCCATCACGTAGCAATTTGGGTTTCCTAAGGGCCCAATAGCACAAGGTGGGCTCTATGACTTAAACAAGTCTATAAGGCATGACGGAAGTATAATAATGGTGGAGGCCCAATGGTTGGGGTTAGCCCACTAAGAATATATCGTTAACACTATGGGGCCCAAATCGATGAGAATGGGCCTAATAATGGGCCCTAGGGAGGGTTATAAGGTGGACATTTAACCACCATTGCTCTTACAATATGGACATTTAACCATCATTGCTCCCAAGGCATGGTCCATTTAGAACCTACCTTATATTGGGGGTCCATGGTCCTCATGCTAACTAGGAGATGGATGGGGATCATAAACATTATCACATACATCATGGTGGACTCACATAACTTAATTGGGCCTCACATGCATCACATTGGGCCTCACACAAGGGCCTCACATACATCACATTGGCCTCATACAAGGGCCTCATATACATTACATTGGGCCTCACATACATCACATTGGCCACACACAAGGGCCTCATGCACACCACAATGGGCCACTTCCCAAGGGCCTCAAATACATCACAATGGGCCACATCCCATGGGCATCAAATACATCACAATGGGCCTCACCACATGGGCCTTATTTACATCACTTCAGGCCTCACATATCACGGGTGGGCCCTGCACATACGACAGGTGGGCCCTGCGTGTACAACAGGTGACCCTGCAAACGGATAGATGACGTGGATTTAAAACACATACATTGCGGTGGTACCCACTGTTCAGACCACTAGACGGTGTGGATATAAAATACATGTATCACTTGTGGGTCCCACCGTCCCATCTGCTGGACGGTGTGGACACCACACGTGCTAAGGGTCCCTCCATCCCAAAAGGTGGACGGGGTGAATATACAACACATATATCTGGTGGGCCCCATGTCCATATCGCTGGACGGTGTGGATGCAACGCATTCATCAAGGTGGGGTCCATGTCCCATGGTCTGGATGGACTGGATTACACCTGGTGGGTCTACGCATGTGGCCCACTAGATTGTATCAAGCTGATCTTTGTTTTTTTCCATTGTTGTCCAAGCCTGCTGGACGTCCCATGGACGGACAACCTGGACGGAACACTAACACCTGGTGGTTCCCACACGCACGTGGCCCACCTAGTCTAGATCAAACTGATATTTACGTTTTTCCTTAAACAGGGTCTGCCCAAAATGGGCATAAGGTGGACAACAAAGTGGGACCCGATTGGACAGCGGGTGCGTCCCACTTAGTGGACGGCATGGATAAAAATACATACATCATAGGTGGGCCAAACAATTAGGAAAGAGACAGAGAGAGAGAGAGAGGGATAGAGAGACCTGCGATGGAGGGCTCTACCACTATGAGCCCTCCCTTCCATACATTACAAAACATAAATCAAGTGGGTCCTAATACATGTGGGCCTACCAAAAAAAATCGACGATGGAGATCCCTTTTCCATAAAAAATGCAAGGTCTAGATGACCTTCTTACAATGGGAAAACAAACGTCATGATGGGGTCCATGGAGAATGGCCCCATCATGGGATGAATATATGAATCATGGTAGGCCATCGGGCACACCTAGGGTCCAAAGTGAGATCCATACCATCAATCGATAGGCCCCACTTGGCCCATCATAAAAAACACAATCTAATCCTACAAAACACCCATTGATTCCACTTCTTCTAGACTCCTTGGGATGTTAAGCTCCTTGGCTTCTACTTTGATGGAGGATGATGAAGATTGAAGGGTGGAGATGAGAGTTTAGGGGTAGGAAGTCGGACACAAACTTGGCTCTTTCTCTCCTTGGAAGACTTGGACGTCCACTCTCTTTGGTTGCTTGGAAAATGGTAGAGAGAATGAGAGGGAGAGACGATGGGATGGGATGAAAGGGATGGGTTGTGTGTAAGAAAGGGATGGGTGGAGTGAGAGAGAGTTGACTTTGGGGATGACTTGTATAAGGGAGGGATGGGTGGAGTGATGGGTTGTACTTTACTTGTACTTGATTGATTGATGTGATAGATTGGGTAGAGATTCTCTTACGATTCGCAACGTGTAACACCCCGGATTTCGTAACACGAGTTTTGTACTCTTCTTCCGAAATCCCGAGAGTTAACTTACAAGGATAACCCACATTTCATAGTAATAATTTTTTCTTTCTTTCTTTCTTTTGTTTCTTTTATAAGTGAGCGATCGCAATGGAAGCAAACAAACCACACATAAAGGGAATGCCTAAAAAATATCTCATCATATACAAATGGCTGCCCATAGGGCTTATACAAACCAATGACTCAAATATTTAAAGAAAATGGGACAACATAATAAATAAATGAAAACTATAATATTGATTCGTAAGAACATCCAGCTCTCCATGCCCCACACCAATGTCGATCAGTGCATTATCTACATAACCTGCATCAACTGAATACGGTTCGATAGCGTCAATGGCTATCCTAGTGAGGTATACCCTCCAAGATTACTAAGCATTACAATAGTCAAGAATGGAATTCAAATAACTCAGGAGAATACAATATCCAATGTAATCATCATAAATCAAATACAAAAATATACAATTTGAGTTTCCTAAGTGGCATATAGGATAATACCACCTGTACATAAGAAGATACCATCCACTTCACACCAAATATTCAATCACCAACTTAATCTTGATTAATGAATGAATGCATGAATGCAATCAGCCTGGGGATGCACATCCAACTGAACAAATGAATGGACTGTTCAAACAGTTGGACCATTCATACATAATAACGGGTCTTTCAAACAGTCAACCCATTCAAAATGCAAAAAGGGTCGTTCGAACAGTACATTAGTCTTTCAAATAGTCGACCAAGCACTCGAAAACGCCCACGTGCCATGTATACATGATTAACCCAACCGTTATAAGTCCCATTTACAAACAGAATATTATAAAAGCTTAAAGGTAACTATGGAGGCGTGCGCAACCCAGCATAGGCCGACAGCTCGGGCATAGTGTCCCATTCCACCATCCCTGGCTCATGAGACTTAAACAAGTAAGATTCTAACACACACATATGATTATACATGATATTTGTAAAATAAAGAATTGAAGACATTCCATTTATAAGAATTTCTATAACCAGTGGTCACTCATGATTTGACACGTAGACATTACCATCACCAGTCTATATATACTTCCAACAACAAAAGTTTGTCCAATAAGCCACATTGGCACTGAGTTCTTTAAGGATACCACCAAATATTATAATTCACAAACCACATGACCACAAATAATCCATGAGATGGTAAGTTTACGACCACATAACATTTAATTTGTTCACGACAGACCACTAGCTCGAGAACACTCCAATATACATATTCACCAATATGTAATATTAAATTTCAATTACAACTTAACACAATTAAATGTTAAACCAAATTACAATCAATTTAATATATGTTATCAAACAAATACACATGTAAGTACACATCCAAACTAAACTAGAGAAATAATTTCACATTCAAATAAATCATAACCCTATAGGATTTAGATCATTAATTTCTACAAATCAATAGATATGTACTTACATACACGTGCAAAACAAATCAAAGAATGTGCACATATAAAGGTAAGTCTTCTTAAAATGAAGATCAACAATTCATAACTCGACCATACATGTAAACTAGTCATTAACATGATTAGGCAATTAATTCAAAAGAGAATTAAATTAACTATTATAATGAAAGTAAGCTTAAAGGGTGAATCCTCACTTCTTGATTTGGATCGTGTTCTAGTGTCGATAGGACAAATGCAAGCACCTTAGGATAGAGCTCGAACGGAATCAATACAATTGACCCAATGGTGCTCGAACCCGACTCGGTTGAACTTTAGATGCTCCAACGACTCTTGTTGCATGATCAATCCACACCAGGGGTTTTCTAACCCAAGCCTGACATCCCCAAACTCAAACTCGGCCCCAACTCACTGATTCAACGAGTCAACTCAGCTGAGTTGATGCATTCTAACTTCCTATCTTTCTTCTCTTTCTCATCTTCTTCTTTCGCTTCCTTCTTTTCTCTTCTCCCTAAGATAATCACTAACATAGGCATGAACCAGACATGAAAGACATACTAATTCAGTGAGATTAACCGAGTTAACTCAGTAGCGACCCGGTAAAGGCAAAACTCCCCTCATTCCTCTTATTTTCTTTCTTACTCTCTTCTTTTGTCTCCCACTCTTGATCAAACATTAGTTGCAGACAATCCGAACTAGTCCTTAGACTTGAACAGACATGCCTAGCACGATCTTTGACTTAGCAGTTTGGTGTGGACTTCGAACGAGTCGACTCGCTCCTCTCTCTCACGTTGATTTCTCATTCTTCTTCTTCTTTCTATCTTTCTTCGATTCTTCTTCATCCTTTTCTCCTTCCTCAAGCACATGGCTAGAACATAGCCCTGGAATAGTTGAATCGATGACTGGATCAGGTGCAACCAACGAGCAATGATGAGTTGAGAATGGTCTCACAAGAGTTGAGAATCCGCTTCATCTACCTAGGATGACTCTTGGATCTAAATACAGGGGTTTGATGTCGCTCTTGAGACCCATCGAATGGACGTTTTAGATATGAGATTAGCCCTCCATGAACTTGAACGACTTGTGATAAAATGTAGAAGAAACTCGGCCGCTAATGGTGGATTCAAATCCCTAGCTTCTTTCATCGATCTGGTGATGTTGGATGGTCTAGATGAGCTCTAGGGAGCTTGTGGATGGTAGATTTCGAAGGTTTGATGAGTTTGGGTTAGTGGGTTCGAACTTGGAAGAAGACGGCCGATTTTGCTATACAAACGTCAAAAGACGGAAACCCTAACATTACAATGTATTTATATTCCTCAGCAAAATCCATGTGAGTGTAAGAACGGCTGAGATTTGACTTAATGGACGGTTAGGATGGATAGGGATGGAAGCACGCGAATTGCCAACAAGGCAAACCGAAACTGATTTCTGTTTTGGGAATTTTTCACACACATAACTGATCATGCACTCGATATTGTACCCACATGTGTGGCCATCAACATGTGGGACATCATGGTTCTATATAGAATTGTTTTGTCCATACGATGAACGGTTTGGATTAGTCGAAAGTGGGCCACACTAATCACAGTTTAATCAAATTCTGTTTGCTGTCAAAACTAATCTCATACGAAGAAAATGTTCCAAAATTAAGTGTACACACGAGTGAACTCACGTGTGTGAAGTATTGGTTTTAGTCAGAATTTGTCTCTGAGCATGATGGACGGTTCAGATCATTAAAATGACCACAGGTGGTGGGCCATAATTCAAACAAATTGACGACGTCCGTCGATGGCGGAAACTGGAAAGGAAGAAGGAGAATTCCTTTCGAAATCTTTCGATTAAAACTGATTTGAATGGGCTAGAGATACGGTGCACTGCGTGTGCATGCAATTTGTGCACACACACCATTCAAATGTGGGGTCCACAGTAATTGTTCATGAAATCCACTCCATCTGTCTGATTCCATGGGTCCCACTCCCACCATGACATCAGTGTAAAGATGAAAACGCCCAAGGAAAATACGGGGCGTTACACAACTGGCGGCTTTTCTTCGAGATAAATGTGGGCCCACAACTCCAAGCCTGGGTATGCATTAGTGGGCAAGTCGCAGCATTGGAACCACGGCGACGGCCCTGTCGCAATGGTACAAGTCTCGATTCGAGTCGACTCAGATCTACGGGATGCGACTTAGGGTCACGCGCAAATGCTGACAACAGGTTGCGGGTTGCCGAAATTCGATAAGGAGGATCACGGAAGTCTAAGGAACGGCGCGGATACGGGCCTTACATCTTTCCCCTCCGAATAAAAATTTCATCCTCGAAATTTATACTAACAAGCAACTTGACATAATGCATAAGAGAAGGGAAAATATAGCATATTATATAATCAGAGGTAGCATACAAGATACCTCATATTATCAATCATTAAAGAGGTGGGGATAATGCTCTCGAATCTTAGCCTCGCGCTCCCAAGAAGCCTCCTCAACATAATGGTGACAACACTAGACCTTCACTAAAGGAATGACCTTGGTCCGGAGGACCTGCTCCTTTCAATCAAGGATATGAACTGGCTGCTCAAAGTAAGAAGTGTCCTCATGAACCTCCAATGGCTGCCGATCAATAACAAGAACGATGTCTAACTCACACTTTCGTAACATAGATACATGAAAAATGTTGTGGGCGCCAGACAACTGAGGTGGCAAGGCAAGCCGATAGGCAACGGTGCTAATGTGCCCAATGATCTCAAAAGGTCCAATGAATCTCAGGGAAAGATTGTCCTTCGTTCTAAAATGAACCACACCCTTCATGAGTGAGACCTTGAGATACACATAGTCCCCAACGAAAAACTCTAAGGGACGACGCCGACGATCAGCAAAACTCTTCTGTCGGCTCTGAGCTGTGCGCATCCTCTGCCTGATGATATTGATTATCTCTGATGTTTACTGCACAAGCTCGGGACCCAGGAGATGTTGCTCTCTAACCTTGATCTAACAACTCGGAGATCTACACGGTTTGCCATATAATGCCTCAAAAGGAGCCATATCAATGGTCGCCTGATAGCTATTGTTATATGCGAACTTAACCAATCGCAAGTGCTCATCCCAGTTACTTGAGAAGTCAATCATGCAAGCCCGAGGCATATCCTTAAGGATCTGGTTGACCCTCTCAGTGCCCATCAGTCTGCGGATGATACGCGGTGCTGAGCTGCAAAACAGACCCCATCACCTTCTGAAAGCTCCTCCAAAACTGAGACATGAACCTTGGGTCTCGGTCAGAAATGATCGAAATTGGAACGCCATGCAGTCTCACAATCTCCTCGATGAATATCCTGATAAGCCGGTCCAAAGGCTAGGTCGCACGAATCACAAGAAAATGTGCCGACTTCGTCAGACGATCGACGACAACCCAGATGGCATCGTGACCGAGCTGAGTCCTCGACAAACTCATGATAAAATCTATGGATACATGTTCCCACTTCTACATCGAGACACTTAACGGTTGCAATAGAACTGGGGATCTCTGATGATCAGCCTTGACACGCTGGCAAGTGTCACACTCGGCTACAAAACTAGCGATCTAGTGCTTCATCCCCACCAAAAAATACTACCTCCCCATGTCACGAAACATCTTCGTGGAGCCCGAGTAGATAGTAAACCTCGATCGATGTTCCTCAGTCATTAGATCTTTGCACAACTCTGAAACGTCCCGGATACACAATCGGCCTCTAAAACGAAGTCCATCATCGGAACCGATCTGCCACTTCGACTGCCCCTCAGATGCGGACTTTGGTCGGTAACCCTGTAACGACTAGTCTATCTGGTGAGCCTTGATCACCCTTGCGACAAGAGAGGGTTGAATCGACAAGCTCGAAAGCTGAACGATAATAGACTGCAGACCAAACTCGAAGTCATACGCTGCAATATCTCCAAGCATATTCCACTCCTGAATCATCATATGTGTCACCAGCCCTCGTGGCTGACGGTTGAGGGCATCTGCTACCACGTTCGCCTTACTTGGTAGTACTAAAGATCAAAATCATAGTCCTTCAGGAGCTCCATCCAGCGTCTCTTCCGCATGTTCAACTTAGACTGTGAGAAGAGATACTTCAAGCACTTGTGGTCAGAGAAGAGCTCGAACCTAACCCCATAGAGATAGTGCCTCCACACATTCAGTGCGAAGACAACTGCTGCCAACTTTAAATCATGCATGGGGCAGTTTAGCTCATGGACCTTGAGCTAGCGAGACGCGAAGGCCACTGATTTCCCGTGCTGCATCAGGACAACACCCAAACCCACATACAAAGCATCGGTAAATACAATAAATCCTTCACTCCTAGAAGGAAGAGTGAGGACAGGAGCGGAGATGAAGCGGTCCTTCAACTCCATAAATGCTCACTTACAGGCGTCACTCAACATAAACTCCGTGCCCTTCCAGGTCAATCTGGTCAGCGGTGCTACGATATGAGAGAATCCCTCAATAAAGCGTCGATAATATCCGGTCAAACCAAGAAAACTGCGGATCTCGAACGCATTTATGGGCTGGCCCCACTGACTCATGCATTTATCTTCGATGGGTCCACTGTGACACCCTCCCTCGTCACCACATGACCGAGGAACTTTACCTCCTCCTGCCAAAACTCACACTTCTCCAGCTTCGTATACAGCTGGTGGGCATACAGGGTCTGTAACGCAATCCCCAGATGCTACTCATAGTCCTCGCGGGTCCTCAAATAGATCAAAATGTCATCGATGAAGACTACAACAAACTGATTAAGATAAGGACGGAAGACCTCGTTCATCAACTGCATGAAAATGGCGGCCGCATTGGTCAATCCGAAGGACATGACCTGAAACTCAAAGTGACTATAGCGCATCCTGAAAGATGTCTTTAGGATTTCCTCCTCTCGGACCCGAATCTGATGATAACTGGACCGCATGTCAATCTTTGAAAAGAACTATGCATCCTACAACTGATCAAATAAATCGTCTATCCTCGGGAGCGGATAGTTGTTCTTGATCGTGACCCGGTTGAGCTCGCGGTAATCCACGCAAAGCTTCAACGAGCCATTCTTCTTCCTGACGAATAGTACCGATGCTCCCCACGGCAAACTGCTTGGATGAATGAAATCCAACTCACGTAACTCATCCAACTGCTGTTGTAGTTCGTGCAACTTCATTGGTGACATATGATATGGGGCCTTCGAGATAGGCGCAGTGCCGGGCACAAGATCAATCTGAAACTCAATATACCAGCGTGGTGGCAACCCCAGAATCTTATAGAATACGTCGAGGAAATCACAAACAACTGACAACTGATTAATGCTCATTGATACGGGCTCTTCTACTGCACACGACATCAAACAAGATAACAGCTCTCCTCTGGGCTCAACAACGAACTAGAACTGAGGCAAGTCAGGTATACAAAATGTTACAGCCTTCGCGGAATAGTCCAGAACAATGTGGTACTCGGCAAGACAATCCATGTCTAGGATGACGTCGAACTCTGACATCGACAGCACAAACAAGTTGGCAGGCAAGAAAGTCTCCCCCACCAACACGGGGCAAGACGAACAGAATCGGCCTAAAACTGCGATCTTCCCCAAGGACGTCAACACCAACAATCTCTCATGGGCAGACTCTAACGACAATCCAATCGAACGACAAAAGTCCTCGGACATAAAGGAGTGCGAAGCACTGAAATTAAATAAAACTCGAGTAATGCAAGCAGAAACAGGAAGAATGCCCTCGACGACTCCTCCGGATGACTACGGGTCCTACTGAGCCACATAGAATCTAGCCTGAGCTGGCTGGGGAGGTGCTTGTCCCCTCTGAGGTCTCTGCTGTTACTGTTATGGTTGTGGTGGCCTAATCTGCTGCCTTTGCTACTGCAGTCTTGGAGGCTACTATGGTGCTCTCGGATGCTGCTGTGGGGGCCTCAGTGGCAGGAGTTGTTATCGTTGCCGCTGAGGTGAAGGCTGCTATGGTATTCTCGGCTGTTGCTGCTGCTGTTGAGGGCGGGGACACTCCACTTATGGTGTCCTATCCCACTGATCCATAACAGACACTAGGGGGCTGCCTCAGAGGTGGTGCTGGAGGTGCCGCTGGTGCTCGACGGGTCATGATCCTCTGCTTCTGTCGACGCTGCTGTTGTTGGGAGCCACTAGAGGGGGCTGCCTCTTCCGGTATCTCCTCTAATCATGATCACTCTGCATGCCGGCCCACTCAGCCTTATAAACCTGGGCCCTCTGTACGACCTCCTCAAAAGTTTAGAGCATATGGCCGATAACACGGCCTTGGAGACCATAACGTAAGCGTTCTCGAAACGGCGGGCCTTTCGCCCCTCATTATCAACTAAGTACATTGCGTATCTAGAAAGCGCGACAAAACGAGCCACGTACTGAACCACGGTCATATGTCTCTGCACTAGAGTCTCAAACTTCAGTACACGCTACTGACGAAAGTGGTCGAGAAATAACCGTCGGTCAAACTGGTCCACGAAGTCCTCCTATGTCTAAATGAAATTACGCCTCTTAGCACTGGCGATAGAGGCCCACCAATGCTCAGCCTCACCCTCAAGAATATATACTACCAATGGGACCCGCTGCTGGGTTGTGCATCGCATGGTCTCGAACATCTTCTCCACTCAGGAGTGCAACCTCTCTGCTATAGTTAGATCTGACTCACCTTGAAACCACAGAGGATCGAGCCAAAGAAAATCTCGCAGCAGGACGCTCGGTCGCTCCTGCTCTGCTTGCTCTGGGGTCTCAGTAGGACGCCTGCCCTACCCATGAAGAGCGGTTGTCACAGCCTGAAGCATCTGCTGCAACTGGTCGACACTAACCGATACGGTAGGGGTTGCTCTAGTCTTGGATGGAGGCACAAGATCTGTAAGAGTCGCGGGTGTGGGAATAGGAGGTTCAGGTGGGGGAACGAAAACTGCAGGTGGTGGAGTGAGAACCGCTCGGGTCGCTCAGGTGCCTCGGGTGCCTCGCTTAGGCGTCTTAGTCTACAGAAAAGAACAAAGGCGCCTATCAACCTTGAGAGCCCTCGAAGGCTCAGACATTAGGGAACTAAACCAAAAGATTACGCACTCGGGACCTAATCGTCCTAACCTCATAGCAGATATGTGATGTTGTTCTACGTTATTCCCAAGTTATGCTCTAATACCAACTTCTGTCACACCCCAGACTTGAAAATCGGGCTCAGAAAATTTTCGATCGCCGAATCTATCACTGACAGCCACCGTAGTACCCCATTCTAAGCTCCTGGCACCCATAAATCAGGTTCCGATCCTGGGATCCTACAAGGAGGATTTCCAACGTACATTTTTCTCGCAAGAAGCATAACCATAAGCATAACCCACAACAACAACAACCAGAAACATCACCACATATCCACTATAATAAAAAAAAATTAAGTACAATGCATAAGGGAAATACAATATCAATATCAAAAGCTCCAGAAGACAGTTATGCGCTCCAATCTCAATGCTGCTACAGCGTCCTAGTGTCACCTGCACGCAACGATCGTGCATAAGCTTATAGAAATCTTAGAGGGTGGTGTAAGTGTGTGCACAAGGTAAGTGTCAAGTATGCAATATTAGAGAAATGCATAAATATGCTGGTAAGTCCATGAATGCTATCAGCCGTACCAAGACTATGTGATGCAAGGCATGAATGCTATCAACCATACTAAGGCTATGCGATGCAAGGCATGAATGTTATCGGCCATATCAAGGCCATGTGATGCAAGGCCTACATAGTCAAATGTCATATGTGAGATGCAATGCAAGCATGCCAGTCCTCATTTGAATACACATAATAATATAGCTCATCTCTTAAATATCACCGGGGTCTAGTACATTCAACACCAGTTTGCCGCCCAATCTATGCACGCAACTGGGTAAGTGGAAGAGACCTCACTATCTGCCTGCCAATATCGGGTCTAGTCTTCGATAGCGGACCCATTCCTCAAGGTGGGTCAGACTCAGCCTACTCATTGCCCCCTCACTCGGGCGGGTAAGGCCACACCCCCTTCCAACCGACCATGACATTGTGGGAGACGCTGCCAACTGGTATTCGGCCCTCATGCGCTCATGCACCCGCTCGGTCTAGAGATTGGAGCATCCTCCTAGTACCATAAGGGTTAAGGGACTTTCACCCTAGGACATTTATGGCACCCTCGTACTAGAACAAGTATTTTCAGTATCCAATCCTACCATCCATGTTATGCCAACGGAGGCCACAGCCCTGATATCGTTAGGGCATACAGTAACCATATCACATAATGTAAAATTCATGAGTCACACCGTCCAGTCATGCATCAATCCTGCGCGAACCACTCGCTCATGTGGGGCAACTCCGTCTATCAAAGAGTATCATAAACAATCTGTCCAATGGCATATGCTATGATCAATCACTCCTCATATCGAGCATACATATGATGTGTATGGGCATGTGTGATGCCTCGTCACTGTGTGGTCACATGTGGGCAGACACACGTGGGCGGATGCTAATGGGGGGGGGGGGGGCTAAAGGGCCTAGACGAGCTACTAGTGGTTGGCAGGCTACTGTGTTGGTAGGTTAGTGTACCCAAAGTGAAGGTGGAACCTTGTCCCACATCGAAAGAGTTGTATGAAGTTGTGGTGGTTATATGTTGGGTTCCTCCCTTAACAGACATGTCGCGTTTTAAAGCCATGAGATTCGGCAAAGCGGACAATATCATGTGAAGTGGGGGTGGGCCTTACAAATGGTATCAGAGCCGAGGACGGCTCTTCCCTCAGTGGGGGATATTGTGACACCTTGTCACTGTGTAGTCACATGTGGGCGGGCACACGTGGGAGGACGCTAATGTGTGCAGGGCCTAAAGGGCTTGCGCGAGCTACCAGTAGTTGGCAGGCTACTGTGCTGGTAGGCTACTGTACCTATAGTGAAGGTGGAACCTTGTCCCACATCGGAAGAGTTGTTTGAAGTTGTGGTGGTTATATGTTGGGTTCCTCCCTTAACAGACATGACGCGTTTTAAAGCCGTGAGTTTCGACAAAGCGAACAATATCATGTGATGTGGGGGTAAGCCTTACAACATGTTTCATGAAGTTATACTAAGCATGTTATATGATGATGATGTACTCTTCTCATAATAAGGATGGGCCTAGACAGCCTACTCATATCAAGTATGGGCTCAAGAATAAGGAGTGGGCTTCCTCACCCATTCCATCACGTAGCGATTTGGGTTTCCTAAGGGCCCAATAACACAAGGTGGGCTCTATGACTTGGACAAGTCTACAAGGCATGGCGGAAGCATAATCAATAGTGGGGGCCCAATGGTTTGGGTTAGCCTACTAAGACTAGATCGGTAACATTATGGGGGCACAAATCGATGAGAATGGGCCTAACAATGGGCACTAGGGAGGGTTACAAGGTGACACCATTGATCTTACAATGTGGACATTTAACCATCATTGCTCCCAAGACATGACCTATTTAGAACCTACCCTATAATGGGGGTTCATGGTCCTCGTGCTAACTAGGAGATGGGTGGGTATCATAAACATTATCACATACATCATGGTGGGCTTACATAACTCAATTGGGCCTCACATGCATCACATTGGGCCTCATACAAGGGCCTCATATACATCACATTAGGCCTCACTCATAGGCCTCACATACATCACATTGGCCACATACAAGGGCCTCATGCACATCACAATTGAAAAGGCCGAGCTCTACGTCCTAGAGGGGGGGGGGTGAATAGGACTATGCCAAATAAAAATTAAATGCGGAATAAAAAGATATACAAAGATAGATAGCACAAATAAATAACAACCTCAAATATACTAGTCTTGAGAGGTTGATATAAACTTGGTTCTAAGGATAACATAACACAAAAAACCAAAGGCTTATGGCCGGATGACCTTAATATAACGTTGGTAAGTATAAAAAACTCAAACCAATAAAGTGGTAAAGGAAACAAACTAAGTTATTACAACATTCACCACAAGTGCATAAATGGAAATTACAACATTCATCACTACACATACATCACAATCTGAAAGTGCCCTGGTTTGTCAATTAGCGTGAGTGTTGAATCAGCAAGACAAGAGAGCCCCATAGGAAGATTGTTTAAGCGTCTGCGTGAACAGGGTGTGTGCCCGAACTCGTCAAAGGTAAACCTTAGCCTCACATCCCATGTCCCAAAACATCAGGTATATAAAACCCTTAAAAATGGATAGAACATCTTAGGGTTTAAGGTGAGAAAACTATTTTACAAAATCAGAAAAATCTCTAAGTTTTCTGCCTTTGTCGATTTATCGATACGTGGTTTGATGAAATCGAGCCATGTTATCGATGTCCTCAAAACTCACTCGATAATATCGAATTGAAGACTTCAGTTGTCCAGCAACTACAAAGAATTTTATACTGAATTATCGATGAATCGATGGACTATTCGATATCATCTCATTTTGAATCTCGAGTCCATCGAGACGTCTCGATAGAATCAACATCTAGTCAATTGTGTCCAATATACTGCTAAGGCAAATCATGTGATTCTCGATATATTGAAGAGAGCCTCGATATCCTCAAAATTTAAATCTCGGTGATATCGACGGACCTTCAATGATATCGGATTGGGACACAAATCTATCTAGCAAGCATTCAGGTAAAATATTTCAAGTATCTAGGATCTCTCGATAAAATCGATATTCAAATACCGATCATATCGAGACAGGGTCGATATCATCGAAATTGGACACAATGTCCAGCAAGCTTATAGGAAAATTCCTTGAAAAATATCGATGAATCGACATTGTCATCGAATCATCGATATTCAAATTTCGATGATATTGAGGGATGCTCGATCATATCAAATACCTGTTTAGTTTCAAAGGCACTTGCTCTCACATTTTCAAATGTCGAGGAATCGAACCTCATTTCGATGAAATTGGAGTTTGAAATCCGATGACATCGAAGCGTGTTCGATTCCCTCGACCAGTTGACAAAAATGTTTCAAAAGTGTTTGACAGATTGAGTTCGTATCATCGAGTGGCCATTCAATGTTATCGAGAGTATACGCTCGATGATATCGAACTCTTCTTGATGATATCAAACTCTGAAAAAAATATGACTGGTTTATATCCATTGGAACTTTTTGCCTATTTAATGAGAGCTTGCCTTTAGTTGTTTTGAAAGAAAATAGATAAAGGTTTTGAGTGTTTAAATCCAGATCATATACCCTAAGCCTTTTCTCTCATGGGAGTTCATCCTCCAATCCACCCTCATCATTGATATTCAATAGAGTGGATTGGGGAATGAACTTCCACATTCAAGGATCATACAGCTACCATCTTAATGAAAAATCATTAAGATGGGATACCTTGAATGCATAGATGATTGGAATCGCTCTGTTTCTAATATAGGAAAACATTTAATAGAGTAGGATTCCATCATAACCTTAACCCAACCCGTTGTCTTACATTGGAACATCATTTGTGTTGCGGCTCATCTACTTATCTGTAAGTCATTAGAGTCCAAACCTTGTGATCATTCCTTTTGTAAGATTGGGTCAAAGGTGCTTCTCACCCCTTTTAAGTCCTCATAGGAGGCCTCCGATAGGAGTGTACGTGGGGGTGCTGTGTGTTGACCCTTGCTCTGTGGAGAGCATAAACTTAGGTCCTTCTGTAGGTCATTGACCTGTGTGGTCTAAAACCTAGGTGTTGTGTATTGACCCTTGCTCATGGGAGCATAAACTGGTAGGTTTCTTGTGTGGATCCTTAGCTTATGTGGCCTAAAATTTGGGTGTTGTGTGTTGACCCTTGCTCCTGTGTGGGGCATAAACTTGTGTCATGGAGACACGTTAGAGTCAGCCTAGTGGAGGTTGTACTAGTTTGAGGTGAACCTGATTTGAAACCTCCGTTAGTGAGATCCGGTACACTCAATGGTTGAGTGCGTCCGCCGGAAGTGGAGTAGACACATAGTCGAACCACTATAAAAACCACTGTGTTTGAGATTGCCATTTACTTCTACTATTTGTCTGATTTCTCTGATTGTTCTCATATTGTATATGCACATGATTCTCTGGAACTAAGTAGAATCACACCTCACACACAATCACATCCATCATGAACTATGTTATGCATCTTGTTTATCTTTTGAATAGTTTTGTGATTGGATCCTCTATTTGGCTTGGAAGCCATTAGCGTTATTTTGAAGAAATCTTGATACTTGCATATTTATTCAGGATAGGTTAATAGGTTTTTAAATTATCATAAAATACTAAAAAGTCCTATTCACCCCCTCTAGGACATCTTGGCATATTCCCACTTCGATTAAAGCGATCATTACCGCAATTTCACAATCATCATCCAAACTCCGAGAATTATAGTGGTTCATGTGTGTACACCAACTGTTTGTAAACTGCCACAATACTACTCAATTCCCAATATCCACACCCACGGGATATTGGCTTTCACTAAGAAATAAGGTTTTCCAAGGTTCACCTTAAAAGCTTCACAATTGTGTTTTTCAAATGGGCTTACACATTCACAAAAACCCCACAATGAGTTTTTCCTGGATGAATCTCACAAACCAAAATTACAGAAAATGAAATTGTACTTATCTGAAGATTCTTCTTCCGATGTAGCCCGACAGAACCAATTTGATGTAGACGTAGATGTTCAATGTCCAATCTCACAAATGAAAAGGTTTTAAGTATAAATGATTTTTAAATTAAATTAACTTAGGCTAGCTTGATTTGATTTTGATCTCAAAAGGGTAAATCACAATTCCCTTTTTTTAATACAATAGAGTTGAATAAAGAGATCACAAAATCAAATACAAAAAGCTATAAAAAGAATCTAAAATGAATAAGTAATAGCTTCACAATTGCAGGAACTTATCTCTTAGAGTGATGACTTGATTAGGCTTGGAATGAATGAAAAACTCTGAGATTTGTCCTTTATTTATAGGTAAAAATTTCGTTCCCTCGACTGGTTTAAGGGTCGGTTCGACTGGTCGAAGCACCAACCAATTTTTAAAATTTCTGGCGCGATAAGATAAACCCGTTACTCGACTGGTCGAGTGGCCTACTCAACTGGTCAAGCAATGCACTCGACTGGTCGAGTGGGACCAAAAAAGCTTGCTGGACTTTGAGTCAAGCACTGCACGACTAGTCGAGACTGTTCACTTGACTGGTCGAGCAGTGTCATGACTAGTCGAGCCACAACCAAAAAATTCCCAAAAGTTATCAATAAATCTTGGACTGGTCAAGAAACAATTTGGATGGTCAAACTAGTGCTTAAACTAGTCGAACAAAGGCTAGGACTAGTCGAAGAAAAGCCTATAAGCTTATACATTGACCCAAATTCAATATGCAATAAATATGACCTAACCTATGGTTAATCTAGGGTCATTCATACCTTGATTGTGAGTTTGAAACATCAAAACATTGATCGCTTTCGATTACTTGAAGTACATGAAGCTTGTCCTTGAAGTCTTGAACTTGAGCTAAACTTAAGGTAGTGATCTTAAACTTTATCTTGAGCTTCAAACTTCTGTTCTTATACTTGAGCTTGTAGTCTTAAACTTTGTCAACGTTCTTCAACTTGAAAATGTAGAAAAGTTCGACGATGACGTGGACAACTCAAAATGCATGAAGATGATCTTTCCAACTTATCAAAACACGATACAGATTCTAAATGGTTTGGGACAACAAAATTTGACAAATTTGGGTGCTGGATTTCCAATATTGGACTTACAACAATGGGCCACATCCCATGGGCCTCAAATACTTCACAATGAGCCACATCCTATGGTCCTCAAATACATCACAATGGGCCTCACCACATGGGCCTTATTTACATCACTTCAGGCCTCACATATCACAGGCGGCCCCTGCACATACGGCAGGTGGGCCCTGTGTGTACAGCAAGTGATCATGCAAACGGACAGACGGCGTGGATTTAAAACACATACATTACGGTGGTCCCCACCATCCAGACCATTAGACGGTGTGGATATAAAATACATGTATCACGTGTGGATCCCACCGTCCCATCTGCTGGACGGTGTGGACACCACACATGTCAGGCGTCCCTCCATCCTAGATGGTGGATGGGGTGAATATACAACACATATATTTGGTGGGCCCCACGTCCATATCTCTTGACGATATGGATGCAACGCATTCATCAAGGTGACGTCCACGTCCCACAGTTTAGACGGTTTGGATTACACCTGGTGGGTCCACGCATGTGGCCCACCAAATTGTATCAAGTTGATCTCTATTTTTTTCCATTGTCGTCCAGGCCTGCTGGACGTCCCATGGACGGACGGCCTGGACGGAACACTAACATCTAGTGGGTCCCACACGCACGTGGCCCACCTGGTTTGGATCAAACTGATATTTACATTTTCCCTTCAACAGGGTCTACCCAAAATGGGAAACAGGGTGGACAGCAAAGTGGGCCCTGGTTGGATAGCGGGTGCATCCCACTTGGTGGATGGCATGGATAAAAATACATACATCATAGGTGGGCCATATAATCAAGGGAGAGAGAGAGAGAGGGAGAGAGAGACGTGCGATGGGGGGCTCCGCCAATATGAGCCCTCCCTTTCATACATTACAAAACATACATCAAGTGAGTCCCAATACATATGGGCCCACCAATAAAAAAAATCAACGGTGGAGATCCTTTTTCCACCAAAAATGCAAGGTCTAGATGACCTTCTCACAATGGGAAAACAAACATCATGATGGGGTCCATGGAGAATGGCCCCATCATGGGATGAATGTATGAATCATGGTCGGACATCGGCCACATCTAGAGTCCAAAGTGAGATCCATACCACCAATCGGTAGGCCCCACTTGGCCCATCATTAAAAACATAATCTAATCCTACAAAACACCCACCGATTCCACTTCTTCTAGGCTCCTTGGGATGTTAAGCTCCTTGGCTTCTACTTTAATGGAGGATGATGAAGATTGAAGGGTGGAGATGAGAGTTTAGGGATAGGAAGTGGGCCACACACTTGGCTCTTTCTCTCCTTGTTAGGCTTGGACGTCCACTCACTTTTGTCGCTTGGAAAATGGTAGAGAGAATGAGAGGGAGAGAGGATATGATGGGATGAAAGGGATGGGTTGTATGTAAGAAATGGATGGGTGTGTGTAAGAAAGGGATGGGTGGAGTGAGAGAGAGTTGGCTTTGGGGATGGCTTGTGTAAGAGAGGGATGGGTGGAGTGATGGGTTGTACTTTACTTGTACTTGATTGATTGATGTGATAGATTGGGTAGAGATTCTCTCGAGATTCGTAACACCCAGTATTTCTTCGAGATAAATACGGGCCAATAACTCCTAGCCTGGGTATCGCATCGGTGCACAAGTTGCGGCGTTGGAACCGCGGCGACGTCGCGGTCGTAATGGTACAAGTCTCGGGTCGAGTCGACTCAGATCTACGGGATGCGACTTAGGGTCGTGCACAAATGCTGACTACAAGTTGCGGGTTGCCAAAATTCGACGGGAAGGATTGCGGAAGTCTAAGGAACGATGCGGACTAGGATACAGGCCTTACAAATTGAGCTTTCTTCTTTCCCCTGGACATTGTAGATGTTGCTGGTAGAGCTTAGAATGGCTTAGAACGTCGTTCCCTCAGACGATGCCAAATTGTTGATGCAGTTTTCTGACAGACCCTTCGCTGTTGACCTTCTTATACTTGGACAGGTGCGAAAAGAAGCAAAGGAGACCCTGGCTAGTGCAAGGGACTCTCCGATGCCTAAGTGAGGAACGGGGTCATTTTGTAGAGTAGAATCTACAGAAAAGAGACACTAGTTGAATGTCGGGGTTTTAATGTACGTACCTTTGATGGTTGGGGATACCTCCATATATATAGGGAAGATAGTCCATTCGTATGAGGATTCGTCTCAATATCTTGGAGATCCATCCGGATCTGGGATCTTTGTGAGATTACCAGATTCCAATGTTATCGGGATCTGATCCTATCCCCCGAAGATCTAAGGAGAGATCTTCGGGATGATAGGAGATCCATCAAATCTCCAGCACAGATTTGGGTCTGCTCCCATAGGCAGGCGTCGACTCGGGAATAAGCGACTCTGATCTCCTTGATAGATCCGCATTCACCATCTTTGATCAATGATTAGGTCGTAGGATTCATTTTCCTTTTAGTTGGGTGTTAAGGGTCTTTGATCTTGTCATGGGACGTCGCGGACTTGTAATCGTACTTTAGCCGATCCACAGCCGTCCAATGGTCGAGCTATGACTGAGTTATAACTGGGTAGTAGGCGATCTGGGATTGATCTATGGTCGAGCTTTATCCGACCTATGACTGTTCTATGGTCGATCTGTAATCGACCTATTAGGCCAGAAGACGACTTATTCGAATGGGCTCGAAGCCATGTTCTTAGAGTGTCTTTACAGTTGTATCGACTTCCTTGAAGGTCAGCCTGTTTCTGTACGTAGACGCCTTATCAGGCTCAGGTTTTATTGCGTCCGTGCTAGTGAAGTAGTGTTTGTCCATTCCATAAGCCAATTTATGGACTTGTCAATTTCCCCCCCAATATATATATATATATATATATATATATATATATATATATATATATATATAAAGGCCTAGCATTATGTCCTAGAGGGGGGTGAATAGGACTATGCCAAATTTAAAATGACACCAGTGGAATTAAACAATAAGATAGCCTTATAAATAAATAAATGAAAGATACAACTTAAAATAAATCACAATACAAAAATGTAGAGCAACCTCAATATTCTAGTATTGAGAGGCTGATACAAATGATGTTCTAAGGACAACCTTGCACCATAAAAACCAAGGTTTTATGGCAGGACAACCTTACTAGAACGGTTTAAGTATCAATATCTCAAACTGAAGAGGAATAAAGGAAATAGAAAGAATTGAAATTCTAAACTATTACAACATTCCCACAATGCTTGAAATGTAAATATTACAACATTCACATCCACACATACATTCCACAGCTTTGAATGATAAAAGATATAAAAATTAAACAAACATTCAAACCACAAAATAAAAAATTATAGTGGTTCGCCTATGTGTTCACCAACTGTTAAATAACAGCCACACAGCTTGCTACTCCACTCCTAATATCCTCACACAGGGGATATCAGCGTTCACTATGAAAATAGGTTTCTCAGGTTCACCTAAAACCTTCACAATTGTGTCTTTCAAATGGGCTTACACAATTTAAAAAACCCCACTTTCTGAGTTTTCTGGCTCTTCTCAGATAACCAACACAATAAGATTTTTCTTACTCAATCTCAAAAGAAATCAAAATAAAGGAAATTTACACAAATGTAAAATACTTGGATTTCTCCTTTTGTAGCAGCCCGGAAGAACCAATCGAAGTAGAAGTTCGAATATAGAAGTTCAATTGTCTAATAGTCACTTTGAAATGGTTCTAGGTTCTAATTGATTTTAAATTAAACCAGTTGGGCTAGCTCTATTTGATTTTGATTCCAAGAAGAAGGAATACAGCAGTTCCTCTTTTCAATTCAGATTGGAATAAAGAAACAAAATCAAATTGACAAAGCTAACAAAAGTGAATATTAAATATGCACAACGTAGCTTAAAAATTAACACAAACTTATCTCAGAGTGAAGCCTTGAGTTTTACTTGAATTCAGATATGAAACTCTGAAAATTATGCTCTATTTATAGATGCATAAATCACGTCTATGACTAGTCGAGTGGCCACCACGACTGGTCATAGGTCGAACTGCATTTTAAAATTTTAAGCGCGATCAAATTAAACCATTCCACGACTGGCCGTAGGGTGTCCACGACTGGTCTTGAGGCCTCTAAGACTGGCCGTGACCAACCCACGACTGGTCGTCAGGAACCAGGAATGGTTGCTGGAGTTTGAGTCGTAGTTACAGGATTGATCGTGAATGAGTCGGCACTATTCCTACGACCGGTCGAGCAGACTCCAGGACTGGTCGAAGCTCAACCAAAAAATTCTGAAAATTTTCAATAACTTAGGACTTGTGTTGGAATTTCTTGGACTGGTCGAGCCAGTTTTAGGACTAATCGAACAAGGTCCAGGACTAGTCTTAGAATAGACCAAACACTTATAAAATGATTCAATTTGAATTATGTATACAAAATGACCTACCCTAAGGTCAATCTAAGGTCATTCATACCTTAAATTGGAAGTATGAACATTGAGTCTTCATTTCTTCAGATGATGGTTGACCTTTGAAGATTATGAAGCTTGAGAACTCTACAAGATATAGCTTGAACTTTAGATCTTCAAAGGCTTGAATTTGTCATTCTTGAGTTGTACTTCATCTTGAGTTGAACATTATCTCGAGCTGAACTTGAGTCTTGAACAAGCACTTGTCTTCTGATGTAGCTCTTGAAATATTCTGAACATTGAAGCTTACAGAAGTGGACAAAGAACTTGACCTTGCATTTCTTGAAGTAGATCACCGTTCTTAACTTGTAGCATTGATGTAGTGTCTTGAACATATAAATCAACATGTTACACAAGATATAGATAGTGTTTTTGGCACCACAAAATTTGACAACCAAAGGAATAGGAAACCATAGCACTTACAATCTACCCCTTTGTCAAATTTGTGACAAAACACACCTAACAAAAATATGATCAATATGAACACAAGGAATCAAGCACCAGTTATAAAAGTAAACCAGTTACAGCCTGATTAAAGAATCATGCACCAGTTGTGATTCACAAATTCTTCATTACTTACTCCCCCTGAGTAGCACACATAGATCTATAAAAAAAATTATGCTTTATGCTACTCCACCACAATCACAATCCATATACACCATATTTATCAAAAAAACATATTCTCCCCCTTTTTGTCACAATATGACAAATGAAGAAAGGAATAAATGGAAGTCTAATGAGAGAGTAATAAAGGAGTTAAATAGACAAAAGATATATAAGCAAATTCAAAGTGCATATATCATAAACCAGTATAATCCAAAGTAAGTCTAGCACACACTGAAAGAAATCAAAATAATCTAACAGTTATTACAGACCAATGAATAAAAATATTTAATCAGATCCAGAAGGAGTAGGTATGGTAGGATCAAGTTGATGAAGGCCCTTGTTTAAATGCTTAAGATACTTGTGTGTATATTTAAATTGTAAATCTTGGGAAACATTTATGTTCTCAACCTTCTCCTCAAGTGCACGTAGACGCGTATCAAAATCAGATGGCTCACAGTCAGGATCATTAGTAGAATCTAATTCATTTTCATCAAAAATGTCATCAGGAGGAAGATCGCCACCTTCTTCTTCATTCCCTGCTTCAGCACCACTACCACCCTCATCTCTTTGGCTAGGATCCAATTCTAATTTTATCTTGTTTATATTAGAATTGTTAAAAATAAGATGATGAATTGGAGCCTCTTCAACAGACATAGCAACTAGCATGTGAGAAGCTAACACAGTCATAAGATAAGCAAATGGAATATCACTGTGTCCTGGATGGAGACGAAACTGAATGATGAAATGACATATTACAGAAGGCAGACAGACTTTAGTACCAGTGACGATAGAATGCAAACTCCGAACGATAAAGGAAGTCAGTTTTGTTTTGTTACCAGAACGCGGATACAAACTTGAAGTAAAGATTCTGTGGAGAACCCTGTATCTGGGTAATAAATACTTTGAGGGGAGCGCATTCCCTTTATGAGTCCATTGAACATCCATATTGCATAAATCTCTAGTTAACATACATTTTTCAATTTCTGACAGTTTTTCAACTAGAGTCTGAATGGGAATACCCTCGTCATTAACAGGTATATCCATTAGACCCGAAATCATATGACGGTCTACATCAAATGGACCTTCTCTAGTTGCTATATTAAATGTTAAATTCTCAGTCGAAAATTCAGAAATGTAAGCAATCATGGCATGAGCAATAGATTGGTATGCAGGCCCACCCCAATGTAGGATGTTACCCAGCCTACAGATTGGAGAAGAGGAAGGATACTAAAAGGAGTTATGTGATCAATAAACACAAGTCTTTCAACAATAACGTTTCGCAATCGCAAATCCCATACATGAGAGGGATCATCTTCGGGTGACCGAATATGGCGCCTAGTGATAGTTGAAGGACGAGAGGAAGACAGACCACTGGAGGTTTTTTTTCCCTCTAGAATCCATTTGCAATAGGAAAATCAAAGAACCAAGAAGAAGCAAAGATTATAGAGTGGGGTTTGCTAAGATCAGAATTTTCAAAATCAAACCCCAAAATTGCAATGAATCACAAAATAAATTACTCCAAGAGTGAAAATGAAGTAATATTGACTAGAATCTATAAGAAAACCACAAATGATGCACTAACCTTGAGGAATCAGACAGTTGGGTACGACTAGTTGTGCTACGGCCCGTTGGAGAAGAAATAAAAAATGAAGATGAGTTTTCCCCAAATTTTAAGAGATTTAGCGCGCCACACGACTGGTCGTGGACCGTTCTCTGCCGGTCGTACCATGACCGGTCGAGCACGTCCTCGACTGGTCGTGTACCAACAAAAACATACATTTTCATCAAAATTTGAAATTTAAACCAATAGATTATCAAATATATATACACTATGATACACACATGCATGAATAATCAATTTAAATTACACATACCAAGATCAAATTTCAATTTATTAAATATGCTTTTGTCGAGCGGGTTAGTAAAAATGTCAGCAAGTTGAGTCTCGGTTTGAATGTATTCTAATGAAATTATTTTTTCTTCCACTAATTCACGAATGTAATGAAATCTAATGTCAATGTGCTTAGTACGAGAATGTTGAATTAGATTTTTAGAAATACTTATTGCACTGGAATTATCACAATATAAAACCATTGAATCCTATGTAATTCCATAATCGCTTAACATGCGTTTCATCCAAACAAGCTGAGTACATGCATTTCCAGCTGCGATGTATTCAGCCTCACCAGTAGAAAGCGATATAGAACTTTGTTTCTTACTAAACCAAGAAACTAAACAATTTCCAATATAGAAACAACCACCACTGGTTGACTTTCTATCATCGATATTACCAGCCCAATCAGCATCTGAGTACCCCGCTAACTGAACACTAGTATCATATGGATACCAGAGACCCAAATTAGCAGAACTTGAGACATATCGCATAATCCACTTAACAACAGTTAGATGAGATCTTTAGGGTCAAACTGATATCTAGCACAAATTCCAACACTCAAAGCAATATCAGGTCTACTAGCAGTTAAATAAAGAAAACTACCAATCATACTGCAATATATTTTAGGATCTACATTTTTACATGTAGAGTCTTTTGAGAGTCTTAATGTTGTACTCATAGGAGTATCAATATTCTTACCATTCTCAGATCCGAACTTTTTAATAAAGTTCGAAGCATATTTGGTTTGAGAAATAAAAATACTATCAGGTTGTTGTTTTACTTGCAACCCAAGTAAATAAGTCAATTCCCCAATCATGCTCATTTCAAACTTAGATTTCATTAAATCTACAAACTCAACGGTCATGTTAGTACAGGTAGATCCATAAATAATATCATCAACATAGATTTGCACCATTAAGATATGATCGTTATGTTTCTTAACATACAGAGCCTTATCAACAATTCCCATTTGAAAATTATGACTTAGTAAAAACTTAGTCAATTTTTCGTACCATGCCCTGGGAACTTGTTTCAAACCGTAGAGAGCCTTTTTAAGGCGATAGACATGATCAGTGTTCTTAGGGTCTTCAAAACCCATTGGTTGTTCAACATAAACTTCTTCATGCAGATCACCATTTAAGAAGGCACTCTTTACATACATTTGATAAATTTTGAATATTCTAAAGCAAACAATGGATATGAATAGTCTGATTGATTTAAGACGAACTACTGGGGCAAAGGTTTCCTCATAGTCGATACCTTCAATTTGAGTGTACCCTTGTACAACCAGTCTAGCCTTGTTTCGAATTATATTACCAAGTTCATCAGACTTATTTTTGAAAATCTACTTAGTTCATCTTTAGGTCTAGGAACAAGATACCAAACATCATTTCTCACAAATTGGTTAAGTTCTTCTTGCATAGCTACTATCCAGTTTTCGTCAGTAAGAGCTTCTTTTACGTTAGCCGGTTCTATCTGGGATCTAAAGAACACGTAATTACATGTCTTCTAATTGTCTATGAGTGCGCACACCAGTGAAAGGGTTTTCAAGAATTTGAGTGGTTAGATGATCTTTGACAGTCCTTAGTTCAGAATTAGTTTGATTTGATGAAGTATTAGGTTTGTCAATTAAAAGAACTTCATCATTATCTAAACTTGGGGCAGGTGTATTCAAGTGATCGGCAATGACCACATTGATGGACTCTTGAATAACACTGGTCCTCTTGTTCAGTACTCGATATGCACGACTGTTCAAAGAATATGCTAAAAAGATACCTTCATCACTTTTATGTCAAACTTTCCCAGATTCTCATGATCACGTAAAATATAACACATGCTGCCAAAAACTCGAAAGTATTTGACAATAGGCTTCTTATCAAACCATAGTTCATAAACAGTTTTATTATTGGATTTATTTGTATAAACCCGGTTGATTATATAGCAGGCAATATTTATGGCTTCAGCCCAAAGATTTTTATGGAGCTTCAGACTATTAAACATTACATTAGCCATTTCTTGAAGCACTCTATTTTTTCTTTTGTTGTGCTGTTTTAGGTGCAGAGAATTCATGAGATATTCCCTAATCGAAATAGAATTTCTCAAAACTGCTATTTTCAAATTCTGATCCATGATCACTACGGATCTTACTAACTTGAGAACCTTTTTCAATTTGGATCCGTTTGAGAATCCTTTTTACTTCATTAGGAGTTTCTGATTTATCTCTTAAGAAGGTTACCCAAGTAAATCTGGTATAATCATCCATGATCACCAGTATGTATTTTTTGTCACCTCGACTCTCCGTCCTGGTTGGTCCTACAAGATCCATGTGGAGAAGTTCAAACGGTTTTGATGTGGCATTGGAGTTCACCTTTTTGTGAGAACTCCTAGTTTGCTTGCCAATCTGGCATTCGTCACATATTTTGTCTACTTTTTGAAGTTTAGGTAGACCTCTTATTAGTTCCTTTTTGCTCAATCTATAGAGATTGCGATAGTGTACATGTCCAAGGCATTTATGCTATAACTCGGTCTCGTCGGTATGGACCATGTAACACAATTGATTAGATGAGCTAGAATCACTAACGATATAGCAGTTTTCAAAAGTTCTACAACCAGTTAATATTACAGAACCATTTTTGTTTAATATTTCACACCCTAGGTTAGAAAATTTAACACTATGATTTTTATCGCATATTTGAGAAATGCTTAACAAGTTATATTTTAAACCTTCAACGTACAGAACATTCTCAAATAAGGGGAGGTTAGAAAGTTGAATCGTACCTTTGCCAATAATCCTTTCTTTTTAGGTTTGTCCTTTTTAGGACACTTGTTTGCTAAATGCCCATATTCTTAGCAATTGTAACATTGTCTATCTTTTAAAGATTTCCAAGTTTTAGATTTAGATTTAGATCTTTTCTTATCATTTCATTTTTGAAAGTCAACCCTCTTTTTACTTTTGAAAATCTTGTAAAACTTTTTCGCTAAGAGAGCCATATCATCTTCAGAATTTTCAAAATCAGAATTTTCTTGAGAAATACATTTAGAAGACTTAAGGGCAATAGATTTATCTTTAGGAGCTTGAAGATTTAACTCGTAGGTTTGTAAAGACCCAACTAATTCTTCTTCCCTCATATTGTCCGTATAACGAAGTTCCTCGATCGCAGTTACCTTTGAGTTGAACCGTTCAGGTAGTGAGCGTAGTATCTTTACACACACTTTCCTTTCTGAGATTTTATCACCAAGACCCCACATAGAGTTTACAATGTCATTCAGTCTAGTATAGAAGTCCATGAACATTTCATTTTCTTCCATATGTATTTCCTCAAATTTAGTTATGAGGATTTGGACTTTAGATTTCTTGACAATTGATGTACCCTCGTGTGTCATTTCTAAAATATCCCAAACTTTCTTTGCAGTATCATAGGATATAATTCTTTTTAACTCATCTGGTGATAGTGCGCAAGTGATTGCATTTAGTACTTTTGCATTGACACTACTCTCACTTTTCTGAAGAGTGGTCCAGGTAAAATAAGGTGAGACTTTCATTGATTTTGATCCATCGATACTAGTCACTTCAGTGGTAGGAGGGATCCATTCAGTCACTGTGGCTTACCACACGCTCTCATCCATGGATTTAAGGAAAATCCTCACCTATCTTTCCAATAGGCATAATTGGATCCATCAAATGGTGGAGGCCTAGTGACAGAAAGGCTATCAAAATTCGACATCTTATAAATAGCTTAGATCAATTAGCTCAGGAAATAAATCCAAAAATATAGCAATTAGAAAGAGCTATTAGGCTTTGATACCACTTGAAAAGGCCTAGCTATATGTCCTAGAGGGGTGGGGGGTGGTGAATAGGACTATGCCAAATTTTAAAATGACACCAGTGGAATTAAACAATAAGATAGCCTTATAAACAAATAAATGAAAGATAATACTTTAAATAAATTACAATACAGAAATGTAAAGCAACCTCAATATTCTAGTATTGAGAGGCTGATACAAATGATGTTCTAAGGACAACCTTACACCATAAAAACCAAGGGTTTATGGCAGGACAACCTTACTAGAACGGTTTAAGTATCAATATCTCAAACTGGAGAGGAATAAAGGAAATAGCAAGAATTGAAATTCTAAACTATTACAACATTCCCACAATGCTTGAAATGTAAATATTACAACATTCACATCCACACATACATTCCACAGCTTTGAATGATAAAAGATATAGAAATTAAACAAACATTCAAACCACAAGACAAAGAATTATAGTGGTTCGCCTGTGTGTTCACCAACTGTTAAACAACAGCCACACAACTTGCTACTCCACTCCTAATATCCTCACATAGGGGATATCAACGTTCAGTATGAAAATAGGCTTCTCAGGTTCACCTAAAACCTTCATAATTGTGTCTTTCAAATGGGCTTACACAATTCAAAAAACCCCACTTTCTGAGTTTTCTGGCTCTCCTCAGATAACCAACACAATGACATTTTTCTGGCTCAATCTCAAAAGAAACCAAAATAAAGGAAATTCACACAAATGTAAAATACTTGGATTTCTCCTTTGGTAGTAGTCCGAAAGAACCAATCAGAGTAGAAGTTCGAATATAGAAGTTCAATTGTCCAATAGTCACTTCGAAATGGTTCTAGGTTCTAATTGATTTTAAATTAAACCAGTTGGGCTAACTCTATTTGATTTTGATTCCAAGAAGAAGGAATACAACAGTTCCTCTTTTCAATTCAGATTGGAATACAGAAACAAAATCAAATTGACAAAGCTAATAAAAGAGAATATTAAATATGCATAACGTAGCTTAAAAATTAACACAAACTTATCTCAGAGTGAAACCTTGAATTTTACTTGAATTCGGATATGAAACTCTGAAAATCGTGTTCTATTTATAGATGTATAAATCACGTCCACGACTAGTCAAGTGGCCACCACGACTGGTTGTAGGTCGAACTGCATTTTGAAATTTTAAGTGCGATTGGATAAAACCGTTCCATGACTAGTCGTAAGATGTCCACGACTGGTCGTGAGGCCTCCATGACTAGTCGTGACCAACCCACAACTGGTCGTGAGGAAGCAGGAATGGTTGCTGGAGTTTGAGTCATAGCTGTAGGACTGGTCGTGAATGAGTCGGCACTATTACTATGACCAGTCGAGCAGACTCTAGGACTGGTCGAAGGTCAACAAAAAATTTTTGAAAATTTGTAACAACTTAGGACTGGTCTTGGAATTTCTTGGACCGGTCGAGCCAGTTCTAGGACTAGTCAAACAAGGTCCAGGACTAGTCTTAGAACAGACCAAACACTTATAAAATGATTCAATTTGAATTTTGTATACAAAATGACCTACCTTAAGGTCAATCTAAGGTCATTCATACCTTAAATGTGAAGTATGGACATTGAGTCTTCATTTCTTCAGATGATGGTTGACCTTTGAAGATTATGAAGCATGAGAACTCTACAAGATGTAGCTTGAACTTGAGATCTTTAAAGGCTTGGATTTGTCGTTCTTGAGTTGTACTTCATCTTGAGTTGAACATTATCTCGAGTTGAACTTGAGTCTTGAACAAGCACTTGTCTTCTAATGTAGCTCTTGAAATATTCTGAACATTGAAACTTACAGAAGTGGACAAAGAACTTGACCTTGCATTTCTTGAAGTAGATCATCGTTCTTAACTTGTAGCATTGATGCGGTGTCTTGAACATATAAATCAACATGCTACACAAGACATAGATAGTGTTTTTAGCACCACAAAATTTGACAACCAAAGGAATAGGAAACCATAGCACTTACAATATATATATATATATAATATATATATATATATATATATATAATATATATATCTTTATGGGCCACATCTAATGGAGGATAACCAAATCATGATTTATAGGTTCTAATTTTATAGCTTATCCAGATCTGATCTATGGATTCTTATGCTAGAAAAAGATCCAGTGTTGTGGGACCATTTAGATTTGATCCAACCAATGTGTGTTGTATTTTTGGTGTTTCAAAATGAATAATTAAATAATGATTTGAAAATTTTCCTCCAAATTTTTAAAAAGCAACAAAGGCATTTTGTTTTGTAGTGGTGTGGGTTTAGTCCCATACCGGATAAGTAAGAAGAAAATTTTGAATTTATAAGAAGATTTTGCATAGGGCTTAGGCCCCTTTCAGGGGTCATGTGATTTTGATTGTTTGCGGGGCTATGCCATCAACCCCAATCTATGCCATGAACCACACGCGCACGCTTGGCCATCGCATAATGTGGTGTGGTGCGCGCGCGCATGCATGTGAGTATACTTGCAAGCTTAAAAGTTTTTTTTGTTGCCTTTTGAAATTTCACTTTGTAATGGTTGACCAAAATAGTTATTTGTTTTGTATTCCCGAACAGAGTCAGAAAATGAAAAGGTTTCTTTAAAAAAAAAAAAAACCCTACAATCATGACTGTTGGCAGGAGTGCGTACGCACCCACTCTAAGCAACATTTGAAGTCTATATAAGGGACTTCTCTTATTCCAAGTTTTAAATAAATTTTCAATCTTTCTGCTCTCTCTCACTTCGAATCTTTACAAATATTTCTTCTGGTTCAGTCTTCGGGTTAGACATAAAGTGACGGTTTGGGTCTTCGTACATCGAGTGCGCCGATGTGGCGAGACAACATGGGAGGGAATCCTGGAGATTGATTGTCCAATATTCCTGTTGCAATAGGACATCGCCCCAAATGAAGACAAATCAATTTCATGCTGAGTGACTTTCGTTGCGCCTCGAATCAAATAAGTTTTCTAAATTCCTCATTATTCAAATTTCTATTTTTTTACAATTAATTTTAATTTTGAATTTTCATAATTATGGATTTACATATCCAAAAATTCATACTATCTTGAAATTGATTTACTAATTTGTACATCTATAATAATGGCAAACATAATAGAAAACCCGATCACCAAATTATCTAAAATCGAACCATTTTAAAAAGTGGAAACAGAATTCACCTTTACTTTAGATACATTAAAAGTATCGTATGTGCTATTTAATGCTTTCCAATATGAAGCTAATAAAGAAATTGTTATAAGGGATGATCACAACTGCAAAAATTATATTTTGAATATCTTTTCTAATGAACTATATGGCGTATACTCTACATATGAAAGAGCCAAGAAAATCTAGTCGGCATTGGCTAAGAAATATGTATTAGAAGAAGCTGATGCCAAAAAAGTACGTTATTTCCTCATTTATGAACTTTACTATGTTAGATAATAAACTCAAATCTGATTAGATACTTGAGTATCAAAGTTTAGTGCACAGGCTTGTATCTAAATGGTTAAAAATAGATGGTGTTTTTCTTGGAGGTGCTTTAATTGAAAACTTTCCTCCATCTTGAAAAGAATACAAAAATAAGATGAAACACAAGAAAAATAAAATGTCAAGGGAAAACATTATCGTGCATATACAAATAGAGGAAGTCAATCATATAAAAGATCAAAAGGAAAATGCTAAAGCACTACTTCAAATGTTAATTTGATTCAAACAAATCAAGAGAATAAAAGGATCAAAGGATTATGTTCTCACTGTGGAAAGGCAGGCCACCTTATTGTTCAATGTCAATACTTAAAAGGAACATGTTTCCATTGTGGAAAACTAGGCCATCGTGTTGAACAATCTAGGCTCAAAAATAAGAAAGGAAAACCGGTAAAAAAAGAAAGGAAAATGTTTTCATTGTGGCAAATCCCGACATCATATTGGAGAGTACAGACATAAGAAGAAGGCTTCTCAAGGTCAAACTAATCTAACTGAATAAGATGGATAAGATGAAATAGTTTCGGTTGTAATAAAGTGAACCTCATCACCACAATGCATTAGGTATTAGACATTGGGGCTATGTGTCACATCTATAAGGATTGAAGCATGTTTACCTCCTACCAAGTTGTAGTGGATGACCAAGTGTTCATGGAAAATACTTAAACCTCCTCAGTAGTTGGAAAAAGAAAAGTGATCTTAAGGCTCACTTCTAGAAAGACTCTTGCACTAAATAATGTTCTACATGTGCCTGACATCAAGAAAAATTTAGCTTCTAGCTCCCTCTGAATAAAGTTAGTATCAAATTAGTTTTCGATTCAGATAAGGTTTTACTGTCCAAGAATGGGACATTTGTTGGGATGGGTTACTGTCGTAGTGGACTATTTTGTACTGAATGTATTCTTTATTGATATTAATAAGATGAATTTCAATTATGTTTATTTGGCTAAGTCACTTGATTTATGGCACAATAAATTAGGACATGTAAATGTAAATATTCTAAAAAGAATAAAGAAACTAGGTATTATACCTGACTTTTCAAATCAAGAACCAAATATATGTAAAATCTAAGTTCCATAAGAAACCATTCAAATAAGTTTTTAGAGAATATAAGATTCTATAACTGATCCATAGTGACTTGGGTGATTTTAAGAATCATGTGTATAGAAATGGAAAAAGGTACTACATTACCTTCATATATGATTTCTCGAGGTACACTAGGGTATACTTACTAAGAAGTAAATATGAAGGCTTGGAGTTCTTTATTAAATATAAGATAGAAGTTGAAAACTAGTTAAATAAGATAATAAAAAAAAATAGAACAGATAGGGGAGGTGAATATGAATCATTACATTTTAAGGAATTTTGTGAAAAGAATAGTATTATACATGAAACCACTGCCCCTTAAAGACCTAAACAAAATGGTACAACAAAAATAAAAATAAAAATAGAACTTTGAAAAAAAATGATGAATGCAATGTTGGATAGTTCTGGTTACCCTCAAACATGTGGGGAGAAGCCATTCTTTCTATTTGTCACATCCTGAATAGAATATCTTATAAAGTTATAGGTAGGATATCCTATGAACTATGGAAGAAACATCCTACTAGCTATATATATCTTAAATTGTAGGGGTGCTTAGCAAAAGTACAGTAATTGGAAACTAAGAAAATGAAATTAGATTTGAAAACAACAGACTGTGTGTTTATAGGATATGCAGAAAATAGTGCAGCCTACAGATTCTTAGTTTTGAAATTTAAGATAACATCATAGACCCTAAAAATATCATTGAGGTACGAGATGTAGAATTCTTTGAGAATGTTTTTCCAATGAAAGATGCACATAACGAAATTGAAAATAATGATACTTTAAGTATTGCCTCAAGTAGTAAGAATGTAGGAAACGAAAACGTATAAGAAATAGAATCAAGGATGAGCGTAAGAGTTAGGAAAGAAGCTATTAATTCACCCGATGCATCCTTTTAGAAAGAATATATAAATGATGAATTAGAATCTATTTTGTTTAATAAAACTTGAGAATTAATAGTCTTGCCACCTACAAATAAGACAATAGGATGTAAATGGGTTTTTAGGAAAATGTTAAAATTCGATGGTACCATTGACAAGTTTAAAGTTAGATTAGTGGCTAAGTATTTCAGACAGAAGGAAGGAATAGATGTTACACTCTGAAATTCGGGTACCCGAGTAGGGTATTCAGGACCTGAATCCCAATTTCGTGAGTTTTAATAGATTGATATTCATTGCATCTCACATAATTCTATCAAATTTAATAGATATTTAGAGTCATCCAAAAGGAAAATACTGCTGAAATAATATGATTACTAAATTCAACTCTCTTGATAATTTTTTTTTTCTACATCAAAATTCAGAATTCAAACGAAACCTAAAGAATAAAATTGAATTGAAATTCAAATCAAACCTAATTTTCTGGAAAAAGAAAAACTAATAGTAGAGGCCCGTCACACATGAGCACCATATACATACTTTGCTAAGCATCACAATCGTCACATCATATGTACATGTCGGTCCATTGTTATAATCAATGAGGGAGTAAGTGCTCTAAGGGTACGTTTAGTTTATTTAAGCATGTGTATATTTAAGGTATGTTTTAGTCATTTTAAACATGTGTGTATGGTGGGACCCATCTATTATAAATAGGGCAGTAGGTGTAGGTTCGAGTATTATAATCTGAAAAAAAAGAAAAAAAAAATAAATAAGGGCTTCTTGAAGTTTTTTCAAGTAGGTGATCTTAACCTAAAGTTTGAAATTTTCACCTTATTATTTATGTTATTTAATCCAAAATTGAATAATAACACTATTTAAATTCATTTTAGATTACTTACATAATTATTGATGTGATTGATCATTTTTTTAATTAATATTTATTTATTTATTTTGCTTAATTTTTAAAATTTTAAAATATATCTTGAAATAATTGTTGAATTAAATCAGTTTGGTTCATAGTATAATTCTAATTTAATATTCAAATTATATATATATATAAAAAAGAATCTTATTTAACTTGGAATATAACATAACTCAATTAATAAATTATTGAAAGTATACTTTGATTTAAATTTTAAATTAAAATTGAATTCTAATTCTGAACTTTTGAAAATTAATAATTTAAATAAAATTTATTATTAAACTATCCAAATACATAAGCTTTGGAATTTATTTAATAAATTTGTGGGATTATAATTTGATTGATTTAAATTAACTTCACCAAAAGTTAAATTTAAATATGAGTCAATTCTTTAATTATAAAAATACTTGGTTTATATAAATTTTGATTAGAACAATAGAAAATTTATTGTTAAGTTTATATTATAAATTAAATAAATTTTAAATTTTAGAATTTAATGAATATATATACATATACATATATATATATATATATATATATATATATATATATATATATATAATATATATATAATAATTTTTAGGTTAATATGAAAAATATGATTTAAGTAAAAATTTTGATTTAATTAAAGTTAGAATTTAAAATAATTTTTATATACATTATCAAATTTTAGAAATTCCTAAATTTAATAATAATAAATTAAACATATTGTATTTATGAAATTTAATTATTAAAGTTTCAACAAAGTTATATATAAAATTATTAATTAGAAATAAAAAAAATGTATTGTTAATATTTTGAGAATTCAAATAAGTAATTATTGATTCTTATAATAAATTGGGAATATTATTTTAAGAGTAACAAAAGCATGAGAATAAATTCATGATAGATTTATGTTGATATTTTCGATTGTGAAACAATGATTCATCTTACTTGCATGATTAACATTCATTGAGCATCGATATTGACATGTTGGATGTAATGTAAATAAGTAGGGCGATCATGTCCCTTGGGTGGAAGACCTTAAAGGTAGCAATTAAGGCGATTGTGTCCCTTCAATGAAAAACCTTAGAACCTACTGGATCCTTTGGAGTCTCCCTTGTGTACAACGTATGAGTATAATTGTTTGTGCGGACATATGTTAGAGGTACAATTAGAGCAATAATCTGACCAACTAGTGCATAAATGGGTCCCTCACCACGAGATACTGGTGCATGAGTGTTAATGCAACGTGGTCATCCACTTGGGTATGGTGTTGTAAGAGATTATGGATATTGTTTATGAGAATTCATGGAAAGTATCATATGCATAACATGTTTACAATTTTAGTGCTTAAATTCATGTTCTTTTATTATGTGTATTCTATTTTTCTCTCTTGTTTATAAAAATTTGATATAATCTGAACAATTTTAATTTTGAGTAAGAAATGATCCTACTAGGTTGTTATGCTCACCCAATTACATTAAAAAAAATGCACAAGTGCAGAGCTGGAATGCTACGGGCAAGAGGGCCTACACTTTTAGTTTTTCTTTTTCCAAAAAATTAGGTTTAGTTTGAATTTCAATTCAGTTTTGTTCTTTAAGTTTAGTTTGAATTCTAAATTTTGATGTAAAAAAAAAACTATAAAGAGAGTTGAATTTAGTAATCATTATATTATTTCAATAGTATTTGTCACGCCCCAAACTCAGAAACCGAGCTCACAAAATTCCCGATCGCCAAATTTGGTGCCGACACCTCCGTAGTACCCCATTCTCGGCTCTCGGCACCCATATACCAGGTTCCGATCCTGAGATACCACAAGGAGGATTTCTGGTATGAATTTATTCCATAACAAGCATAACCATAAGCATAACCCATGAACAATAACCAGAACACCATCACAAAATCCACTATGATTAAAAAAAAATAGAGTACAATGCGCATAAAGGAAAAATACAATGATAATATCGGAACTCCAAAAGCTCGGCTGCACGCACCTGCTCTTGCTCAGCTACGATGGTGTCCTGGCATCACCTGCACGCATCTATCGTGCATAAGCTTATAGAAAGCTTAGAGGGTGGCGAAAGTGTGTGCGCAAGGTATCAATGCAAGTATGTAATATTAGAGTAATGTGAAAACATGTTGATAAGTCAATGAATGCTAACAGTCATACCAAGGCTATGCAATGCAAGGCATGAATGCTATTAGCCATACCAAGGCCATATGATACAAGGGATGAATGGTATCGGTCACACTAAGGCCAAACGATGCAAGGCCTACATAGCCAATGTCATGTACAAGATGCAACTCAAGCATATCAATCCACATATCAGTCCATCTCATCTCTGGAGCATCATATATCAATCTAGCTCATCTCTGGAGCATCATATATCAGTATAGTTCTCTCTCTAGATAATCACCGGGGTCTAATACACTATAAACCAAATTGCCACCCTACACTGGACATACAACCGTGCAATCGAAAGAGACCTCACTATCCGCCTGGCCAATAGTCAGTCAATATCTATCCGGCACATCGATAGCGAACCTATTTACGAGCTGGTCATACTTAGCCTAGAAATTGCCCCTACCCTCAGGCAGGTAAGGCCACACCCCCTTCCAACCGACCACGACATAGTGGAAGATGTGACCTCCTGGTATTCGGCCCTCATGCGCTCATACATCCACTCGGTCTAGACATTGGAGCATCCTCCATGGTACCATAAGGATTTGGGGACTTTCACCCTCGGACAACCTTTCCCCCCTCCCCCCGTGGTTAATAAGAATTTCCTGTATCCAATCCTGTCATCCACGTTATTCTGTAGAGGTTACAGCCCTGATGTCGCTAGGGCGTACAGTAATCATAATCACACAATGCAAGATGCATGAGTCACACAGTCCAATCATGCATCAATCCTAAGCATACCGTGTGCTCATGTGGGACAACTCCGCCTATCAGGGAGTCCCATAAACAACCTACCCAATGACATATGCAATAGTCAACCACATCTCATAACAAGTATGCAGATGATGCGTATGGGCATGTATCATGATGTTAGGCTATCACATACTCATAATCGGTATCGATAACTGGTCTATATACAAGGCGGGGTCCATAGATGGACAGTCGATCTAAGTCATAACATAAAGATCGACCCTCAACTGTGGATATACCAAATCCAATAACACAGATCCCTCCATCTACAGTGATGATGAACTCTCCTCATATCAAGGTTGTGCCTAGGTGGCCTACCTATAATCCTAAGGATCCGAAACGGGCTTCCTTCACCATACTATTATATGGCTCGCTAGATGCCTAGGGGGCCTAAATAAGTCCTAGATGGACTCCAAGATTAAAAATAAATAACTCTACAAGCAACCAATGGGGGCCCAACATTTTGGTTTAGTCCGATACGAACAAATGGATCGTACAAAGATCAATGGGGCCCAATGATTAGGGTCAACCCACTTAGAGAAGGATGAGAATGGGCTTAACAAAGGCCTATGGGAAGGTCACAATGTGGACATTTAACCATCATTGCCCATTAATATAGACCTTTAACCAACATTGCTCCCAAGGAGTGGCCCACATAGAGCTAAACATATAGTGGGCCCATGGCCTCACTCAAGGGCCTAATATTCTTCACAATGGGCCTCACCTGTCGCACCCCAGACCCGGGAACCGAGCTCACAAACTTCCCGATCACTGAATCTGGTGGCGACAGCCTCCGTAGTACCCCATTCTCGGCTCTTGGCGCCCATACACCAGGTTCCGATCATGGGATCCTACAAGGAGGATTTCAATAATACAAGTCTGATTCAAAATGAGCATACCCAAGATCATAAGATCATAACCACAGATAAATAACCACAGGACCATCATCACAAAATCCACTAGATATTTAAACTTTTACAATATAGAGTTCCAAAAGGGAAAATACAATTATAACAAGAAGAAAGCTCCAAGAAGATCAACGACTGACCCCTCCTCCTGCTTCACTCGCTGGCCTGGGATCACCTGCACGCATCAATCGTGCATAAGCTTATAGAAAGCTTAGAGGGCGGTGTAAGTGTGTGCAAGACAAATGCCGTGAATGCAATGACGAAGTGTGAAGGATATGCGATAAGAACCATAAACACCGCCAACCATAACAAGGCTATGAAATGTAATGCAGGGATAGTGACATCCTTCCCAAGGCTAACAATGCAATGCAGGGCTTATAGAGCCAATGTCACATGCAATATGCAATATGATCAAACTTATCCTCATATCAATCCAACGTATCAATATAGTTCTACTCTAGGGAATCCACCGGGGTCAAATGCACTACAGATGGATTACCGCTCTCGTAGCTGCACAGCCCAACAAGCGTAAGAGACCTCACTACCTGCCTGTGGACAGCCAATTACCAACAAGGCTCGACGATAGCGAACTCATTTACGAGCTGGTCAGACTCAGCCTAGCTATTGCCCCCTCACTCATGCGGGTAAGGCCACACCCCTTTCCAACCGACCACGATACAGTGGGAGACGCAGCCTCATGGTAGGAGGCATAGAAGCTCATGTTTTCCACTCGGTCTCAGCACTGGAGCGTCTCTTAGTACCACGAAGGTTCTGGGACTTTCACCCAAGGACATCCTACATGCCCTAAGTGCTCAAACAACATTTCTGGTGTCCAAAACTCAGTCATCCATGATATATCTGTAGAGGCTACGGCCCTGATGAAGCTAGGGCGGATAACAACGTGTTATGATAATGTCAGATGCATGAACCACACCACTCAAACATTCATTGACCCTGTGCATCTAGCGCACTAAAGAGGGGCAACTCCATTACCCATGGAGTCCCATAAAATAATCTACCCAACGGCATAAGTCATGATCAATCATACCATGCTCCAAGCATACATATGATGCATATGGATGAATCATAAAGGTAACTAAGTATGACATGTGATAATGTTGTACTCTCCTTCTATCAAGATTAAGTTAGATACTTAGACATATACATACTACTAGTGGGGGTCCAATAGTTTGGGGTAGCCCACAAGACTAAGTAGACAAAGCTATGGGCCTAAATGATATAGATGGGCCTAACAAGAGTTTAAGGTGGGCATTCAACCACTCTTAGATGGAAATGGGCCTAGAGGGGGTCCATAATGGAGACATTTAACCACCATTTCCCTAAAAGGCATTCCAACAATAAACTATATAGATACAATGCCCAAGGCCCACATTCAAGATAAAAATAGGTGGCCACATACAAATATCCCACATAATGGGCCATATGAAAAATGGTCTAATCTACATACTATAATATGGGCCAAAAGAAGGGAATCAAGGCCCAAGTCTTAATGGCCACTGAATCCATGCATTAAGTTGGACTTGGTGGGCAGCTCATGAACACAAGTACATGGCCCAAAGTTAAGTCTAAGTTGGGTAAAACGGGCCTCACAACATCAACCCAAGAATTAGTAATATAAGTGGGAAATCAAGGGCCCAATTTCACCTTTATCTCAGCCCACAAGTCCAGCAAAATGGTGGAAAACAGCCCATACACATGATTGGGCCAAGCTAGGACGTCCCAGCCCAATCTGGGCCCACTGGATGTCCCAAAAATCTGATCTAAGTTGGGGTCCTCATATGATCACTAAAGGTAATCCAAAAATGTACTAATTAAGCCTAAAAATTCTAAAAATATAAACATGCAACATATACACAAGTTTCTCAATATGGTGGGCCCCACATCCAATAAAATTTAGCCATAACAATGTACATTTAAGACCCCTTGCTGGACTTTCAGCCCACCCAACTTCCTGGACCTGCTGAAGTCCAGAAATTGGTCAAACTATGTGGAAAACAATCTCATGAGGGCCAACAATACTATAGGGGGGCCCCACCAGATGGAAAGTGTGTATACACATAAAAAAAATCAAGTGGGCCTGTTGTTGGATTGTAAGTCCCAATGGTTGGGCGGTCCAAGGCCTGGACGGCCTGGACCATACATACATTAAGGTGGGCTCCACATACATTAAGGTGGGTTCCATAGTGGACGTCGATCAGAGGTGGACACTCCCACCTGGGCCACAACAAATGGGGGGGACGGTTGGATGAAACACATCATCATAGTGAGCTTAAGAGCTGGGGACGGCCAGCCCATGCTAGACGTCAACCCAGCTGGGACGTCCAGCATGGCTGCTGGCCCAGCTTGGTGGTCCCCAAAAATCATGGCCCAGTGGACCCTAAAATATCAGAGGTGGGCCCCAATAAGATGGCTATAATGAACAATGGGTTGGGGCCCAAAAACTTCTACAATGACATAATGGACAGCAAGGTTTTCTAAAAGAATTATGCTACTACATATTGTTGTCCTCATCTTGTGCACTCCATTAGAGTGGGTCCAGGACCTCCAAGAATATGGAAAATAGGGGGGCAAGTGTAACGTCCCGTGTTTTCAGGACCTGAGTATATGACCCGTGTCCCAAAACCCGAGTGTTAACCCTAAAGGATGGTCAAATTCGAGTGTACATTTTTTTTATTCATCAGATTAAGCAGATCAGCGTAGTGTGGACAAATCGACATAAAGGAAAATTTCATTATTAATCAAATATACAAGAAGCTGCCCATAATGGCTTATACAAACCATTGTCTCCAAATTTAACAAGCACAACTTTTATAAGAACTTAATACATGAAGAATAGAAGAAAGCATATAAATATAAGCTGCAAGATCACGCAGCTCCTCCAGGCAACTACAGTCATGCGTCCCTGGCGATCGTACCCTGCTCCTCATCAAGTCTGAACATGCATATCACTAAAGTCACCTGTACTACCTGTACGGTTGTATATTTGATGGATGAGTGGCCAACTCAGTGTGAATTCCCCTCAAGATTACACACTGACGCATTAGGTAAGCATAGTCATAAAACAAAACATACAAAACAATACATGATGCATATCTTGTTAGATGCATGAATGCGTGAATGCAATCATCGCCCCGGGGATGCTCATCCATGCAGACAGTGGGTCGTCGTCCATGCAGTCATCGAACCTGGGAAATATCATCCAGTCAGAATCGTCGAACCTGGAAAATATCATCCAGTCGGAACAATACGTGCCATGTATGCATGATTAGCCAAGTCATTATTAGTCCATTTACAACCAACCAATTCAAATAAGCTCAAAGGTCACTACGGGGAGCACATGGCCCAGCATAGGCTGACAGCTCGGGCATAGTGTCCCATACCACTATCCCCGGCTCATGAGACTACCACCTTTGGATGTTTAATGGTACCCCATCGACTAGTGGCCAATCATATTACAATATATAGGGCTTACCATCACATGGCTGCACGGTGTAAAACGTCGAACCCATATAGGGAAAATATCAAATAAAAACACGTAGGGCGAGTATCAAAATATGCCACATAGGGCGAATATCAAAACCATACGATAAAGACCAGCCTTAAAAACCATTGGGCACAACAACCGTGGATGGAAGGTCCACATCAATGATCCATCTAGACCACCACCCAATAACCACCAAGTCGAAGGTCCATTACGATCACAACTAGTCAGGTTACATCCCAAGTATGGGTGTACATTTGTATGTGGGAATTTTCCACTAATGTACCAGTTTAAGTTCCGTAAGCAATCCACAAATAATCCACAAGCATGAACAATTATATAAGATAATCATAAAGCATGTAATACAGCAATTCAATTTCCACCAGCTAACACATGTGATTATAAAGGGAGATATCAATTATGAATTTAAATAAAAACTATAACTTCATCTAATGAGAAGATGGAAAGCTCAAGGGGAAGAATCATCACCTTATTCTTTGAATCGCCTACCAGTGTTGTGAGAGGATGCGTCTTTCCTTAGAATCAATACCTATCATAAATCAGGAACTTGTACAATTAGATTCAAGTTCTACACACTACCTAGGGTTGAGATTATTTATTTATAGGGTTTTCATATAGAATTAGGGCTTCATCCTAGGGTTTAGTTATCTTTAGGGTTTTGATGTAGGGTTAGGGTTTTCATTCTTGAGTTTAGTCTTAAACTTAGATCTCGGGATTTGGACACTAATTTATTATCAACATTATTATTACTATACGATAGGCTAAATAATATTCCTAATGGGGGTATTATTCCATCCACATTAATAATGATGGTCCATAAGTTCATATTTAATCGTACTGACATCATCTAATATTTTCATAATTACTGATAATCCCTTAAATAATTCAAGTAATAAGATATTTACTAATAATAATATCATACTAATAATTATATAAACAAGTATTTCACTAATCCCACAAGGAGAAAAATGATAATATAGTCATAATAATGAATCTAGTAATGATAATAGGTGTTATGGTCTCGCCACTTATGTTTAAAGCATAGACCTAGAGTTTAGGTTACTTAGGCCTAGGATTTTATCCTAGAGTTTAGATCTAGGTTAGGTTTTTGGGTTTGAACCCTAGTTGGTGTGCAATTAATTTTAGTGTTTAGTTTAATAGTTATGAAGTATTTATTAGCAGGAGTGTTATAATTAATATTCACTAATGTAGTGATGATAATAATTATTATGATACCCTTTAGTAAAATCCACTATCAATAGTAAACACTTAAGGATGATAAATAAAATACCACTACTTAATAATTGCAAATTTGATTATAATAAGTAGTTTCAGTATAAAAATCTATTAATGTCTATTCTTGTATAATATCAACATTCCTAATGCTGAGAGTAAGTTAATCATGAGAGGAGGCTCACTTGAAGGTGTAACTCTGCTAGAACTGAGAAACCAGGTGTTTACTGTTTGAGGTGACACCAACCCGGGTTGGACCGAGTTGACTCGGCTGGACTGCTTAGATCCGACCCAACTCTCTATCCTCCCTCTTCCTCCTTTCTCTATCTTTCCCTCTTTTTTCTTTTTTTTCTTTCTTTCCATCCTCCTACCAAAACCCAATGCCCAACAAGGTGGTTGGAAACAACCAGGCCCACTTTACCCAGCCAAGCTCGACCCAAAGAGGAGAACCAAGTCAACGACTCACCCCAAGTTCGTGAGCTGACTTGGCAGCAACCAGCACGACTCAAGCTTCCTTTCCCTCTCTTTCTTCTTCCTCTCCCTCTCTATCTGTTGGAACACCAACACACCCGAACCAGGCCCAAACTGGACCCATCGCTGGCCTGGATCGGACCCAACTCTGCCCGAAGTTGGCCCAAGTCGCTTGATGTAGCACATAGTGCGGCAATGGTGCTGCCATTCCTTCTTTCTTCTCTCTTTTCTCCTTCTTTTTCTTCTCTTTCCCTCATGTTTCTCTTCTCCTTTCTTCTCCCTTCCTGCTGCTGGAAACACCTAGTAAAAACCGTCAACCTGGCCTGACTCAGGCTCAGCCCGAGTGCAACAGTTGCACCCACGCACACTCATTCTCTCTCTATTTCTTTCTTTCTTCCCTTTTCGGTTTTCCTTCCTTCTTCAATCTGCATAGACCACAACAGAGGTGGCCACCTAGTAACAGACCTGAGACTAAAGGTCACAACAGGAGCAAACTAGCTAAGCTTCTAACAGGGAAGACGACCCGCCATTAATGGCAGATCGTAAGACTATGGGTTTTTCTCCATTTTGACATTGGTGGATGGTGCGAAGGGGCCCAATGGAGCTTGCTGAAGCGATATTTCAAAGCTTGGCCGTCGATTTTTCGGATGGGTTCGAGCTTAGAGCTCCCAGCCGATTTTTTTGGAAAAACCGGGCGTTGGTGCAGCTGCTAAGGTCTTTCCTTCTATTTCTTTCTCTTTTTGCCCTAAAACCTAGCCCTGGATGGTCGGGATTACCCTCCAAGGAACGACTGGGATGGGAGGATGCAAGGGCACGTGGATTGCCTTGCTGGCAGCTAGACAGTTTCCATTTCTGGAAAAAATTTAGTTTTGTACAGCCCACTAGCGGCAAGGGTTGTGCCCACGCATGCACATATCAACGTACGAGGTAAGGTTCGTTTTGGTGGGACCCAATCCCTGGACACGATGGACGGTATGGATCTCCCATATGGATAGAGGAGGTGGACCACAACCCAATCAAACAAGAGGGAGAAAACACATCTGTTTTAAACGGCCGCAGCGGGAAAGATTCCCATTTCTGGACGAGTGCCGGTCAGCGCTCGTCTGACTGCCTTGGAGGTTGGGTGCTCAGCGGGTGCACGCCTTCTACATGCACACGCGCACTAATGTGGGTCCCGCCAAGATGTATTCTCCAAATCTACTCCATTCAAACAATTCAAAAGTTCATATTAGGACACTTGGCTAAAAATGAGGTGGATCCGAAGCCTAGGTGGGCCATGCCAATGCACTATCGTCTATAAACGCTAGTTTCTATCGCTCTGACGGTCAGATCACCATACCATTAAAAACCAACGGTACAAAGGGTCTATAGGACTACTTAAGTGTATTTTGGTGGCGGGATTATGGATCAGATGGCCTAATACATTAACAACCATGTTACCATACTCCTAATGATAGTGTTTATTATTGTAATTATTTATTTTATTAATATTATTTTTACTCTATATGTGCACGTTTTGTTTTATCGTGTTGTGGGTCCCGCTATGTAGGATCTCCTGGTTTTTTGTCCTTAAATATTTAATTATTATTATTAGTATTACTATTATTTTCATTATTATTATTATCTTTATTATTTTTTTTCTAGGTTGTTTATCATGGTATGCACCTTGACCAATGCCATTTATTTACTATAGGGTTTGATAAGGAAGATTAGATCATTTTAGATTTAAACTAGGATGCATGTAAATGTTTACTTAAGTCTAGCTTATATTTATACTAAGTTTGGTTATGTGGTACCCGAGTACTGGAAATTACGAGGTGTTACAATCTACCCCCCTTAAAGAGAATCTCGTCCCCGAGATTCAACACTTCAACTACAATTGCGAATGATGCTAGTTTAAGTTATTTGTGCGCGCGAGCGCCCATGACTTACTACTACAACGTGGGTCCACCGCCCCTCAAAGAAGGTTTTACCAACGGGGTTTGATAACACTCACCCTAATTGTTAATGGTATAAGTAGAAGGGTTATCCTAATGATGTACGTTATCTCATATATGCCAAGTTGTGAAATTGCAATATATATTCCCCATAAAATACATCTAAATTTGCCAACACCCTCGAGTGTCTAGTCTACCATATCGATTTCCTCTAAAGGTTAAAAATCATTCTGGTATTACCCAAAATTGAGGAATTATTCTAATGCTTATCAAAATGTCCTATTTCCTTTACTAAGATTATGGGTTCATTTGGGTGGCCAATATTAATATCTTACATTTACTTTCATTTTCCTTTACCTTTAATGATAATTCCCAATATCTAAAGTACAATACAATTTTTAGGTTTCCCATGTTCAGGCTGTCGCGGACAAATGGTTGTAGTGGGTTTGAGTCCGATACATCGATCCTTTGCCTACGTAAAACAGAGGATTTTCCATACCAATCTCTAATCCTGGTAAATCTCGATCTTCTGCCTGATCAGGGCATTGAGATCATTAGAATCTGCTAGGATATGGGGTTTGGATCAAACCGCGAACGCATCGCATACACATGATTGCATCAGTCCATGATCCCGATTATTCTAGACTCATGGGGAAATCCTGTAATCATCTAATAAGATGCCCGAAATTTACGTGAATGGGCGTGAATGACCATCACGCTTCCAGCGCATACTCTGATCACCTAGTGCACTACTTAAAAATTCCATGACCAAATTCTTATATGGAAGTTTGAGTTTGAAATTTGCTGAGTTCATCCAGGGTTTCAAATCTAGCCTTGACATGCTCATCCTATGGTTGAAAATTTATCTAAGATTCTATAAGTTCACCTCTAACTAACTTTGTCATGCTGAAACTTGTGGGAAATGTTATATCTAAGTAAGAAAATGTATTAGGGAATTCAAGTTGCATCCCTTATATGATTTCTTAAGTTCAGAGAGTGTTTATACTTGATCTCATATACAATCTAGGGGATAAGAAATTTCCTATGAAGTCTAAGTTCATCTCACTTGCTGACCATTGCGACAATGTTATTTCTAGTTAAGAGGTTTTTAGAATTGTCAAGTCTATGTTTCTAAGAAAATTATTCACCAAAAGTCAAGTTCAAGGAATGTTCTTATTCCATCTCAATCGCATCATAGTGGGTATTTGTCCTTCCACGACACATGAATTTAATCAAACGATAATTCTGGTAGCTTTCAAGGGGATTAATGTTTTGTTGCTAAGTTCAATAACCAAACCTAAAATGTTCAAGGGACTTAAGTTCATTTCTAGGTTTTACAATTACCCAAACAATTCTCTAAGGAACCTAACATTTGAAATTCTACGTTCTCATTTCTTCCCACTTCTAAGGGATTCCTACATAAGTGAAAGTTCAAAGGCTATCTAATGATTCTAAGGGAATCTAAGTTCACTTCTAAGTTTTACAGTTATTCAAGTAATTTTCTAGGGAATTTAAAATCTTAATTCCCTATATTCCCAATTTCTCTTGGCTACAAGGAGATTTCACCTAAGTTTAAATAGTTGTTCTAATAATTTCTAAGGGGACCTATGCTTTGAATTTCTACATTCTCAAATTGTTCTTTGATCAGATGGAAATTTATATTGTCATCCAAGTCACTTCTAGGGGAACCTAAGTTTGGGTTTCTATATTCACAATCATTCTTCTAAATATAAGGGAAGTTCACCTAAGTTAAAATTTCTAATTTCAAATATCCTAACTTGAGACATTTAAGGTTTGTATAAGATCATTTCCCAAGGCCAAGTTTGTCCAAACTATGGTCTGATACCAACTGTAACACCCCGTGTTTTCAGGACCCGAGTATATGACCCGTGTTCCAAAAACCCGAGTGTTAACCCTAAAGGATGGACAAATTCGAGTGTACATTTTTTTTTATTCATCAGAGTAAGCAGATGAGCGTAGTGTGGACAAATCGACATAAAGGAAAATTTCATTATTAATCAAATATACAAGAAGTTACCCATAATGACTTATACAAACCAATGTCTCCGAATTTAACAAGCACAAGTTTTATAAGAACTTAATACATGAAGAATAGAAGAAATCATATAAATATAAGCCGCAAGATCACGCAGCTCCTCCAGGCAACTACATTCATGCGTCCCTGGAGATCGTACCCTACTCCTCATCAAGTCTGAACATGCATTCACTAAAGTCACCTGTATTACCTGTACGGTTGAATATTTGATGGATGAGTGGCCAACTCAGTGTGAATTTCCCTCAAGATTATACACCGCCGCATTAGGTAAGCATAGTTATAAAATAAAACATACAAAACAATACATGATGCAGGTCTTGTTAGATGCATGGATGCATGAATGCAATCATTGCCCCAGGGATGCTCATTTGTGCAGACAGTGGGCCGTCGCCCATGCAGTCATCGAACCTGAGAAATATCATCCAGTCGGAATCGTCGAACCTGGGAAATATCATCCAGTCGGAACAATACGTGCCATGTATGTATGATTAGCCAAGTCGTTATTAGTCCATTTACAACCAGCCAATTCAGATAAGCTCAAAGGTCACTACGGGGAGCACATGGCCCAGCGTAGGCTGACAGCTCGAGCATAGTGTCCCATACCACCATCCCCGGCTCATGAGACTACCACCTTAGGATGTTTAATGGTACCACATCGACTAGTGGCCAATCATATTACAATATATAGGGATTACCATCGCATGGCTGCACGGTGTAAAACATCGAACCCATATAGGGAAAATATCAAATAAAACCATGTAGGGCGAGTATCAAAATATGCCACATAGGGCGAATATCAAAACCATACGATAAAGACCAGCCTTAAAAACCATTGGGCACAACAATCCTGGATGGGCCCATATCAATGATCCATCTAGACCACCACCCAAGAACCACCAAGTCGAAGGTCCATTACGATCACAACTAGTCAGGTTACATCCCAAATATGGGTGTACATTCGTATGTGGGAATTTCCCACTAATGTACCAGTTTAAGTTCCATAAGCAATCCACAAATAATCCACAAGCATGAACAATTATAAAAGATAATCATAAAGCATGTAATACAACAATTCAATTTCCACCAGCTAACACATGTGATTATAAAGGGAGATATCAATTATGAATTTAAATAAAAACTATAACTTAAGCTAATGAGAAGATGGAAAGCTCAAGGGGAAGAATCATCACCTTATACTTTGAATCGCCTACCAGTGTTATTAGAGGATGTGTGTTTCCTTAGAATCAATCCCTATCATAAATCAGGAACTTATACAATTAGATTCAAGTTCTACACACTACCTAGGGTTGGGATTATTTATTTATAGGGTTTTCATATAGAATTAGGGCTTCATCCTAGGGTTTAGTTATCTTTAGGGTTTTGATGTAGGGTTAGGGTTTTCATTCTTGAGTTTAGTCCTAAACTTAGATCCCGGGATTTGGACACTAATTTATTATCAACATTATTATTATTATATGATAGGCTAAATAATATTCCTAATGGGGGTATTATTCCATCCACATTAATAATGATGGTCCATAAGTTCATATTTAATCGTACTGACATCATCTAATATTTTCATAATTACTGATAATCTCTTAAATAATTCAAGTAATAGGATATTTACTAATGATAATATCATACTAATAATTATATAAACAAGTATTTCACTAATCCCATAAAGAGAAAAATGATAATATAGTCATAATAATGAATCTAGTAATGATAATAGGTGTTATGGTCTCGCCACTTATGTTTAAAGCATAGACCTAGTGTTTAGGTTACTTAGGCCTAGGATTTTATCCTAGAGTTTAGGTCTAGGTTAGGTTTTTGGGTTTGAACCCTAGTTAGTGTGCAATTAATTTTAGTGTTTAGTTTAATAGTTATGAAGTATTTATTAGCATGAGTGTTATAATTAATATTCGCTAATGTAGTGGTGATAATAATTATTATGATACCCTTTAGTAAAATAAACAATCAATAGTAAACACTTAAGGATGATAAATAAAATACCACTACTTAATAATTGCAAATTTGATTATAATAAGTAGTTTCAGTATAAAAATCTATTAATGTCTATTCCTGTATAATATCAACATTCCTGATGCTGAGAGTAATTTAATCATGAGAGGAGGCTCACCTGAAGGTGTAACTCTGCTAGAACTGAGAAACCAGGTGTTTACTGTTTGGAGTGACACCAACCCGGGTTAGACCGAGTTGACTCGGCTGGACTGCTTGGATCCGACCCAACTCTCTATCCTCCCTCTTCCTCCTTTCTCTATCTTTCCCTTTTTTTTTTCTTTTTTTTTTCTTTCTTTCCATCCTCTTTTCAAAACCCAATGCCCAGCAAGGTGGCTGGATACAACCAGGCCCACTTTACCCAGCCAAGCTCGACCCAAAGAGGAGAACCGAGTCAACGACTCACCCCAAGTTCGCGAGCTGACTTGGCAGCAACCAGCTCGACTCAAGCTTCCTTTCCCTCTCTTTCTTCTTCCTCTCCCTCTCCATCTATTGGAACACCAACACACCCGAACCAGGCCCAAACTGGACCCATCGCTGGCCTGGATCGGACCCAACTCTGCCCGAAGTTGGCCCGAGTTGCCAGATGCAGCACATAGTGCGGCAATGGTGCTGCCATTCCTTCTTTCTTCTCTCTTTTCTCCTTCTTTTTCTTCTCTTTCCCTCATGTTTCTCTTCTCCTTTCTTCTCCCTTCCTGCTGCTGGAAACACCCAGTAAAAACCGTCAACCCAGCCTGACTCAGGCTCGGCCCAAGTGCAACAGTTCACCCACGCACACTTATTCTCTTTCTATTTCTTTCTTTCTTCCCTTTTCGGTTTTCCTTCCTTCTTCAATCTGCATAGACCACAACAGAGGTGGCCACCTAGTAACAGACCTGAGACTAAAGGTCACAACAGGAGCAAACCAGCTAAGCTTCCAACAGGGAAGACGACCGACCATTAATGGCAGATCGTAAGACTATGGGTTTTTCTCCATTTTGTCATTGCTGGATGGTGCGGAGGGGCCCAATGGAGCTTACTGAAGTGAGATTTCAAAGCTTGGTCGTCGATTTTTCAGATAGGTTCGAGCTTGGAGCTCCCGGCCGATTTTTTTGGAAAAGTCGGGCGTTGGTGCAGCTGTTAAGGTCTCTTCCTCTATTTCTTTCTCTTTTTGTCCTAAAACCTAACCCTGGACGGTCAGGATTACCCTCCAAGGAACGACTGGGATGGGAGGATGCAAGGGCATGAGGATTGCCCTGCTGGCAGTAGAGAGTTTCCATTTCTGGACAAAATCTAGTTTTGTACAGCCCACTAGCGGTAAGGATTGTGCCCACGCATGCACATATCAACGTACGAGGTGAGGTTCGTTTTGGTGGGACCCAATCCCTGGACACGATGGATGGTATGGATCTCCCATATGGATAGAGGAGGTGGGCCACAACCCAATCAAACAAGAGGGAGAAAACATATCTGTTTTAAACGGCCGCAGCGGGAAAGATTCCCATTTTTGGACGAGCACGGGTCAGCGCTCGTCTGACCGCCTTGGAGGTTGGGTGCTCAGCGGGTGCACGCCTTCTACGTGCACACGCGCACTAATGTGGGTCACGCCAAGATGTATTCTCCAAATCTACTCCATTCAAACAATTCAAAGGTTCATATTAGGACACTTGGCTAAAAATGAGGTGGATCCAAAGCCTAGGTGGGCCATGCCAATGCACTATCGTCTATAAATGCTAGTTTCTATCGCTCTGACAGTCAGATCACCATACCATTAAAAACCAACGGTACGAAGGGTCTATAAGACTACTTAAGTGTAATTTGGTGGCGGGATTATGGATCAGATGGCCTAATACATTAACAACCATGTTACCATACTCCTAATGATAGTGTTTATTATTGTAATTATTTATTTTATTACTATTATTTTTACTCCATATGTGCACGTTTTCTTTGATCGTGTTGGGGGTCCCGCTATGTTGGATCTCCTGGTTTTATGTCATTAAATATTTAATTATTATTATTATTATTACTATTATTTTCATTATTATTGTTATCTTTATTATTATTTTTCCAGGTTGTTTATCATGGTATGCACCCTGACCAACACCATTTATTTACTATAGGGTTTGATAAGGAAGATTAGATCATTTTAGATTTAAATTAGGATGCACGTAAATGTTTACTTAAGTCTAGCTTATATTTATACTTAGTTTGGTTGTGTGGTAACACCCGAGTACTAGAAAGTACGGGGTGTTACAGCAAGATCCCCTAATATGTGTACATCAAGGTGGGGTCCCGAAAAGTGGCCTAACCCTTCCAGAAAATTTTATGAATTTAAGTTTTCATCAGACGATATTGCTAGACTGTCCAACCCTCTTGGCCCACTCTTTTGGATGCCCAACCTTTGGTGCTATAGTTTGGATTCATTCTTCACAGCCATATTACACTTTATGGATAGCACATTCTCACTTGTACTTTCAATGACATAACAATTATCACTAGTGCGTAAACCTTTTATGAGAGATTTTCCCGTATGATCCAAGATTCTACACACATCCTTTGAGAAAGTGACGAGATGTTCTTTGTCACAGATTTGGGAGATACTCAGAAGATTATGTTTCAGGCCTTCTACACAGAGGGCATGTTTGATCTTTGAAAGACCTGGTACTGCTATAGTTCCTTGTCCAACTATCTTGGCTGAGCTTCCATCACCAAATGTGACAGATCCCCCATCAAAGTTTGAATACTCACAGAAGTGTGTTTGATCACCAGTCAAGTGTCTGGAGCATCCACTATCTAGATACCACTTTGAATTATTTTCGACTTTCAGGGCGGTGTGAATTACAAGGCAACTATTCTGGTTTGTTACACCCTCCTGAATATTCTTGAGCATGATTCCAACTTCAGTCAAGATCATTCTCTAGGCGGTGAAGCCCTTGAAGAGAGACCCGCTTTGATACCAATTGAAATAGCGGTGAAGACCGCTTGAGTTGAAGTCAGAATATGTCAATATGTCCTGGAGGGGGGTGAATAGGAATTTTTAAAGATTTATGAGTTATTTAAAAATCTTATCACTCTAATCCTATCATGTATGCAATTTTCAGGATTACTCAAATGTATCTACTGGCTTCCAAGCCAAGTAGAGGATCCAATCACAAACTAATCAAGATATAGCAATATGCAACTTAGTCTATGTTGGATGTGACTGTGTGTGTGTGAGATGTGATCAGATATATGAATATGAATGCATTGACATGAATCACACATAGAGAAAAGCAATCACAAACACAATCATTTTATAGTGGTTCGACGATAAGTCTACTCCACTCCCGGCTACTGCACTCAACCCTTGAGTGTACCGAATTTCACTAAGGAGGTTTCTCAGGGTTCACCTCAAACCTAAGGTTTTAAATCAGGTTCACCTTCAACCTTTACAAGGTGGTTTCTACTCGGTTCACCTCTAACCCTGAAATTTTACTGGTTCACTCCTAACCAGATGTTTATGCTCTCCATAAAGCAAGGGTCCACACAACGCACCCGGGAGTTTTACTGGTTCACTCCTTACCAGATGTTTATGCTCCACAGAGCAAGGGTCCACACAACGCACCCACCACGTACACTCCCGCCGGAGGCCTCCTGCGAGGGCTTCAAAGGGCGAGAACCACTTAAGACCCAATCCTAGAAAGGAATGATCGTAAGTGTCCTCTCGGACTCTAGATACTTACAGATAAGTTGATGAGTCCCATTAAGCACAACACCAAAGATCTCCTCCTCCTTGTTGACGAAGAGTCTTATACTCCCTTGATTCGCAACGCAAAAGATATACCAAGACTAGGCTTAGGGTTGGGTCAAGGTGAAGATGGAATCCTACGCTCTAAAGATTTTCCTATTAGGAAGATAGAGTAGCTCCAATCTTATGCATTCAAGGCATCCCAGCTTAATGATTTGCCATTCAGGTAGTAGCTAGAGGATCCTTGAATGCGGAAGTTCATTCCCCAATCTACTCTATTGAATGCCAATGGTGAGAGTGGATTGGAGGATGAACTCCCTTAAGAGAAAGTCTTTGGATATAAGATGTAAGTTGGAACACACAAAAGCTCTCTCTTTTCTCTCTTACAGCAACAAAAGACAAGTCCTCTATATATAGGCAAAAAGCTTTAACGGATATAAAACGGTCACATTTATGATAGAGTTCGATATGATCGAGCATGTTCGATATCATCGAGCGTATACTCTCGATAGCATCGATGGTCTGCTCGATGACTCGGACTCGATGTCATACGCTTTTGAAACTTCTTGCCAATTGGTCGATGAATTGAGACCATGGTTGATGTTATCGAATTTTAAACTCTGATTCCATCGATGACAGGATCGATCCATCGACATTTGAAAAATGAGAGAGACTTGACTTTGAAATATTTCAGGATTTCGAGATTGATCGGGGAGCCATCGAGATCATCGGAATTTGAATGTAGATGATATCGAGATTGGAGTCAAGGCATCGACAATTCCAGCGGATTTTTCTTTAAGCTGCTGGACAGATTGTAACCTTGATCGATGCAATCGACCTGGTGTCGATATCATCGATATTTGAATATCGATTCTATTGACGGGCCCCCGATCATAGTTAAGAACAACCTGAAATATCTACTGTAAGATATGCACACCCACGATCGATATCATCGATGGACTTTCGATGTTATCGATATTTGAATTCAGATCATATCGGAAGAGCATCGATGCTATCGAAGGATTTTGATATTTTCTTTAAAAAACAGGGGAGCCGAAAAACTGCCTGTCGATCTTATCGAGCCACACCCGATGGACTCGAGATTTGAATATCGAGGATATTGATAGGTGTATCGATACATCGATAATTCGTCCAGATATAATATGAAGTTGCTGGACATATTAGTGTTTATATTGATGATATCGATATGTGTATCGATACATTGATAAATCCGTCCAGATGAATATTTTCGTTGTTGGACACTTTTGGTCCTCTCATCGATAATATCGTTAAGGTATCGAGGACATTGACAGAGCAGGTCGATCATATCGGGGGTGTTTCGATCGACAAGGCGAGAAAAACATAGAGATTCTCCTATTTTGAAAAAGTTTTCTCACCTCAAAAATCCTAAGATGTCTATCTTGTTTTAAGGGTTTTAATCGCCTGGTGTTTTGGGACATGAGATGTGAAGCTATGATTTATTTATTGCGAGCTTCCACAATCCGGTTGAGGCAGACGCTTGAAATAATCTTTCTATCGAGTTTTGTAGCCAGTCTGACACACCATTCACGTAACTTGACAAACCAGGGCACCAGTAGGTGCACTTTCAATATCAACAATCTCTGACGTTTACTGCACAAGCTCGGGACCTAGGAGACGATGCTCTCCAACCTCAGTCCAACAACTAAGAGATCTATACGGTCTGTCATACAGTGCCTCAAAAGGAGTCATGCCAATGGTCGCTTGATAACTATTGTTGTACGCGAACTCGGCTAGGCATAAGTACTTGTCTCAGCTACTCACGAAGTCGATCACGCAAGCTCTGAGCATATCCTTAAGAATCTGGTTGACCCTTTCGGTCTGCCCGTCCGTCTGCGGATGATAAGCGATGTTGAGATGCAAGGTAGACCCCATCACCTGCTGAAAGCTCCTCCAAAACTGAGACCTGAATCTGGGGTCTCGGTCTGAAACGATTAAAACCGGAATGCCGGGCAGTCTCACTATCTTCTTAATAAATACCTTCACAAGCCAATCCAATGTCCAGGTCGCACGCATCGGAATAAAATGTGCCGACTTCATTAGACGATCGACGACAACCCAGTTGGCGTCGTGACCGTGTTGAGTCATCGGCAAGCCCATGTTGAAATCAGTAGACACGTGCTCCCACTTTCATAGTGGAACGCTCAACGGCTGCAAAGGATCAGGGGGTCTCTGGTGATCGGCCTTGACATGCTGGCAAGTGTCACACTCAGCCATAAAACTAGAAATCTGGTGCTTCATCCCCAACCAGAAATATTGCCTCCTCATATCTCTGTACATCTTCGTGGAGCCCGAGTGGATCGTAAGTCTCGATCGGTGTGCCTCGGTTATTAGATCTCTACGCAACTCTGGCATGTCTGGAACACACAATTGGCCTCTGTAGCGAAGTCCACCATCGGAACCAATCTTCTAGTCTGACTGCTCCACGAATGTTGCCTCTACTTGGTATCCCTATAATGACTCATCTATCTGCTGAGCCTAGATCACCCTTGCGACAAGAGAGGGTTGAATCGACAGACTCGAAAGCTGAACAATAGAGGACTGCAAGCCAAACTCAAAGTCGAACTTTGATACATCCTCGAGCATCCTCCATTCACGAACCATCATTTGTGCCACTAGGCCTCGTGGCTGACGGCTGAGCGCATCCGCCACCACGTTTACTTTGCCCGGGTGGTACTAGAGGTCAAAATCATAATCTTTCAGGAGCTCCATCCATCGCCTCTGTCGCATATTTAGATCCGACTGCGAAAACAAATACTTCAGGCTCCTATGGTCCGAAAAGAGCTTGAACCTGACCCCATAGAGGTTATGCCTCCACACCTTTAGTGCAAAGACAACAGCTGCTAACTTCAGATCATGTGTGGGGTAGTTCAGCTCATGGACCTTGAGCTAGCATGAGGCATACACCGCTGGTCTCCCGTGCTGCATCGGAACAGCACCCAAACCTACTCTACTAGCATCGGTGAAAATAACAAAACCATCACCCCCAGAAGGAAGAGTGAGGACAGGAGCAGATGTGAGGAGGTCCTTCAGTTCCAAAAATGCCTCCTCATAGGCATCACTCCAGATGAACTCGGCGCCCTTCCGTGTCAACTGAGTCAACGGTGCTGCAATGCGGGAGAAACCCTCGATAAATCGTCGATAATAACCCGCTAGACCAAGGAAGCTACAGATCTCGGACGCGTTCGTGGGCTGGCCCCATAGATGCACTGCATTAATCTTTGAGGGGTCCACAGTGATACCTTCCCTTGTCACCACGTGACAAAGGAACTTCACCTCCTCCTTCTAGAACTCATACTTCTCCAACTTCGCATACAACTGGTGGGCACGGAGGGTCTCAAGCATAATCTGCAAATGCTCCTCATAGTCCTCCTGGGTCCTCAAATATACCAGAATATCATCAATGAACACCACAACAAACTGGTCGAGGTAAGGCCGGAAGACCTCGTTCATCAGCTACATGAAGATGGCGGGGGCATTGCTCAGCCCAAAGGACATGACCAGAAACTTGAATTGACCGTAGGGCATCCGAAAATCTATCTTCGGTATGTCCTCCTCTCAGACTCGAATATGATGATAACTAGAGTGCAAGTCTATCTTGAAAAAGAACTGAGCACCCTGCAGCTAGTCGAATAAATCATCAATCCTGGGGAGCGGGTATCTGTTCCTAATAGTGACCTTATTGAGCTCGCGGTAATCCACGCAGAGCCTCAACGAGCCATCCTTCTTCCCCAAGAATAATACCGGGACTCCCCACAGTGAACTGTTAGGACGAATAAAACCTAACTCTCGGAGCCTATCTAACTGCTACTGCAATTCCCGCAACTCCATCGATGTCATACGGTAGGGGGCCTTCAAAATAGGTGCGACACCGGGCACCAAATCAATCTGAAACTCTATCTGTCGGAGCGGCGACAAACTCGGGATCTCCTGAAACACATCCGGGAACCCGCAAACTATCTGTTAAGGCCAAGTTATATGTCCTAGTGGGGGGGGTGAATAGGACTATGCCAAATTAAAATGATAACAGCGAAATTTAACCAAATAAAAGAAAGATAGCACTATAATCAATTCACAATATTGAAATGTAAAGCAACCTCAAATGTATGAGTATTGAGAGACTAATACAAATGTTGTTCTAAAGACAACCTTACACCAAAAACCAAGGTTTATGGTAGGACAACCTGATTCCTAGAAAGGTCTTTGTATCAAAAACTCAAACTTGATACAGAGGAATAAGTAGATAAATAACAAGGAAATGAAATCTAAGTTAATACAACATTCCCCACAATACTTGAAATGTAAAAGAATACAACATTCACATCCACACATACTACCACAAAATTAAATGACAAAAGATATAGAAATTAAACCACACATCCACAAAACACAAAGAGTTATAGTGGTTCACCTGTGTGTACACCAACTGTTAAACAACAGCCACACAGCTTACTACTCCACTCCTAATATCCTCACACAGTGGATATTAGCGCTCACTATGAAATAGGTTTTTCTCAGGTTCACCTAAAACCCTCATAATTGTGTCTTTCAAGTGAGCTTACACAATTCAAAAACCCCACACTCTGAGTTTTCTGGATCACCTCAGATAAACCAAAACAATGAGATTTTTCTAGCTTAATCTCAAAAGAAACCAAAATAGAAGATTTACACAAATGTAAAATACCTGGATTTCTCCTTTTGTTGCAGCCCGGAAGAACCAAATCAGAGTAGAAGTTCGAATAGAAGTTCAATGTCCAATACTCACTTATGAAATTGTTCCAGATTCTAAATTGATTTTAAATTAAACCAAGTTGGGCTAGCTCTATTTGATTTTGATTCCAAGAAGTGGAATATCACAATTCCTCTTTCAAGTCAGATTGGAATGTAGAAATAAAATCAAATATAAAAAGCTAATAAAAAGAGAATATTAAATATGCACAATCTAACTTAAGAAGATTACAGACTTATCTCTCAGAGTGATGCCTTGATTTTACTTGAATTGGATATCAAACTCTGAAAATCGTGCTCTATTTATAGTTGCAGAAATCACGTTTATGACTGGTCCTATAGACACTACGACTGGTCGTAGAACCAACAACATTTTGAAATTTTAAGAGCGATCAGATAAAACCGTTCAACGACTGGTCGTATTTCATCCACGACCGGTCGAGGGACCTCCACGACTGGTCGTGACCTGTCCATGACTGGTCGTGTGGAACTTGGAATGGTTGCTGGACTTTGAGTCCAAGTAGTAGGACTGGTCATGAACGAGTCATGCACTGTTCATACGACCGGTCGAGCAGTCTCCAGGACTAGTCGTAGCTCAACCAAAAAATTTTGAAAATTTACAACTTAGGACTGGTCATGGAATTTCTTGGACTAGTCGAGACAGTGCTAGGACTAGTCGAAGAACAGACCAAACACTTATAAAGTAATATAATTTGAATTATGTATTCAAAATGACCTAGCCTAAGGTCAATCTAAGGTCTTCCATACCTCGGACATGATGTATGAACATTAAACCTTCTTTTCTTCAAATGATAGATGGTATTTGAAGTTCATGAAGCTTAAAATCTCAACACATGATGGAGCTTAAACTTAATATCTTTTGAAGCTTGAATTTGTAGTAGAGCTTGAACTTCACCTTGAGTCTTGAGTATGAACAGTTGACTTGTCTTTCAATGTCACTTTATAATCATTGAACTTTGAAGCTTAAAGGAGTGAACAATGTACTTGACCTTGCGTTTCTTGAAGTAGATCTTATTCTTGTCTTGAAGCATTGTCCTTGTACATGTGATGCATTATCTTGAACATATATATCAATGTGCTACACAAGTCACATACTGTGGTTTTGGCACAACAAAATTTGACAATCAAAGGAACAAATAACCATACCACTTACAATCTCCCCCTTTGTCAAATTTGTGACAAAACACACCATTAAAAATAAGAGAAGCATTACATGCTCAACAAAGAATCATGCATCATATATACATAAGAGAGTATAATGCACTAGTTACAATCACCAGAACACATCATCACGAAATAGTCAAAACACACTTCTTACTTACTCCCCCTGAGTAAAACACAATATATATGTGTGTGTGTGTGTGTGTGTGTGTGTGTGTTACTACCCACAATCCATATAACCATATCCATATCCATAAGCAAGCATAACAAAACATTCTCCCCCTTTTTGTCACAATATGACAAAGGAAGCAACAAAGATATGGAAAAGGAAAAAAGGAGCAAATAAAGCAAGATATGAAAGATATAAGCAAATAACGTTCATCCAACTTAAAGCAGCATAAACCAAGTTCATATAAGTAATCAACATAAACCACGTTCATAAACCAACATAACCCAAGTTCATCAAAAGTCACTCTCACAAACTGAAAGAAAGCAAAGTATCATAAGAGTTATTACAGGCCAAATAAGAAAGTACTTAATCAGATCTAGAAGGAGCAAGAATAGATGGATCAATTTGGTGTAAACCCTTATTCAAGCATCTCATATATTTATGCATATAAGTAAATTGAGAATCTTGGGTTACACGTATCTGAGCCACCTGTTCCACAAGAGAATGCAACCTCTCATTAAAGTCAGAAGGCTGATAATTAGGGTCAGCCTCAAAATCTGATCCAATCTCATTAAAAATATCATCCATGTTTATATCATCTGGAGGTAAATCGCCACCTTCTTCTTCATTCACTTCATCAGTACCATCACCACCCACATTCACTTGTCCAGGAGTCAATCCCAATTTCATCTTATTTATATTTGAGTTGTTGAAAATAAGATGACGAATAGGAGCCTCTCCAACAGGCATAACTACTAACATATGAGTAGCTAACACGGTCATAAGAAATGCAAAAGGAATATCACTGTGTCCAGAATGGATACGAAATTGAATGATAGAATGACATATCAAAGAAGGAAGACAAACTTTAGTACCAGAGATAACGGAATGCAAACTCTAAACCATGAAAGAGATGAGTTCAGTTTTGTTACCAGAACGTGGATACAGATTTGAAATAAATATTCTGTGAAGAACCCTGTATCTGGGTAATAAGTACTTGGAAGCAAGCGCATTCCCCTTATGAGTCCATTGCGCATCTATATTACACAAAGCTCTAGTTAGCACACGTCTTTCTGATTCCGACGGTTTATCAACTAGAGTGTGAATAGGAATACCCTCGTCATTAACAGGTATGTCCATTAAAGCAGAAATCAAATAACGGTCTATTTCAAATGGACCTTCTCTAGTTGTTATTGTAAACGTTAAAGTCTCAGTCAAAAATTCAGAAATACAAGCAAACATAGCCTGCGCAATAGACTGGTATGCTAGCCCACCCTAATGTAGAATGTTAGCCCATCCTACAGATTGGAGAAGTGGAAGGAGTTCAAATGGAGCAATATGATCAATATCCACATGACGCTCAACAATAACATTGCGCAATCGTAAATCCCGCACATAGGAGGGATGATCTTCGGGTGGCCGAAGGTGGCGCCTTGTTAAATGTGTCGATCTAGATGAGGAAGCACCTCGGGAAGTTTTATTTTTTCCTTTAGCATCCATTTACAACAAAGAAATGAAGGAATCAAGAAGTTGTAAAAGATGTAAAGAGGGTTTCTTCAAAAATAGATTTTTTGGAAGAAAACCACAAAATCTTCAAGGAAACAAGAAATAAATCACTCTAAGTAAGAAAATGAGGTGATATCCACTTGAATTTAGAAGGAAAATGAAAATAATGGACTAACCTTAAAGAATAAAAAAAGTTGGGTACGACCGGTCGAGCTAAGACTCATTAGAGAGGAAAAGCAAATGAAGAAGAAAAGTAGTTTTCCCCCAAATTAAAAGCACCAGCATGCTACACGACTAGTCGTGAGACTTCCTCGACCAGTCGTGCTACGACTAGTCGAGTCCGTCCTCGACTGGTTGTGCACATCCAAAAGTATGCATTTTTCACATAATTTAAAATTCTAATCATTTAAAATAATAAATATATACAATATGATACAGAAATGCATAAATAATCATTTCAAATTGCATATACCAAGATCAAATTTCAATTTATTAAACCTGCTTTTGTCAAGCGGTTTAATGAAAATGTCAGCAAGCTGATTCTCAGTCGGAATGTATTCCAATGAAATTATCTTTTCTTCCACTAATTCACGAATGTAATGATATCTAATGTCAATGTGCTTGGTTCGTGAATGCTGGATTGGGTTTTTAGATATATTAATTGTATTGGAATTATCACAATATAAAATCATTGAATCCTGTGCAATTCCGTAATCGCTTAACATTCTATTCATCCATACAAGCTGAGTACATGCATTTCCAGCTGCAATGTATTTAGCCTCAGCAGTTGAGAGCGATACAGAAATTTGTTTCTTACTTTGCAAAGAAACTAAACAGTTCCCAATATAGAAACAACCACCACTGGTTGATTTCCTATCATCAACATTACCAGCCCAATCAGCATCAGTGTACCCAGCTTAGCAGAACTTGCGACATATCGTATAATCCGCTTAACAACAGTTAAATGTGACTCTTTAGGGTCAGATTGATATCTAGTGCAAATTCTAACGCTAAAAGCAATATCAGGTCTACTTGCAGTTAAATACAGCAAACTACCTATCATACTGCGATATCATTTAAGATCTATACTTTTACCTATAGAGTCCTTTGAGAGTCTTAATGTTGTACTCATAGGAGTATCAAAAATTTTTCCATTCTTAAATCTGAACTTTTTCACTAAATTCAGAGCATATTTGGTTTGAGAAATGAAGATACCATCAGGTTGTTGTTTTACTTGCAACCCTAGGAAATAATTCAATTCCCCAACCATGCTCATTTCGAATTTGGATTTCATAAGATCTGCAAACTCAACAGTCATGTTAGTACAGGTAGATCCATAAATAATATCATCAACATAGATCTGTACTATTAAGATATGATCATTATGTTTCTTAACAAAAAGAGTCTTATCAACACTCCCCATTTGAAAATTATGACTTAGTAGAAACTTAGTCAATTTTTCATACCATGCCGTGGGAGCTTGTTTCAAACCGTAGAGGGCCTTTTTTAAGCGATTGACTTGATTAGTGTTCTTAGGGTCTTCAAAACCCGTTGGTTGTTCAACATATACTTCTTCATGCAAATCATCAATCAAGAAGGCACTCTTTACATTCATTTGATAAAATTTAAACTTTCTAAAGTAAGCAATGGATATAAATAGTCTTATTGATTTAAGACGAGCTACTGGGACAAAGGTTTCATCATAATCAATGCCTTCAATTTGAGTGTACCCTTGTACAATTAGACTAGCCTTGTTTCAAATTATATTTCCATGTTCATCAGACTTATTTTTGAAAATCCACTTAGTTTCGATAATATGTTTATCTTTAGGTCTAGGAATTAAGTACCAAACATCATTTCTAACAAATTGATTAAGCTCTTCTTGCATCGCAACAATCCAGTTTTTGTCAGTAAGAGCTTCTTTTACGTTAGCCGGTTCTGTCTGGGATGTAAAGCACATGTAATTACATACATCTTCTAGTTATCTACGAGTGCGCACACCAGTGAGAGGGTTTCCAAGAATCTGAGTGTTTGGATGATCTTTAACAGTCCTCAGTTCAGAGTTATTTTGCTTTGATGAAGTATCTGGTTGTCAATTTGAAGAACTTCATCATTATCTGAACTTGAGTTAGGTGTATTCAAGTGATCGTCAATAACCATATTAATGGACTCTTGAATAACACCGGTTCTCTTATTCAGTCAGTACTCGATACACTCTACTGTTTAAAGCATATCCTAAAAAGATCCCTTCATCACTTTTGGTGTCAAACTTACCCAGATTTTCACGGTCACGTAAAATATAACACTTGCTGCCAAAAACTCAAAAGTATTTGACAGTAGGCTTCTTATCAAACCACATTTCATAGGCCGTTTTATTATTTGACTTACTTGTAAAAACCCGGTTGATTGTATAGCAGACAATATTTACAGCTTCAGCCCAAAGATTTTTAGAGAGCTTCATACTATTCAACATTACATTTGCCATTTCTAGAAGCACTCTATTTTTTCTTTCAATAATTTCATTTTGTTGTGGTGTTTTGGGCGCAGAGAATTCATGTGATATTCCCTGATCGCAACAAAATTTCTCAAAACTGCTATTCTCAAATTCCGATCCGTGATCACTACGGATCTTACAGACTTGAGAACCTTCATCAAGGGTTTCAGACTTATCCCTTAAGAAGGCTACCCAAGTGAATCTGGTAAAATCATCCACGATTACCAGTACGTATTTTTTACCACCTCGACTCTCTGTCTTGGTTGGTCTTATAAGATCCATGTGGAGAAGTTCGAGCGGTTTGGATGTGGCATTGGAATCCACTTTTTTGTGAGCACTCCTAGTTTTTTGCCAATCTGGCATTCAACACATATTTTGTCTACTTTTTGTAATTTAGGTAGACCTCTTATTAGTTCTCTTTTGCTCAATTTATACAGATTGTGGTAGTGTACATGTCCAAGGCATTTATGCCATAACTCAGTTTCATCAGTATGGACCATGTAACACAATTGATTAGATGAGCTAGAATCACTTACAATGTAGCAATTTTCAGAAGTTCCACGACTAGTTAATATTACAGAACCCTTTTTGTTTAAAATTTCACAACCTTGATTAGTAAATTTTATGCTATGATTGTTATCGCATATTTAAGATATGCTTAACAGATTGCGTTTTAACCCTTCAACGTATAAAACATTCTTAAATAAGGGAAGGTTAAAGAGTTGAACCGTACCTTGGCCAATAATCCTGTAGTTGCTACCATCACCAAATGTAACTGAATCATCAGCCATGTCTTTAAGATCAGTGAATAGACCTTTATCACCAGTCATATGCCTTGAGCATCCATTGTCTAAGTACCACTTTAAATGACTTGTAGCTTTGAAAGCCGTGTGGGCAACCAAGCAAGTAACCTTAGGAACGCATTTCATAACTGTTTTGGGTTTAGGAGTATAGTTGGTCTTCTTATGTTTGTAGCAGTTGTAAGAATGACCTACTGAGTTAGATTTTAAGAGCTCCTTAAGTAAATCAACTATCTTTTCAGCTAAAGGGTTTCGGTTCTGATTTTTATAGTTCATATGGTTGCTTTAAGGTTTAAAAGACTAATAGGTTTTAGTATTTTTAGAAAAGTTTTGATTTGAACTATTCTTATTTGAGTTTGAAGACTCTCCTTTCACAAACTTAGGAGGAGTATTCTTCTGTTTAGGAGGAACATTTTTGTCGTAGCCCAAACCGGATCGATTGCCACATTTTTGGGATCTAGATAAAAGTTTTTTTAATTTAGGATCACCTTGGGCATACTTCCAAGTATCTTTCAAACTCAAAAGTGAAGAGACTTCAAGTTTTAGTTTTTCATTTTCAGATTTAAGATTTTCAATATGGGAAGTTTTGAAATCTAAATCGCATTTAGTTTTTTTTTAATAATCTGAAATGTAGGATTTTTCTAAAATAAGAGTATCAAAATGTTCTTTAAGTTTTGAAAACTTTTCTTTTTGAAGTTTTAATTTAATAGCAATTTTACAACTTTCCATGTATAGGGCATTGTAAGTATCTTGTAGATCATCTTCATTTTCATGATCACTATTCAGATTTTCTTCACTAGTTGAATCATCATGATCTGAAAAAGTGAACTTGGCTAGAATCATAAGGGCTTTGACTTCATTGCCCGACTCGGTTTCAGAATCTTCTAATTTAGAAGAGGCTTCAATGCCAAAAGATTCATCCCAGGTAGCCAACATACCTTTCCTTTTAGGTTTGTCCTTTCTAGGACATTTGTTTGTTAAATGCCCATATTCATGACAGTTGTAACATTGACTACCTTTTTAAGATTTCCAAGTTTTAGGTTAGATTTCTTCTTATCATTAGATTTTTGAAAATCAACCCTTTTTACTTTTAAAAATTTTGTAAAACATTTTAGCTAAAAGGGCTATATCATCTTCGTAAATTTCTAAATCAGAATTTTCTCGAGAAATAAATTTAGAAGATTTAAGGGTGATAGATTTACCTTTAGGAGCTTTAAAGTTTAACTCATAGGTTTGTAAAGAACCAACTAATTCTTCTACCCTCATATTATCCGTATCACGAAGTTCCTGGATCGCAGTTACCTTAGAATTGAACCGTTCAGGAAGTGAGCGTAGTATCTTTGCACAGACTTTACTTTCTGGGATTTTATCACCAAGACTGCACATAGAGTTCACAATGTCATTTAATCTTGTATAGAAATCCATGAAGATTTCATTTTCTTCCACATGTATTTCCTCAAATTTGGTTGTGAGGATTTTGAATTTAGATTTTTTGACAATTGATGTTCCCTCGTGTGTCATTTCTAAAATATCCCAGGCTTGCTTTGCAAAATCACAGGATATAATTCTTTTAAATTCATCCGGTGATAGTGCGCAAGTGATTGCATTTAATGCTTTTACATTGGCACTACTCTCACTTTTCTGAAGTGTGGTCCAAGAAAAATAAAGTGTTATTCTCATAGATTTGGATCCATCAATACCAGTTACTTCAGTGGTAGGAGGGGTCCATTCAATCACTGTGGCTAACCACACACTTTCATCCATGGATTTTAAGAAAATCCTCATTTTGGCTTTCTGATAAGCATAGTTGGAACCATCAAATGGTGGAGGCCTAGTGACTGAGAGGCTATCAAAATTTGACATCTTATAAATAGCTTAGATCGATTAGCTCAAGAAATAAATCCAAAAATATAATAATTAGAACGAGCTATTAGGCATTGATACCACTTGAAAAGGCCAAGCTATATGTCCTAGAGGGGGGGGGGGGGGGTTGAATAGGACTATGCCAAATTAAAATGATAACAGCGGAATTTAACCAAATAAAAGAAAGATAGCACTATAATCAATTCACAATACTGAAATGTAAAGCAACCTCAAATGTATGAGTATTGAGAGACTGATACAAATATTGTTCTAAGAACAACCTTACACCAAAAACCAAGGTTTATGTTAGGATAACCTGATTCCTAGAAAGGTCTTTGTATCAAAAACTCAAACTTGATACAAAGGAATAAGTAGATAAATTACAAGGAAATAACATCTAAGTTATTACAACATTCCCCACAATGCTTGAAATGTAAAACATTACAACATTCACATCGACAAATACATCTCACAATATTGAATGATAAAAGATATAGAAATTAAATCACACATCCACAAAACACAAAGAGTTATAGTGGTTCGTCTGTGTGTACACCAACTGTTAAACAATAACCACACAGCTTGCTACTCCACTCCTAATATCCTCACACAGTGGATATTAGCGTTCACTATGAAATAGGTTTTTCTCAGGTTCACCTCACAATTGTGTCTTTCAAGTGGGCTTACATAATTCAAAAACCCCACACTCTGAGTTTTCTGGATCACCTCAGATAAACCAAAACAATAAGATTTTTCTGGCTTAATCTCAAAAGAAACCAAAATAGAAGATTTACACAAATGTAAAATACCTAGATTTTTCCTTTTGTTGCAGCTCGGAAGAACCAAATCGGAGTAGAAGTTCGAATAGAAGTTCAATGTCCAATACTCACTTATGAAGTGGTTCTAGATTCTAAATTGATTTTAAATTAAACCAAGTTGGGCTAGTTCTATTTGATTTTGATTCCAAGAAGTGGAATATCACAATTCCTCTTTCAAATTAGATTGGAATGCAGAAACAAAATCAAATATAAAAAGCTAATAAAAAGAAAATATTAAATATGCACAATGTTGCTTAAGAAGATTACAAACTTATCTCTCAGAGTGATGCCTTGATTTTACTTGAATTGGATATCAAACTCTGAAAATCGTGCTCTATTTATAGTTACAGAAATCACGTCTGCGACTGGTCCTATGGACACTACGACTGGTCGTAGAACCAACAACATTTTAAAATTTTGAGTGTGATTGGATAAAACTCTTCCATGCCTGGTCGTGGGCCACTCATGACCGGTCGAGGGACCTCCATGACTGGTTGTAACCTGTCCACGACTGGTCGTGTGGAACCTGGAATGGTTGCTAGACTTTGAGTCGAAGCAGCAGGACAGGTCGTGAATGAGCGTGCACTGTTCACATGACCGGTCAAGCAGTCTCCAGGATTAGTCATAGCTCAACCAAAAAATTTTAAAATTTTGCAACAACTTAAGACTAGTCGTGGAATTTCTTGGCCTGGTCGAGCCAGTGCTAGGACTAGTCGAACAGAGTCCAGGACTAGTAGAAGAACAAACCAAACACATATAAAGTAATATAATTTGAATTATGTATTCAAAATGACCTACCTTAAGGTCAATCTAATGTTTCCATACCTCGGACATGATGTATGAACATTGAACCTTCTTTGCTTCAAATGATAGACGGTCTTTGAAGTTCATGAAGCTTGAGATCTTGACACATGATGGAGCTTGAACTTGAGATCTTTTGAAGCTTGAATTTGTAGTAGAGCTTGAACTTCACCTTGAGTCTTGAGTATAAATAGTTGACTTGTCTTTCAATGTCGCTTTATAATCATTGAACTTTGAAGCTTAAAGGAGTGAACAATGTACTTGACCTTGCATTTCTTGAAGTAAATCTTGTTCTTGTCTTGAAGCATTGCCCTTGTACATGTGATGCATTGTCTTGAACATATATATCAATGTGCTACCCAAGTCATATACTGTGGTTTTGGCACAACAAAATTTGACAATCAAAGGAGCAAATAACCATAACACTTACACTATCGGCAGCTACTCAAACACCCTGCCACTAACTCCTCAACAACACAAGCCAACAAGCTTGACAGCAGATATCCTTTAGGCTTGGCAATGAACTGGAATATCGACAAGCAGAGAATATGAAACGTGACTGTCCTCGCGGCGCAGTCCAAGATAGCATGGTACTCGGCAAGCCAGTCCATACCCAGGATGACATCATACTCGGCCATCGGCAACACAAACAAATCAGCGAGCAAGAACTCTCACCAACCAAAATCGTACAAGATGAACAGAGGCGACTCAAAACTGCGGACTTCCCCAAGGGAGTCGAAACTGATAAGGCTTCAAGCGCGGACTTCGACGGGTGACCGGTCGATCGGCAAAACTCCTCGGCCACGAATGACTGAGATGTGCCAGAATCAAACAGCACATGGGCAATACAAGCAGAGATAGGAAGAATACCCTCGACTACTCCTACAAAAGATGACTGCAGGTCCTGCTGGGCGGCGTAGAATCTGCCCTGAGCTGGCAAGGGAAGCAAGCCGGAAGACTGAGGATCCTGACCCTGCACCTGCTGTGCGGCATATACTCGGCCCTGGGTCTGTAGGGGAGGTGCCTGTCCCCTCTACTACAGTCTCTGCTGCTTCTGCAGCGGCTGCGGCAGCCTACCCTGTTGCCTCTGCTGCTGCGGAGGAGGCCTAGGAACAAGAGTCTGATACTAGGGTCGCTACTACTGTTGTGGAGGATGGTGTGATGGCTGTTGCGGTGCCTTCTGTTGTTGTCAGGGATGAGGACACTTGTTGAAAAGGCCTAGCTATATGTCATAGAGGGGGGGTGAATAGGACTATGCCAAATAAATGTTATAACAGCGGAATTAAAAAATAATATGATAGCCAAAATAAATCACAATGCCGGAAAGTAAAACAACCTCAAAAATCTGATCTTGAGGGATTGATACAAATGTTATTCTAAGGACAACCTTTCACCAAAAACCAGAGTTTATGGTAGGACAACCTTATTTCTAGAAAGATCTTTGTATCAAATCTCAAACCAAAGAGGAATACAGAATTGAAATAAAGTGTAATCACAAATGTATTATTATAGGGACAGCCATACACCATAAAAATGGCAGGGCAACCTTGCTGGAACAACTTTAAAGGAAATTTAAATTCAAGTAGATAAAGGAATAGCAGAAAGTAAATTCTAAATTATTACAAAATTCTCACAATGCTTGAATTAAATGATTACAACATTCACCACCATACATACATCCCACAAAAGAATAATTAAAGATTAGAAGTATAAATCATTCAACCACAACACAAGGGATTATAGTGGTTCGCCTGTGTGTTCACTAACTGTTAAACAACAGCCACACAAAAATGCTACTCCACTCCTAATATCCTCACACAGGGGATATTAGAGTTCACTAACAAAATAGGTTTTCCCAGGTTCACCCAAAACCTTTACAATTGTGTCTTTGTCTGTGGGCTTACACAATTAAAAAAACCCCACTTCTGAGTTTTCCTGGCTCTCCTCAGATAACCAATACAACAAGATTTTTCTGGCAAATCTTGAAATAAACCAAAACAGAAAGGAATTTACAATTAAATGTAAAATACCTGATTATCTCCTTCGTTGTAGCAGCCCAGTAGAACCAAATCAGAGTAGATGATCGAATGTCCAAGTTCAATGTCCAGTACTCAATTACTATGGTTCTAATTCTAATAGATTTTAAATTAAACCAAGTAGGGCTTGCCTTAATTGATTTTGATTCCAAAGAAAGGGAATAAAAATTCCTCTTATCAAATTAGATTGGAATAACAGAAACAAAATCAATTAAATAAAGCTAAGGAAAGAGAATATTAAATAAGCACACTTAGCTTAGATGGAGCACAGAATTATCTCTCAGAAGTTCGACGAAGATTGGCTTGAGTGGATTAATTAATTCGATGATTACCTCTGAGATTTGTGCTCTATTTATAGGTGAACAGATCGCGTGTTCGACTTGTAACATCCCGAATTTTTGCCAATTTGGGATTAGATGTCCTTAGGCGATGGGTTGCTCTTAATACCTTATTATTTCGTCAGAACTGAACCCCACAGTCTAAAATCGCTTCTGAACCCATTTCCTTCACAAATCCCACCCTTCACTACCTTGTGCCTTCAATTTTTCAAAGCACTTTCGCCCTAGACACTAACTTAAACTAGCTAAGTAGTAAAACTTGGATCACTTTATATACAAACTACAAAGGCCTAAGTACCATCTCAACCAGAAAACAATTAGGATTAAATCCTTTAGAAATTTAACAAAGTTAACTAAGTGCAAACTCGACTAGCCATGAAATCCGTTGGGATTGCTTTAAATACGATCTGCAAGACCCAAAACTTGTAAAACATGTGACTCTAGGTTACCCTAAAGTCTAGAGCCAAACTCATTTCCCGTCTGCTCTCGGGAATGAAACGAAACTTCGTATTAGGTTTATATCGCACATCGGGAGTCCGATTAACACGAATCTAAGGAACTAGGACCGCCCCACTGGGCTTGACAATCATCTCAAAAATCAGCTCCGACCGATGTCCCACGGTCATTTATTTCGATCCAGAGCGAGGGTGTGTGAAAAACACTATTCCTTTGAAAAGAAAATATCTGGAATAGTGATCTGGCACCTTTCGCTTGCGCATCAGTATTAAGCAACCTGACCGTCAGAATCAGACCAAATTACACCCTCGGATCAGGAAAAATTTCAGGAACATTTACATGTACTTGGAATTTCGGATCGTGGCCCACTGACAGTTGAACTGAAAGTGGTCCGCCACGTGCGATCTGGGAATCCGATCGAGTCGAAAACGTGATCCCTCATAGATCCATGTGTGGTGAGCTTAAGTCTGACGTTTGGCTCAAAGAGGGCCACCAGAACACCTCTTTTGAGCTGGAAAAGTGGCGAATATCCTATATTAGCAGTAACCCTTGAACAGGAGTCTATTTCGGTGAAGTTTTAGGCTATATAAGGACCTTAAACCCTCTCCCATTCCAGCCATACGAATTTGGATTTGAGAGAGGGAAAAGAGAGAGAAAGTGAGGGAGAAGTGGGAGAATCTCCCTGCCGTCCTTCCCTGCTGCTATCCATGCTCCACCCATCCTTCTTGACGCTTTTCCGGCGATTCCGGCGTCATTTCTAGGTAATAAACCCTAACCCTAATCTGATTTGGGGCTTGGGTGGTTGTAAGTTGTGAAATAGCTAACCTATTTCGTTCTCTAGGTTGCCAAACTCCCGTATACGGAAGCTTAGCGAACCTATCAACTCTGTTACGATTCTACGACAAAGGGTGAGGACTTTAAGCGTATAAGTTACGTTTTTCAACGCTTTCAATGTCAGATAATGATAGATTCATGATCTGCATGCAAATGCACATGTACAAAGTGCTTTCCGTTTCCTGTTTCGATTAGCGATAAAGAATATGGATTTTCACATACTCTAGATATACGTAGAAATACCGTATACGTATTTTTCTTGGGAAAATGTTTGACATGTTTATTTAATGTTTGATTATATCATGTGTGGATAAAATGCTAGTTTGGCGAAAGGGATCGCAAAATACATGTTCATGTGTAAATGTCATGTATGTTGAAATTGCGCATTCTAGAAATTCCGCATACGTGCGGATTTTGGAAATGTAATTGTCATGATTAATTGTTGTATGAATACGGTATACGCGGATAAAAACCGCGTAGCAAAAGAATAGCCCTAATACATGTTTGCTAACATACACTATGTATGTTGGAATAGTGTATTCTAAGTGTTTGTGAAAATGGCTGAATGAGTATAGAATTCTCATTCATGCTCGCCATGACTAATTGTCATGGATTCATGATTGTTATATTGGCGATACCCCTTTGACGAAAGGATTTGCCCTAAATCACGCCACGGCCATTATACACTATATATGCTAAAATGTGTGGCCCAAGTGTTTGTGGAAATGACGGAATGGATATGGAACTTGGATTCCTGCTTGCCATGACTATCCGTCGTGGGTGTACGCGTGTTATGATTGGGGCAACTCCCTAGTGAAAGGATTTGGCCTAATGCCTATGTGATCGACATATGTCATGTATGTTGATGTATGTTTATTTAAGTGTTTCTTGAAATGTCTGAATGTGTAGTAGTTGGCAGATTGTAATATATGAGGGTGTTGAGATATGATTCTCAACCTCTTTTCACTATGTGTATGATCTCCTTTGATAGTTGTGTGATTAGGATTTGAACATGTACAAACTCATGCTTGTGTTTGCTTCATAACATGCTCAACTGTTTTATGATTTTAACTATGTAATGCATATGTTTAAATTTATATTTATGTTGTATGATCCGTCATGGGTGATGGGGGAGCGGGGCAACGAGTGCGTGCAACAGCCCTGACAGCCCTAAACGGATAATACCAGACTGATTGTATGATTTGAATCCTGATCCATTACTGCTTTATCTCTCTGTAATTGATTGTGTTTGGGGCTATGATTATAGTCCAGGCAATCGGTAACGAGATTGAACTCGTGGCTGAGATTCATTTGCCACGTGGGATGTGTTCGACGAACTCGAGTCGTGCGTTGCCTGTCGGCAGTGGCTAGGCCACACGAAGTTGTTTATGCACTTCATGTCGTGCAGCTCAACGGGCGATCGTGCTAGTCGAGCTCGTCAAGTAACCCGATCTGCCTTATGCATGTTCACCCTGTTTGGACGCTACTGCTTGAACCTAGGGTACCAAACTTACCAGTGAAACCCCTTTTTAATCATGGTACCTCGATCCGCTAAGACGCATGAGCCGGGCATGGTGGTATGGGACACCGTGGTCGAGCTGTCGGCCTACGCTGGGGCCATGTGCCTCCCCGTAGTGACCATTGCGCAATCAACTCGTGAGCCGAATATGGTGGTATGGGACACTGTATTCGAGCTGTCGATACCTCGGCGAGAGCCGAGTACGGTGAGATCTGTGCTCGTGCTGACGGGCGACGAGTCCTCCGTAGTATCATCGAGTACACTCCAGGGGTCTGTGATTGGCGACGAGTCTTTCACAGCAACTAGAGTGTGAGTTGAGCCGAGTACGGTGAGACCTGTACTCGAGCTGACGCTAGTGATTGAGCCGAGTACGGTGAGACCTGTACTCGAGCTGACGGCCAGCAATTGAGCCGCATACGGTGAGATCTGTATCCGCGCTGACGGGTGATGAGCCCTTTGCGATGCCTTCACTACGCTTCTCAAACCATAACATCGTATGAGAATAACTAGGATTGACGACCCTAGAATGGATCATGTTTGGGAATGATACAAGGGAGGTACCTTAGTTTCCCAATACTGCTGTTTGAAATGGACTAATAAAAATTTGGTAATCATGAGCATCATCGCACCACATGTGCTTTGTAGATGTGGCGCACTGAGGGAGTAAGCATTCGCGAACGTAAGATGATGTCGCTTGAGGGTGGTTTGGCAAGGGCATACAGCATCATGTCATTTCATTTTCGCACTTAACAAGAGTAGTTAGAAATGTTTGATTTGTACTGCTTTATCATTACTGCTTGATTGAATGATAACATGTTAACCTATGCTTTACTGTTCCACTGAGTTGATCACTCACTCCCACGTTACGGGACGGTGTTCCGAACACCCACCAGATTTGTTGAGTTTCAGGTGATGGCGATGCTTATGAAGCAGAGCCAGACTTCTATGATGTGGAGGAGGAGTTCTCCTATCTGTATCTCTCTGGCAGGTCAATGAAGACCTGATATTGTAATGACGGGGCTATGGTACATGGGATAGGAGGCATTACACTTCCTCACATTTGGTATATTCTAGAACTGCACTTATATTTATTTAACCTGGTAATGTTATCACACTCTGGAGACTCATCATAGGTTATCTATTTTATCTATCTATCACAGTCTTCCGCTTGCAAATTTAACTGTCTCTGGAGTATGATATGTTGTTTTGGCTTAATCTCACTCATGTTCAACGCACGAATACTGTCAACATCCAATCATCATTCATTTTGTTGCATAAGTGATGTTCTGGAACTCGGGAGTTGAGTTTATGCTCGACCCCCGATTTTCAGGGCGTTACACGACTGGTCTAGAGAGCTCTTCGACTAGTCGAAGCAATAACAGATATTTGAAAAATCAAGCGCGATAAGCTTTTACCGTTCTACGACTGGTCGAAGGACTCCTTTGACTGGTCGTAGGTCACCTTCGACTGGTCGAAGGTCTCCTTCGACTAGTCGAAGAACTTAAAATTCATCGCTGGACTTTGAGCCGAAGACTTTCGACTGGTCGAAGATGCAGTCGACACTGTTCCTTCGACTGGTCGAATAGATTCCTGGACTAGTCGAAGCCTAACAGAAATTATCCGATTTTTGTAACAAACTTACGACTGATCGAGGAATTTCTTAGACTGGTCGAAGCAACTCTAGGACTAGTCGAAGAACAGACCAAACTTATGTAAAATAAACATTCGATTTATGTATCCCAAGTGACCTACTTCTAAGGTCAACCTAAGGTCAGTCAAACCTCAACCATGAAGTAAGGACATTGAAACATTAGGAACTAGTGACCTTGAAGTATAAGCCTTGAAGTCTTGATGTAGTTCAATCTTGAAATCTTGATGTAGCTCAATCTTGAAAGTGTCTTGAGTTCTTTATGAACTGCCTTGTACTCTTCTTGAAGTCTTGCAGCTTAAGTCATGTCTTGTGAGTAGTTCTTGCATTCAAGTTTGATCTTTGTACTCGTGAGCTTTGCTTGTTGTGAGCTTAGCTTGTTGTGAGCTTAGCTTGCTTATGAATGTTGATCTTTGAGAGAGCTTCACTTATGCAAGATATATAATAGTGATTTTGGCACCACAAATTTGACAACAAACAGGGATATAAAACATAGCACTTACAATCTCCCCCTTTGTCAAATTAGTGACAAAACACATAACCAAGATAAACATAAAATAAAACAACTGGTTAAAGAGATATGAACCAGTTCATATCAACTGGCTTACCTGCAAATCAATATTCAATATTCAACATTCAACATTCAACCAGTTCAAACATACTCCCCCTGAGTAACATAACCAATGCTACTCCTCTCACAATCATATCGTTAAGAATAAACCATTCTCCCCCTTTTTGTCACAATATGACAAAGGAAACAACAATAAAGGAGAACTAATTAAAGGGATATATGAGAGTAAATATGAGGAGTTATGAGATTATAGCAAAACAGAGATAGAGATACTCAACATAGCTTCACATAGAATAAATATCCAGCATAAAACATAGATAATATCCTACTCAAACTCAGTCAACCAAGTGCTAAGTTATAAAGTTATTACAGACCAGAAGTCTCATATAAACTAATCAGAACTAGAATCAGATGACGGAGCAGGAATAGAGGGATCAAGTTGGTGCATGCCTTTGTTCAATTACCTAAGATATTTGCGCATGTACTTGAATTGTAAATCATGAGCAACAGACATGTTTTCCATCTTTACATTTATATTCTCAACTTTATCCTCTAATGCACTCAGACGAGCATTGACATCAGATGGTTCAAAATCTGGATCATTTGTTGAGTTAGAATCCAGTTCCTCAAAAATGTCATCCATATTAATGTCATCACCAGATTCTTCATGACCACCGCCACCACCACCACCTTGTTCAGGAAGTAGATCCAGCTTCATCTTATTGATATTAGTATTGTTGAAGATCAGATGATGGATTGGTGCCTCATCAACCGGCATATCGACTAACATGTGTGTAGCCAATACAGTCATTAAATGGCAAAAAGAATGTCATTATGACTAGGAGGAGTCTAAACTGAAGAATGAAATGACAGATTAAGGATGGTAAACAAATCTGAGTACCTTTGGAGATAGCATGGATAACACGAACCATAAACGAAGTCAAGTCAGTTTTATTACCCGAACGAGGATACAGATTAGACACAAAGATTTTGTGGAGAATTCTATACTTGGGTAACAAATACCTTGCGGGAAGCGCATTCCCTTTTTGTGTCCATTGAACATCCATGTTGCACAAGTCTCTAGTGAGCATGCGTTTTTCAGACATTGAGGGTTTATCAGTTAAGTTATGGATAGGAATACCCTCATCATTCACAGGAATGTCCATAAGGGCTGAAATTAAATGACGATCAATATCAAAAGGCCCTTCTCTAGTAGATATTTTAAAAGTTAAATTATCCTGTGAAAAAGCACTAATACATGTAAACATGGATTGAGCAATGGACCGGTATGCAGGTTCACCCCAATGTAATAAGTTAACCCAACTTACAGCTTCAAGCATAGGAAGGATGTCAAAAGGTGCAATATGATTAACATCAACAGGATGTTCAACAATAACATTACGTAATCTGATGTCCCTAACATAAGATGGATCATCATTGGGAACAAGAAGATGACGGTTAGAGATAATGGTCGATCTGGAGGAAGAAGAAGGACCACGTGAAGTAGTTTTTCTACCTTTAGAAGCCATTTACAACACGGATATCAAGGAAATAAGAAGTTGCAAAGGATTGAGAAGTGGGTTTCCTCAAAACAGATTTTTCAAAATCCAAACCCCAAATCTCAATGAAATCCAAAATACAAAGCTTAAAGCTTGAAAAGTAAATAATCTAGACACAAATCAGCAAGAAAAACGTGATTTGGAACACTAACCTTGAAGAACATGAAAGATGGGTTCGACAAGTCCAAGCTTGGCTCCTTAGAGAGGAAAAACGAAATGAGGAAGAAAGGAAAAATTCCCAAATTTTAAGTGATTCCCGAGATCTACGACTGGTCGTAGATATCTACGACCGGTCGAAGGTCGACTAGTCGAGTATACTCACGACTGGTCGAAGGATGTCCAAAAATTCATATTTCTTGCAATTTATACAAAAATTGGAATTCAATCTAGCAAATATATACACTATGATACAAGTAGGCATAAATAATCATTTTAAAATGCACATGCCAAGATCAAATTTCATCTTGTTAAACCTAATTTTATCAAGAGGTTTTGTGAAAATATCAGCTCTCTGATCTTCAGTAGGAATATATTCCAGAGATATAACTTTTTCTTCTACCAATTCCCTAATATAATTAAATCTAATGTCAATGTGCTTAGTACGAGAATGCTGAATAGGATTTTTTGAAATATTTATTGCACTAGAATTATCACAATGTAACGCCCTGAAATTCGGGGGTCGAGTATGAACTCAACTCCCGAGTTCCAACGCATCACTTATGCAACATACACAATGATGGTTAAATGTTGTCTGAGTTAACGCAATAAACATGAATGAGATTACACCAAAACAGTAATTCATACTCCAGTTCAATTGTATAAAGGCAAGCGGAAGACTGAAATTTTATATTCAAAGTATGTAAAGTAACAAAATTTTATGAACTCCAGAGTATGAGTACTAACTGAGTACCAATATACATGTATTGTTTCTAAGTCAAAAGTCAAAATACAACTCCCAAGAGAAGCCCTGAAAACCCCGCGATGCAGCCGGCCTAAGCAAAGCCGTCAGAGTACTGCATAAAGGAGAACTCCTCCTCCTGATCCTCATCGAAGTCGGGCTCCGGCTCCTGAACCGAGGCGCCATCTACACCTGCGACAGAGTCTGGTGGGTGTTGCAAACACCGTCCCGTAACGTGGGAGTGAGTAGCTAACTCAGTGGAACAATAAAGCATATGTTAACATGTTATTAATTCAATCAAGCAGTAATGATAAAGCAGTACAAATCAAACATTTCTAACTACTCTTGTTAAGTGCGAAAATGAAAGGACATGATGCTGTATGCCCTTGCCAAACCACCCTCAAGCGACATCATCTTACGTTCGCGAATGCTTACTCCCTCAGTGCACCACATCTACAAAGCACATGCGGTGCGATGATGCTCATGATTACCAAATTTTTATTAGTCCATTTCAGACAGCAGTATTGGGAAACTAAGGTACCTCCCTTGTATCATTCCCCACACATGATCCATTCTAGGGTCGTCAATCCTAGTTAATCTCATACGATATTATGGTTTGAGAAACGTAGTGAAGGCATCGCAAAGGGCTCGTCACCCGTCAGCGCGGATACAGATCTCACCGTATGCGGCTCAATTGCTGGCCGTCAGCTCGAGTACAGGTCTCACCGTACTCGGCTCAATCACTAGCCGTCAGCTCAAGTACAGGTCTCACCGTACTCGACTCAACTCATACTCTAGTTGCTGTGAAAGACTCGTCGCCAATCACAGACCCTTGGAGTATACTCGATGATACTACGGAGGACTCGTCGCCCGTCAGCACGAGCACAGGTCTCACCGTACTCGGCTCTCGCTGTAAGTATCGACAGCTCGAATACAATGTCCCATACCACCGTATTCGGCTCACGAGTTTGGTTGCGCAATCGTCACTACGGGGAGGCACAAGGCCCCAGCGTAGGCCGACAGCTCAACAACGGTGTCCCATACCACCATGCCCGGCTCATGCGTCTTAGCGGATCGAGGTACCATGGTTAACGGGATCGCCACTGGTAAGTTTGGTACCCTAGGTTCAAGCAGTAGCGACCAAACATGGTGAACACACAAACACATACCGGTTTACTTGACGAGCCTGACTAGCTCGAGCGCACCACAAGTTGGGCGATATGGAGCGCAAAAGCACTCCGTGTGGCCAACCACTATCGCCAACCGAAGTACGACTCAGGTTCGCCAGAAACATCCTTTGTGGCGACATGAATCTCAGCCACAATCGCAAGTCTGGTACCGAATGTTTGGACTATAGACATAGTCCCAAACTCAAACAGTTCTCATCAATAGCATGTGGAGCAAAGCATGATAAACAAGTAATACAAGCATGTTAGCAGGCATGATATAAAGCATGAAATAAAACATGAAGTAAAGCATGTTGTAAAGCATGTTGTGAAGCATGTTGTAAAGCACTACACAGATAGGGATACAACTACATGCACATCACAAGTGAGTGGTTATAGCGAACCACCGCATGGAGGGGATCCTACATGTCTCTAAGGGAGTCGGGAATCCCATATCAGCGCCTATCTAAGGCACTAACACACAAGCGTTTACGCTCACAAGCATTTATACAAACACTTAGAGTACGCGATTCCGACATACATGACGTATGTTAGCAAAACGCGTGTTAGGGCTATTCTTTCGCCAAGTGGTTATTTTATCCGAGTATACCATATTCATACAACAAATAATCATGACAATTATACTTCCAAAATTTACACATATGCGGTATTTCTAGAATACACAATTTCAACATACATAGTGTTTACAAGCGAACATGTATTTCAGCGATTCCTTTCGCCAAACTAGTATTTTATCCATATATTATATAATCATGCATTAAATAAACATGTCAAACATTTTCCCGAAAAAAATACGTATACGGTATTTCTACGTATACCTAGAGTATGTGAAATTTCATATTCTACAACGTTAATCGAAACAGGAAACGGAAAGCACTTTGTACATGTGCATTTACATGCAGATCATGAATCTATCATTATCTGACATTGAAAGCATTGAAAAACGTAACTTATACACTTAAAGTCCTCACCTTTACCCTTAGAATCACAACGAATCAGCAAGGGTAGTAGAGCTTCCGTATACGGACGTTTTCTAGGCTAAAGAGTGAAATCGGTTAGCCTTTACATAACCTACAACGAACCTACATCAAAACAGACCTAGGGTTAGGGTTTCTCACCTTCAAACGGAATGGATACCGCCAGGAAAACACCTGGAAAGGAGCAGTGTAGGCCGTGCGACAACCGGAAGCAGTAGGAAGAAGATCACCCACAAATTCTAAGCTCTTCTCTCTCTTTTCTCTCTCCCTCTCTAGGGTTTTTCTCCCAAATTCGTATGGCTGTGAGAGGGGCTGTTCTAAGCCCCTTTTATAGCCAAAAACATCCCCAAAACAAACTCAGGTTCAAGGGTGACTGCTTACATAGGCATTTCGTCACTTTTCCAGCTCAAAAGAGAGGTTCTGGTGGCCCTCCTTGAGCCAAACGTCAGACTTAAGCTCACCACACATGGATCTATGTGGGATTACGTTTTCGACTCGATCGGATTCTCAGATCGCACGTGGCGGACCACTTTCAGTTCAACGGTCAGTGGGCCACGATCCGAAATTCCAAGTACATGTAAATGTTCCTGAAATTTTTCTTAATCCGAGGGTGTAATTTGGTCTGATTCTAACGGTCAGGTTGCTTAATACTGACGCGCAAGCGAATGGTGCCAGATCACTATTCCTGATATTTATTTTGGAATGGGAATAGTGTTTTTCACACTCTCTCGCTCCGGATCGAAACGAATGGCCGTGGGACATCGGCTGGATCTGATTTTTGAGATGATTGTCAAGCCCAGTGAGGCGGTCCTAGTTCCTTAGCTTCGTGTTAATCGGACTCCCGATGTACGATCTAGACCTAATACGAAGTTTCGTTTCATTCCCGAGAGTAGCCGGGAAATGAGTTTGGTTCTAAACTTTAGGGTAACCTAGAGTCACTGATTCTGCAAGTTTTAGGTCTTGCAGATCGTATTTAAAGCGATCCCAACGGATTTCATGGCTAACCGAGTTTAGTACTTAGTTAACTTTGTTAAATTTCTAAAGGATTTAATCCTAATTGATTTCTGGTCGAGGTGGTACTCGACCCAATGTACGAAAATTCACGGGTCGTTACAATGCAATAACATAGAATCCTGTTTAATTCCATAATCACTTAGCATTCGTTGCATCCAAACAAGCTATGTACATGCATTACCAGCTGCGATATACTCAGCTTCAGCTGTTGAAAGTGATATAGAATTTTGTTTCTTACTAAACCAAGAAACTAAACAATTTCCAATGTAAAAGCAACCACCACTGGTTGATTTTCTATCATCTAGATTACCAGCCCAATCAGCATCTGAGTACCCAACAAGTTGGACACTAGTCTCATGAGGATACCAGAGACCAAGATTTATAGTACTTGCAACATATCTAATAATCCGCTTAACAGCAATCAAGTGAGATTCTTTTGGATCAGATTGAAATCTTGCGCAAATACCAACACTTAAAGAAATATCAGGTCTACTAGCAGTTAAATATAACAAACTACCAATCATACTCCGATAAAGTTTTGAATCAATATTTTTACCATTATAGTCTTTTGAGAGTTTCAGGGTAGTACTCATAGGAGTATCGAAATTCTTGTCATTCTCAAATCCAAATCTCTTAATTAGATTCAAGGCATACTTAGATTGAGAGATGAATATTTCTTCAGGTTGCTGCTTAACTTGCAAACCAAGAAAATAAGTTAATTCCCCAACCATGCTCATTTCAAACTGTGATTTCATCAAATCTGCAAACTCAGTAGTCAAGTCAGTACAAGTTGATCCATAGATGATATCATCAACATAAATCTGTAATATTAAGATATGATCATTATGTTTCTTAACAAATAGAGTTTTATTAACAGATCCCATTTGAAAATTGTGACTTAAAAGAAATTTTGTTAGTTTCTCATACCATGCCCTAGGTGCTTGTTTTAATCCATAAAGTGCCTTTTAAGCTGATACACATGATCAGTATTTTTGGGATCTTCAAAACCCATTGGCTGTTCAACATAGACTTCTTCATGTAAATCGCCATTTAGAAAAGCACTTTTTACATCCATCTGATAGATCTTTATCTTTCTAAAACATGCAATGGATATAAATAGTCTGATAGATTCAAGACGTGCTACTAGTGCAAAAGTTTCATCGAAATCAATCCCTTCAATTTGAGTATAACCTTATACCACTAGTCTAGCCTTGTTTCTAATTATATTTCCACATTCGTCAGACTTATTTCTGAAAATCCATTTTGTTCCAATGATGTGTTTATCTTTAGGTCTTGGTACGAGATACCAAATATCATTTCTTACGAATTGGTTAAGTTCTTCTTGCATTGCAACAATCCAGTTCTCATCAGCAAGAGCTTCTTTTACATTGGATGGTTCTATTTGGGATGTAAAACATACATAATTACATAAATCCTCAAGTTGTCTACGGGTGCGAACACCAGTGAGAGGGTTTCCAAGAATTTGAGTGGTTGGATGATCTTTAACAGTCCTCAATTCAGATTCAGTCTGATTTGATGAAGTATCGGGTTTATCAATGATTAGAACTTCATCATTATCTGAATTCGAGATTGGCTTATTTAAGTGATCATCAATGACAACATTGATGGATTCTTGAATCACACCAGTACTTTTGTTCAGAACCCTATAAGCACGACTGTTTAAGGAATATCCTAGAAAAATCCCTTCATCACTTTTCGTATCGAATTTTCCCAAATTTTCTCGATCTCGTAAAATATAGCACTTGCTGCCAAAAACTCGAAAGCATTTAACAGTAGGCTTTTTATTGAACCACAATTTATAAGTCGTTTTATTATTATCTTTGCTAGTGTAGACTTGGTTAATAATATAGCAAGCTGTGTTGACTGCTTCAGCCCAAAGATTTTTAGAGAGCTTCATGCTATTCAACATGACATTAGCTATTTCTTGAAGCACCATATTCTTTCTTTCTACAATTCCATTTTGTTGTGGAGTTTTGGGAGCAGAGAATTCATGTAATATTCCTTGGTCAGTACAAAACTTCTCAAAATTGCTATTCTCAAATTCAGATCCATGATCACTACGAATTTTACTGATTTGAGAAGATTTTTCAGTTTGAATCCTTTTGAAAACTTTTCTCATTTCTTCAAGGGTTTCAGATTTATCCCTTAAGAAGACTACCCAAGTGAATCTGGTAAAATCATCAACTATTACCAGGATATACTTTTTCCCACCACGACTTTCTGTTCTGGTAGGTCCTATCAGATCCATATGGAGGAGTTCGAGTGGTCTTGATGTGGTATTTGAATTCACCTTTTTGTGTGAGTTTCTTGTTTGTTTGCCTATTTGGCACTCACCACATATCTTATCTAATTTCTGAAGTTTGGGTAAACCTCTTATAAGTTCTCGTTTGCTCGATCTATATAAATTTCGATAATGTACATGTCCAAGACGTTTGTGGCATAAATCAGTCTCGTCTGTATGGACCATGTAACATGTTTGATTAGATGAGCTGGATTCACTAATAATATAGCAATTTTCAGACGTTCTACGTCCAGTTAATATTACAGAACCCTTATTGTTTAGTATCTCACAGCTTTGATTAGAAAACCGAGCACTATGGTTATTATCACATATTTGAGATATACTAAGCAAGTTATGTTTTAAGCCTTCAACATATAAGACAATTTTAAACACAGGAAGATTAAAAAGTTGAACCGTACCTTGGCCTATAATCTTGCAGTTGCTACCATCACCAAATGTGACTGAACCATCAGTCATATCTTTCAGGTCCGTGAATAAAGCTTTGTCACCTGTCATATGCCTGGAGCATCCACTGTCTAGGTACCACTTTGAATGACTTGTTGCTTTGAAAGCAGTGTGAGCAACCAAGCAGGCAACTTTAGGAACCCATTTCAAAATAGTTTTGGGTTTAGGAACATAGTTGGTCTTCTTTTGTTTATAGTTGTAAGAATGACCTATAGAGTTAGATTTTAAGAGCTCCTTGAGTAAATCAACTATCTTTTCAGCTAGTGGATTTCATTTCTGATTAAAGTTGACAGGGCTGCTTCTAGGTTTTTGAAAAGTTTTTGAATTTCTAGAAAAATCTTGATAAGTACTTTTCCCTTTTGAGTTTGAGGACTCTTCTTTAACAAACATAGGAGGAGTATACTTTTGTTTAGGAGGTAGATTTTTATCGTAGCCCAACCCGGATAGATCGCCACATTTTCTTGATCCGGATAAAAGTTTTTCTAACTTTAGATCTCCTTGGGCATATTTCCATGTGTCCTTTAGACTCAGAAGAGAAGATACTTCAGTTTTGAGTTTCTCAATTTCATATTTCAAATCAATAATTAGGGAGTTCTTGAATTCCAAATCGCATTTTGATTTTTCAAAACAATCTGAAATTTGTGATTTTTCTAAGACAAGTGATTCAAAACATTCTTTGAGTTTAGAAAACTTTTCTTTTTGAAGTTTAAGTTTGACAGCAATTTTACAACTTTCCTTATATAGGGCATTATAAGCGTCTTGAAGATCATCTTCATTTTCACATTCACTACTCAGATTTTCTTCACTTGTTGAGTCATTATCTGAAAATGTGAATTTGCCTAGAGTCATAAGAGTTTTAACCTCATTGCCCAACTCAGTTTCAGAATCTTCTGATTCAGAAGAAGGTTCAAAATCAGATGATTCATTCCATGTAGCCAACATACCCTTCTTCTTGGGTTTGCCCTTTTTAGGACATCTATTTGCTAAGTGCCCATATTCTTGACAGTTGTAACATTGACTATCTTTCAAAGATTTTTGAAATTTGGGTCTAAACTTCTTTTTTATCATTCGATTTTTGAAAATCAACCATTTTCTTGCTTTTGAAAATCTTGTAAAATTTTTTAGCTAAAAGAGTCATATCATCTTGTGAATCAGAATTTTCTTCTGAATTATATTTAGAAGATTTTAGTGTGATAGATTTACCTTTAGGAGCTTTAAAGTTTAACTCGTAGGTTTGTAGAGAACCAACTAGTTCTTCTACCCTCATATTATCTGTATCACGAAGTTCCTGGATTGCGGTTACTTTAGAATTGAACCGTTCAGGAAGTGAGCGTAATATCTTTGCACACACTTTACTTTCTAGGATTTTATCGCCAAGACCCCACATTGAGTTTACAATGTCATTCAATCTAGTGTAAAAGTCCATAAACATTTCATTTTCCTCCATATGAATTTCTTCAAATCTGGTTGTGAGGAGTTGGACTTTAGATTTTTTGACAATTGTAGTACCCTCGTGTGTCATTTCTAATATATCCCAAGCTTGCTTTGCAGTATCACAGGAAATGATTCTTTTGAACTCATCCGGTGATAGTGCGCAAGTAATTGCATTTAGTACTTTAGCATTAGCACTACTCTCACTTTTCTGAAGAGTGGTCCATTGGTAATATGGTGTGACTTTCATAGATTTTGAACCATCAACCCCAGTAACTTCCATGATAGGAGGTTTCCATTCAGTCATTGTGGCTTGCCACACATTTTCATCCATTGATTTGAGGAAGATCCTCATTCTGGCTTTCCAATAGACATAGTTGGAGCCATCAAAGGGTGGAGGCCTCGTGACTGAAAGGCTATCAAAATTTGGCATCTTTTTAAATAGCTTAGATCGTTAGCTCAGGAAATAAATCCAAATAAATAGCAATAAGAACGAGCTATTAGGCTTTGATACCACTTGAAAAGGCCTAGCTATATGTCCTAGAGGGGGGGTGAATAGGACTATGCCAAATAAATGTTATAACAGCGAAATTAAAAAATAATATGATAGCCAAAATAAATCACAATGCCGGAAAGTAAAACAACCTTAAAAATCTGATCTTGAGGGATTGATACAAATGTTATTCTAAGGACAACCTTTCACCAAAAACCAGAGTTTATGGTAGGACAACCTTATTTCTAGAAAGATCTTTGTATCAAATCTCAAACCAAAGAGGAATACATAATTGAAATAAAGTGTAATCACAAACGTATTGTTCTAGGGATAGCCATACACCATAAAAATGGCAGGGCAACCTTGCTGGAACAACTTTAAAGGAAATTTAAATTCAAGTAGATAAAGGAATAGCAGAAAGTAAATTCTAAATTATTACAAAATTCTCACAATGCTTGAATTAAATGATTACAACATTGACCACCATACATACATCCCACAAAAGAATAATTAAAGATTAGAAGTATAAATCATTCAACCACAACACAAGGGATTATAGTGGTTCGCCTGTGTGTTCACCAACTGTTAAACAACAGCCACACAAAAATGCTACTCCACTCCTAATATCCTCACATAGGGGATATTATCGTTCACTAACAAAATACGTTTTCCCAGGTTCACCCAAAACCTTTACAATTATGTCTTTGTCTGTGGGCTTACACAATTAGAAAAATCCCACTTCTGAGTTTTCCTGGCTCTCCTCAGATAACCAATACAACAAGATTTTTCTGGCAAATCTTGAAATAAACCAAAACAGAAAGGAATTTACAATTAAATGTAAAATACCTGATTATCTCCTTCGTTGTAGCAGCCCAGTAAAACCAAATCAGAGTAGATGATCGAATGTCCAAGTTCAATGTCCAGTACTCAATTACTATGGTTCTAATTCTAATAGATTTTAAATTAAACCAAGTAGGGCTTGCCTTAATTGATTTTGATTCCAAAGAAAGGGAATAAAAATTCCTCTTATCAAATTAGATTGGAATAACAGAAACAAAATCAATTAAATAAAGCTAAGGAAAGATAATATTAAATAAGCACACTTAGCTTAGATGGAGCACAAAATTATCTCTCAGAAGTTCGACGAAGATTGGCTTGAGTGGATTAATTAATTCGATGATTACCTCTGAGATTTGTGCTCTATTTATAGGTGAACAGATCGCGTGTTCGACTGGTCTAGAGAGCTCTTCGACTAGTCGAAGCAATAACAGATATTTGAAAAATCAGGCGCGATAAGCTTTGACCGTTCTACGACTGGTCGAAGGATTCCTTCGACTGGTCGTAGGTCACCTTCGACTAGTCGAAGAACTTAAAATTCATCGCTGGACTTTGAGTCGAAGACTTTCGACTGGTCAAAGATGCAGTCGACACTGTTCCTTCGACTGGTCAAACAGATTCCTGGACTAGTCGAAGCCTAACAGAAATTATCTGATTTTTGTAACAAACTTACGACTGATCGAGGAATTTCTTAGACTGGTCGAAGCAACTCTAGGACTAGTCGAAGAAGACCTAGGACTAGTCGAAGAACAGACCAAACTTATGTAAAATAAACATTTGATTTATGTATCCAAAGTGACCTACTTCTAAGGTCAACCTAAGGTCAGTCAAACCTCAACCATGAAGTAAGGACATTGAAACATTAGGAACTAGTGACCTTGAAGTATGAGCCTTGAAGTCTTGATGTAGTTCAATCTTGAAATCTTGATGTAGCTCAATCTTGAAAGTGTCTTGAGTTCTTTATGAACTGCCTTGTACTCTTCTTGAAGTCTTGCAGCTTGAGTCATGTCTTGTGAGTAGTTCTTGCATTCAAGTTTGATCTTTGTACTCGTGAGCTTTGCTTGTTGTGAGCTTAGCTTGCTCATGAATGTTGATCTTTGAGAGAGCTTCACTTATGCAAGATATATAATAGTGATTTTGGCACCACAAATTTGACAACAAACAGGGATATAAAATATAGCACTTACACTTGTGCCTACGGTGCCCAGACTACCCACAACCATAACATACGCCAGAGAACGGCTCAGATGAAGAAGTTGGCTGCGACGAGGATGAAGTTGGCTGCGCTGCAGGTGGTCTGAATCCAGAACAGCCCCGATGCTTTCGGTGTTGGTGCTGAAGGGAGCCACCGGAGGGTGCCTTCCTCTTCCAATCTTCACTAGAACTCTGCTCCTTGAACCTCTGCATCATGGCCCAGTCCTCCTCATAAACCAAGGCCCTATGCACGACTTCATCAAATGTCGTCAACAGATGTCCCATGACGTGACTGCGAAGGGCGGGACACAACCCTCTCACAAAACGGCTAGCCTTCCGCTTCTTGTCGTCAATGAGGTAGGATGCAAAACGAGACAGCGCAACATATTGGGCCTCATACTGATACATTGTCATCTCACCCTGCACCAGGGTCTCAAACTCTAGGGCCCTCTGCTCACGGATATGCTCTGGGAATAACTTCTAGTCAAAATGGACCACAAACTCCTCCCACGTCCACATAAAATCTGGCCCGGTCATCTGGGAAACTAACGACCACCAATGTCTTGCCTCACCCTGAAGAAGGAAGATGGCTAAAGGAACTCTCTGCTCACTAGTGCACTGCATGGTGTCAAATATCTTCTCCACCTTTGTGCGCCATAACTCTACTGCAGACGGGTCCGGCTCACCTCAGAACCGTGGGGGATCAGGCTGCCTAAAGTCTCGGAGCAGTGCGCTCGCTCGCAACTGCTGAGACTGCTCGGGGGTCTCAGAAACTGGTTGACAGGTCTGCCCCTGAAGAACAGCAGTAACAACCTGCATCATCTGTTGGAAATGCTCGACCCCAACCGGAACCATGGGATAAGCGGGGTGGACACTGGCCTCTGGAACTGGTACGACAGGCTCAGGTGAGGGGTACGGGTGCCACTAGAGGAGGAATCAGGACCTCAGGAACAGGGTCCTCAACGGGTCGAGTAGGATGTGTTCGGGTCGATCGGGTCGCTCGAGCATCACGGGTGCCTCTACCTCTCATGCCTCGACCATGGGTGTCGCATTTAGGCGGCATCGTCTACACAAGAACAAATGCACTCGAGACATGACTTGTCCTAAGCTCGCAGCAGATATGTGATGTCGTCCTAAGTTATTTCGTAGGTTACTTGTTATGCTCTGATACCAACTTATGTCACGCCCCAGACCCGGGAACCGGGCTCACAAACTTCCCGATCGCCAAATCTGGTGGCAACAGCCTTCGTAGTACCCCATTCTCGGCTCCTTGCACCCATACACTAGGTTCCGATCCTGGAATCCTACGAGGATTTCAATAATATAAGTCTGATTTAAAATGAGCATACCCAAGATCATAACATCATAACCACAGATAAATAACCGTAAGAACATCATCACAAAATCCACTAGAAATTTAACCTTTTACAATATAGAGTTCCAAAAGAGGAAATACAATGATAACAAGAAGAATGCTCCAAGAAGATCAACGACAGGCCCCTACTCCTGCTTCACTCGCTGGCGTGGGATCACCTGCACGTTTCAATCGTGCATAAGCTTATAGAAAGCTTAGAGGGCGATGTAAGTGTGTGTAGGACAAACGTCGTGAATGCAATAACAGAGTGTGATGGATATACGATAAGAACCATAAACACCGCCAGCCATAATAAGGCTATGAAATGTAATGCAAGGATACTGACAGCCTTCCCAAGGCTAACAATGTAATGCAGGGCTTATGGAGCCAATACCATGTGCAATATGCAATATGATCAAACTCATCCTCATATCAATCCAACGTATCAGTATAGTTCTACTCTGGGGAATCCACCGGGGTCAAATGTACTACAGATGGACTGCCGCTCTCCTAGCCGCACAGCCCAACGAGCGCAAGAGACCTCACTATCCGCCTGTGGACCACCAATTACCAATAAGGCTCGAAAGTAGCAGACCCATTTACAAGCTGGTCAAACTCAAGCTATTGCCCCCTCACTCAGGCGGGTAAGGTCACACCCCTTTCCAACCGACCACGACATAGTGGGAGACACAGCTTCATGGTAGTAGGCAACGACGCTCATGTTTTTCACTCAGTCTCGGTGCTGGAGCGTCTCATGGTACCACAAAGGTTCTGGGACTTTCACCCAAGGACATCCTACATGCCTTAAGTGCTCAAACAACATTTTCGATGTCTAAAACTCTGCCATCCACGATATGTCTGTGGAGGCTACGGCTAGAGCTATACACGACTAGAGTAAGCTCAGTTACTCACTCAACTCGACTCGGAATTACTCGACTCGACTCGACTCTAAATGAGTTTGAGCCGAGCACGAGCTGATTTTTGATACTCGAATTGATTTCGAGCAGAGTACGAGCTGGGCAATACTCGACTCGATACTCGACTCGGTACTCGACTCGGTACTCGACTCGGTACTTGACTCGTACTCGACCAGGGGTATAAATATACCTAAAACAAAAATACCCTAACTTCAGTCGCTTTCAGCCCACCCGTTCAAAAAAACCCTACGCCCCTTCGACCCCTTCCCTCCCAGCGCCCGTTCAAAACCAAAATACCCATTCCCTCTCTCTCTCTCTCGCTCTCTCTCCTCTCATTCCCCTGTCCGGTGTCGTCCAGGCCGTCCCTCCTCTTCCCTCTCTCTCTCTCACTCCCCTGTCTAGTGTTAGTCCCTATCGCTTGTCCATTCCCTGCCCGGTGCCCCTATCCAGTGCCGCAGCTCGTCCCTGTCGCTCATCCCTACCCTGCACGCACGGTGCAGGTCGTTCGACTTGTTCCCGCCGCAGCTCGCCTAGTAATGTGGTGTTGATTTTATTTTTTTTTGTAAAAATTGTTAATATATGTTAGAAATTGATTCATTATATTGCTAATATATATTAGAAATTGATGTCATATATTGCTAATATATGTCAGAAATTGTTAATATAGGTTGACCTGTGGTGTTGATTTATTATTATTTTTTTGTATAAATTGTTAATATAGGTTGACCTGTGGTGTTGATTTATTATTATTTTTTGTAGAAATTATTAATTCGGCTCAAATTCGGACTCGGACTCGAACTTGACTCGAAAACTTGGACTCGACTTGGCTCGATATCTGCTCGAACTTGGCTAGCACTCAGACAAGTAGAGCACAAGCTGGGCATCCATGCTTGAAGCCCGAGCCGAGCCGAGTATGATTTGGGACTCGGGCAGTGCAAGCCGAGCACGAGCTGGGCAATACTCGGCTCGACTTATGTACAACTCTAGCTACGGTCTTGACGAAGCTAGAGCGGATAACAACGTGTTATGATAATGTCAGATGCATGAACCATACCACTCAAACATGCATTGACCCTGCGCATCTAGCGCACTAAAGAGGGGCAACTCCATTACCCATGGAGTCCCATAAAATAATCTGCCCAACGGCATAAGTCATGATCAATCATACCCTGCTCCAAGCATACATATGATGCATATGAATGAATCATGAAGGTAACTAGGTATGACATGTGACAATGTTGTACTCTCCTTCTATCAAGATTAAGTTAGATACTTAGACAATTCCTCAAAATGTGAAAGATACATACTGGTAGTGGGGGCTCAATAGTTTGGGGTAGCCCACAAGACTAAGTAGACAAAGCTATGGGCCTAAATGATATGGATGAACCTAACAAGAGTCTAAGGTGGGTATTAAACCACTCTTAGATGGAAATGGGCTTAGAGGGGGTCCATAATGGGGACATTTAACCACTATTTCCCTAAAAGGCATTCCAACAATAAATTATATAGATACAAGGCCCAAAGCCCACATTCGAGATAAAAATAGGTGGCCACATACATATATCCCACATAATGGGCCATAAGAAAAATGGTCCAATCTACATACAACAATATGGGCCAAAAGAAGGGAATCAAGGCCCAAGTCTCAATGGCCACCGAATCCATGAATTAAGTTGGACTTGGTGGGCAGCCCATGAACACAAGTACATGGCCCAAAGTCAAGTCTAAGTTGGGTAAAACGGGCCTCACAACATCAGATTCATCAGATCTTAGGTCGGGACTGACGGGGCTCGAACCTGCAGCTTCCGCCTTGACAGGGCGGTGCTCTGACTGATTGAACTACAATCCCAGGAAAATGAGGTGTACAGTCTCAAAATCTTTATTATTTATAAATGATTTCATTCGAACCATTTATAATCGTCATGTTGTAACAGAGACACGATTGATATACTAATATACATATCTACATAGATATGTACTATAGTGACAGTGACACGGATTACTAGTCATCTTGTGGTTATTGCCAAATTGATTGAGAATCTTTCTTTCAATGAAAATTTTTTTGTCCTTAATACTTATAGATCATAAATCGTTATTGTTAGAAACATCAAAACATGCGGAAACAAATGGAGATAATATATCAGAAAATATGGATTCTTTATTCCTCCATCCTCATGGATCGATGAATTCTTAGGTCGAGCTGGATTTGCACGAGCCCAAGAATTGGTAATATAAGTGGGCAATCAAGGGCCCAATTTCACCCTTATCTTAGCCCACAAGTCTAGTAAAATGGTGAAAAATAGCCCATGCACATGGCTGGGCCAAGCTAGGACGACCCAACCCAATCTGGGCCCGCTGGATGTCCTAAAAATCTGATTTAAGTTGGGGTCCTCATATGATCACTAAAGGTGACACAAAAATGCACTAATTAAGCCAAAAATTCTAAAAATATAAGCATGCAACATATACACAAGTTTCTCAATATGGTGGGCCCCACATCCAATAAAATTTCAGCCATAACAATGTACATTTAAGGCCCCTTGCTGGACTTTCAGCCCAACCAACTTCCTAGACCTGCTGAAGTCCAGAAATTGGTCGAACTATATGGAAAATAATCTCATGAAGCCCAGCAATACTCACAGGGGGCCCCACTAGATGGAGGGTGTATACATCATTAAAAAATCAAGTGGGTCTACTGCTAGACTTGCAGTCCAGCAGCAGCCTAAGACAGTGGGCGTCCCATGGTTGGGCGGTTCAAGACCTGGACGGCCTGGACCATACATACATTAAGGTGGGCTCCACATACATTAAGGTGGGTTCCACAGTGGTCATCCACCAGAGGTGGACACTCCCACGTGGGCCACACCAAATGGGGGGGGGGGGGGGGGGGGGGGGGGGGGGACGGCTGGATGAAACACATCATCATGGTGGACCTAAGAGTTGGGGACAGCCAACCCATGCTGGACATCAACCCAGTTGGGACGTCTAGCAGGGCTGCTGGCCCAGCTTGGTGGCCCCCAAAAATCATGGCCCGGTGGGCCCTAAAACATCATAGAAGGGCCCCAATAAGATGGCCATAATGAACAATGGGTCGAGGCCCAAAACTTCTACAATGACATAATGGACAACAAGGTTTTCTAAAAGAATTCTACTACTACATATTGTTGTCCTCATCTTGTGCACTCCATTAGAGTGGGTCCAGGACCTCCAAAAATTTGGAAAATAGGGGCCAAGATCCACTAACATGTGTACATCAAGGTGGGGTCCAGAAAAGTGGCCCAACCCTTCTAGAAAATTTTATGAATTTAAGTTTTCATGAGATAGTATTGCGGGACTGTCCAACCCTCTTGGCCCACTCCTTTGGATGCCCAAATGAGGTCAAATGGAGGTGAAACTTGGCATGCATCTAGGTGGGGTCCACACCTCCAAGGATATCCTATTAATGGGGATCAAACACCCCTCAAAACATTCCAAAATATAAGCTCAAGATAGCCCAAAATCTGTCTAGAAATTTTGGACAGCAACATATAGCTGAAATAAATTAAATATAAACACTATAAAAGGGGAAATCACCCCATAAAAATTATGATATGGACCACCTCAGTGGGCCCCACAAATATCCAGACCCTTCCCACCACTAAAAACTCTTTGCATGTGCCCATTTTGGGGCAATTTGGGCACTAACATCCATACAGTGGACTGCCATGGGTGTCCACTCTCCTTAGACGGTCTGGATGTTTCCGGGTCACAAGGTGTGCCACACACATCAGAAACAAAGGGATAAACAAAAGAATAAAAAGGATCCGGCCACAAGGGAAGGGGCTTCGCCACATTAAGGCCCTTCCCCTCATCACACAACCACACACATTCACTATTTCATGATTTACATGGATCTACATGAGTATAACTCTTCTTACTCAAGATCAAGGGTCTAAATGACCCATGATAGAGATGCCATCTCCACCAAGGATCAAGGGTCTAAATGACCCAAGGATCCTTAAACATAAGAGAGAAAACCATGATGGGGTCCATGGAGGATGCCTCAAGCATGGATCATGCATGCACAAAGGGGTGGGCCATTAGCCACACCCAAAAAAACATGGGGGCCTCCACCATGATTTGATGGGCCCCACATGCTTCTAAGATGGAAGAAGAGGGAAAGAGAATTTATGGAATCAAAGAAAATCAGATAATCCTAACTACAAGAGCACCAACCTCAAGATCCTTCTTCTTTTCTTCAACACAATGAGCTTCAAGCTCCAAGGAAAGGTTTTCAATGGTGGAGATGGGGTTGTAATGGGTGGAATGAGAGGGATTAGAAAGAAAGAGGGCTGGAGAATGGAGGAGAGGTGGGACGTCCAAGGTGTGCTTGGTATGGAGGGAAGGAAGAATGAGGGAGAAAGAGAGAGGGAGGGGGAGTTTCTAGCAAAACAATGATGGTTTGTGGGGTAATGATGTGCTTAGGGAAGAAAAAGAAATGACAGCATGGGAGAGAGAGCTAGCATGCCTGTCTAGAAAAGAAAACCTATGATAGCTAGGCTAGGCTAGCGAGGGGTTAGGGTAGGCTAGGCTCTAGATATGATGGATAGGGTGATGTCATCACCTAGGGATTTGTGCTCTAGCACAAGGTGGGTCCATGATCATGATCAACGCCCTAAAAGATGTGTGGCCTACAACTTTTGATGTACTGCTCGGATTGCTGCACAAGACACGGCGTTGGAACTGCGGCATCGATGCGGATGCTATGGTGCTAGTCTCGGGTAGATCGGGGTCGGGGTTATATGATGAGACTTAAGGATCATCGCAAATGCAAACCGTAAGTCGCAGGTCACCGAAATTCGACAGGTAGGACCGCGAGGCCCAACAAAACAAAACGGCTACTAAGGTTACGGGTCTTACATCACCAAATGGGCCTCTCATACATCACAATGGACCTCACTCATAGGCCACATATACATCACATTGGGCCTCATGGTGTAACATCCCGAATTTTTGCCAACCTAAAATTAGACGTCCTTAGGCAAAGGGTCGATCCTAACACCTTATTAACTTGTCAGAACTCAATCCTACAGTCTAAAATTGCTTTTGAACCCTTTTCCTTCACAAATCTCACCTTTCACTACCTTATCCTTCAAAAGTAACTAACGTATGTTATAATTGGGGCAACTCCCTAGTGAAAGGATTTGGCCTAATACCTATGTGATCAACATATGTCATGTATGTTGATGTATGTAGTCTAAAGTGTTTGTTGAAATGTCTGAATGAGTAGTAGTTAGTAATTTGTAATGTAAAAGGGTGTTGAGATATGATTCTCAACTCCTTTAACTATGTGTATGATTTCTTTAGATATCTGTGTGATTAGGAATTGAATATGCACACACTCATGCTTATGTTGTACTTCATAACATGCTCAACTGATTGTATGATTTTATCTATGTAATGCATATGTTTAAATTCATGTTTAAGTTGTATTCCATAAAGGCCGTGAAGGGTGATGGGGGAGTGGTGTAATGATTCCGTGCAACAGCCCTGGCAGCCCTAAGCGTACAATATTGGATGTTTGATTGTATGATTTTTAACCTTGATCCATTACTGCTTTAACTGTTCCGTAATTGAATGTGATTGGGGCTATTGTATAGTCCAGGCAATCGGTAACGGGATTGAATTCGTGGCTGAGATTCATTCGCCACGTGAGATGTGTTCGATGAACCTGAGTTGTACTTCGATTGGCGATAGTGGTTGGCCACACGAAGTGCTTATGCGCTTCATATCGTTCAACTTGTTGTGCGTTCGAGCTAGCCGAGCTCGTCAAGCAACCCGATCTGTCTTATGTATGTTTACCATGTTTGAACGCCTCTGCTTGAACCTAGGGTACTAAACTTACCAGTGCAATCCCGTTAACCATGGTACCTCAATCCGCTAAGACTCATGAGCCGGGCATGGTGGTATGGGACACCGTGGTCGAGCTGTCGGCCTACGCTGGGGTTTCGTGGTGTTGCGAGTGCATCAGCCCGAGCCTCCCTGTAGTGTCCATTGAGCAACCAGACTCGTGAGCCGATTATGGTGGTATGGGACACTATATTCGTGCTGTCGGCCTACATTGATAAGGTGATAGGGGAGTGGTGCAACGATTGCGAGTAACAGCCCTGACAACCCTTTGTAGTGATCTCGAGCATACTCTGAATTTGCGGTGAGGTGACGAGTTTTGCCACGGTGAATAGAGTATGAACTAGGCCTGTATCAATTTAGTAATGAACCGTTAAAAAGGTGATGGGGGAGTGGTGTAACGATTGCGTGTAATAGCCCTGGCAGCCTTTGTAGCGCCCTAGAACCATACTATCGTATGAGATTATCTAGGTTTGACGACCCTAGAATGGATCATGTTTGGGAATGATACAAGGGAGGTACCTTAGTTTCCCAATACTGTTGTATGAAAAGGACTAATAACAACTCGGTAATCATGTTCATCATCGCACTGCATGTGCCTAGAAGATGTGGAGCACTGAGGGATGAATGCATGTCGTGGACGTAAGATGGTATCGCATTAGGGAGTATGTTGGTGAGGGCATGCATCATGACTGCATTCATACTTGCATTAATAAGAGTATTTAGAATTGTTTGATTGTACTGCTTTATCATTACTGCTTGACTAAATTGATAACATGTTAACCTATGCTTTATTGTTCCACTGAGTTGATCACTCACTCTCACTTTACGGGATGTTGCTTGCAACACCAACCAGACTGTCTTAGCTGCAGGTGATGGCGATGCTTATGAAGCAGAGCCGGACTACTACTATGATGTTGAGGAGTTCTCCTACATGTAACTCTCTGACGGTTCTATGAAGACCTGGAATTGCATTGACGGGGCTATGGTACCCTCAATTTTCAGGGCATTACACATGGGGCGGCCCATAATCTAGCAAAATAGATGGGCCACATGTACAACATATACCTCAAGGTGGGCATGTAAGATGGGCCTTAAATACATCACATGTGAGGTCCACGAGCTGGATGGCGCCGATAAAACACTTACATCATGAGGGGGCCACGTGGATGGACAATGTGAATATACGACACATCATAAGGTGGACCCCACCCCTCCAGCAAATGGACGGGGTTGATATACATCATCTGGGCCCCACGTGGCAGCCAAAACAAATGGACGGCGTGGCTATAAACCACATACATCATGGTGCGCCCCATGCAGCACCGTCCAGATCTGGACAATGTGGGTACAGAATACATACATAAAGGTGGGCCCCACCCATCCTGTGAATGAACGACGTGGATGAGACCCATACATCACTGTGGATCCAGCAAGATGGACGGACGGACGACTGGATGTGGAATACATACATCCAAGGTAGGCCTCACCCCACACGTGCAGGGTGGGCCCCATTGTCCAGCAAATGGATGGGCAGAGTGGATATATAATACATGCATCAATGTGGACCCCTCAAAGCACCGTCCTGGGATGGACGATGTGAATACAACACATACCTCATGGTGGGCCCCACCCCACACGTGCAGCATGTGTCGGTGGGTCCCACGTCCTACAAAAAGGATAGAAAGCCTGGATAAAATAGATACACCACGGTGCGTCCCACCGTCCAATAGTTGGACGGTGAGGATGCATCCCATAACATGGTGGGGTCCACACGTCCCACATGGACGGATGGTTGGGATATGACACATGCCTCATAATCAAGCCCCCAGAACTTGCTGACATCAACACAACAATTATGTGCTAGGCTACTGGCCCAGCATCCAGCAGATGGACGGTTGGAATATAACACATGCATTGAGGTGGGTCCACATGTGTGGGATCCACCAGCTATGGAATGAAGCTGATATCTATGTTTTCTCTTCACCTGGGCTTATCCAGACGGACAGCCCAGCAGGCCTGCTGCTAGATGGTCCAGTAAGGTGGGTCCAACACATGGACGGCATGGATCTAATGCATGCATCATCAGGTGAGCCATCATATATCATCACCATAAAAAAATGAAATGAGGAGGGAGAGAGAGAGAAAGAGAACGGCGCGATAGAGGGACCCCGCCACTATGGGCCCCTCTAGGATCTACAACATACATCAAGATGGGTCCCATGCAATGAAAATTAAAGATCAAAGAAAGAAAGGAATGATCTAATCCTGGAAAAGCACCCACCTTAGATATTGGACTTCTTCTTCTACCAATGTGTTCTAGAGCTCCCAGGGAACAAGATTCAATGGTTGGGATTGATTTTGGAGGGTTGGATGAGAGGGTGAAGAGCTTACAAAGGGCTGGAAATGGAGAGCTCTCATGGACGTTGGGATTTCTCTCTTGCTAGGAAATGAGAAAGAAAGAGAGAGGGAGAGAGGTAAGAGAGAGAGGAAGTACCTTAGGTACGCAATGATGACTTGTGTAAGAGGCATGGGTGGCTAACAATCATGAGTTGTAAAAGCATGCCTAGGGCTATGGGCTAGGGGCTATAGCTAGGGTGATGTCACCCTTAGGGTGACATCATCCTCATGATGATGGTTGCTAGGGAAATGTGCAATCTAGATAGGTGGGTCCCACAATGCCCGGTCCACGGCCATTACCATGCATGGTCCACAACTTAAGATCTAAGCATCGAATTGGCAAACGAGATGCGGCGTCAGAACCGTGGAGACGGCGCGGTCGTAATGGCATTGGTCTCAGGTTGAGTCGACTCGAGTTTACAGGATGTGACTCAGGGTCGCGTGCAAATGCAATCTACGGGCCGCGGGTCGCAGGAATTCGATTAGGAGGACCGCAGGATCTTACAGAACGGAATGGACACTAGGACACGGGCCTGATAGTATTTTCCTTTTGGATTACTCTGAATATTTATTAAATTTTATGGAATTATATGGGATGTAATGAATATCAATCAATTAAAAATCATGAACTTGAAATTTGGGTCGTGAATACCCTAATCGGGTACCCGAATTTCAAGGTGTGGCAAGTTGATATCAGAGCCCAAGTTTAAAATCAAATTGAGGACCTAAGGGAGATTTTAACATAGAAATCTTAACCTAGGATGCATTCCCACAATGATATCCTAAAAATAATAAAATAAATAAATAAATAAACTTAATGTGTTGTGTCTCGCTTAGATGTTAATATACTAAAGCTTATTTGTTTAAATAATCATAGGTCATGGCAGAATTCAAATTGAATGATGGAGCCTCACCAAGGACACCTACTCCCAACGTTATTGAAAATGGACCACTTATTTGGTTGATCCTTAAGGTTATAGGAGAACTTACAACCCTATTAGGACATCAGGTCAGGCAAAAATAGGTGTAAAATTTGAAGCCACTGACACATGTTACCTATAAAGGGACTGGATCCTTATTAAAAAGATTCAAAAGATAGAGGCCGCCTGTATTCAAGGGCGAGTCTGATTTAAGCAAGGCAGAAGGGTAGAATAAGTAAATTGAAAAGATCTTTATGGCTATGAAGTGCGATGAATACCAAAAAGCGGAGCTAGCCATTTATATGTTAGAGGTGGAGACAGACCCGTGGTGGGATTCAGTTGTTAGGGCGAATTCTGTAAGGAATTCGATGAAAAATACTTCCCTCTTTACATACAAAACCATAAGACTAAATAATTCATAAGTTTAGAGCAAGGGAATATGACAGTGCGTTAGTACGATGCCAATTTCATGAAGCTGTCATGATTTGTGATTTTTCTAGTGTCTGACATAACCCGTAAAGCACATAAGTTTGAGAGTGGTTTGAGAGCATCTATTCAAAGTAGGTTAGCCCCTTTTAGGATTAAAAACTATGCAGAAGCTTTGGAGCATGCCTTGGCAATAGAAAAATATATGAATTTTGGAGGAACCGTGATCAAAAGAGGAATGCAAAGAGTAATGCCAGAACCATTTCACACATGCTGCCAGTCCAGCAAGACGTAGCTAAAAGGCAGAGGATGATGTTGACACTGATGGCCAGACCAACCCCGATACAACCTTTGTTCTGATTTCCAAGAGTTTGTTATAACTAGGGACTCAAAGGTCACACCTCCCATAATTGTCCCCAACCACAACGGCTTCAGTACCCACAGAAACTAGGAACGCCACAATCGTCCTTCAGGCCACTACAACATTACGTGCCACTGCCTTCATATCAGCAACCCCCGTAAAAATTTTCAACATCTTAGGCAGGTCCGAAACAGCCTCATCTATACCCGCAAAGGCCTCCTCAACTGCATCCGAAACAACCTCAACTATGGCCATCATCATCATACCAGAGGCCACCCTATCAGCCACACCAGCGGATCTTCACAATTTCAAAAGTAGAGACAGGGAGGTCAAGTACCTTGTCCTCAAGCTCAAGGTCATGTTTACGCCTTAGTGCAACCTAGTGATAACACAACTAAGTCATACAATGACTCTGCGCAATAGTATGATGAACTAGCACAGGGATATGATGACTCAATATAACCATATGTTGACACGACGCATGAATTCGATGACCTAATAGTCCCATGTGAAGATCTAGCACCACTGACAGACTCGACCACATTACCAGACATTGAAGCTACCGTGGATGTAGTTGAAGGTAACACCATTATATTCGCATCTCTAGCTTGAGTATTATTTAATTTTGGAGAGTCGCATTCATTTATCTCATATTGTCTCCTATGCTCATTGGGCTTATCTCCTGTTTCATTAGATAAAAAGCTATTAGTTGCGACCCCTCTTGGTAAATCAATAAACATAGGTCAGGTATGTAAATTCTGCTCGATTATACTTGAGAATATAGAGTTGCCAACTGATCTTATAGTTATGCCGATAAGAGAATACGTATCATCCTAGGAATGGATTGATTGTCTCTAAACATTGTTGGGCGGCTGCCGCTACAATTCTTTAGGAAGTAGAGGGAAGCACCATTTATCCCATCAGCTCTTTTGGAGGTGGACCTACAGGAAGGAGTAGAGCAAATCCCAGTCATTAACGAATTTTTAGAAATATTTCAGGATATTCCAAGATTACTGCCACAAAGGAAAATGGATTTTAGTATCAATCTTATATCAGGGACCACACCAATCTTTAGAGCACCATATAGCATGGATCCAGTCGAATTGAAAGATTTAAATGAACAATTTTAGCAACTCCCAAATCAATGTTTCATTAGGCCAAATACATCACCATGGGGATCATCGGTTTTATTTGTGAATAAAAAGGATGGTTATATGAGGTTGTACATTAACTATCGACAACTTAATAAGGCGGCTATTAAGAACAAGTACCCATTACCAATGATAGATGACTTATTTGATCAGTTGAAGGGGGCATGATATTTCTCGAAGATAGACTTACAGTCCAGATATCGCCAATTGAGGATTAAAGATGGGAACATACCTAAGATTGCTTTTAGGACACAATATGGCCACTACGAATTTCTAGTGATGCCCTTTGGTCTGAGGAATGCCCCGACAGTATTTATGAATCTTATGAATAGGTTCTTTAAACCATATTTAGATCCATTCATGATAATATTTATAGATGACATCTTAATAGATTCTAAGACCCGGGAGGATCATGCGGGACACCTAAGGATCGCTTTGCAAACATTAAAAGAAAATCAATTGTATGCTAAGTTGACGAAAACTGATTTTTGGAATGAGGAGGTGAAATTCTTAGGTCACGTGGTTTCAAAGAAAGGAGTGTCTGTGGATCCATCAAAGGTTGAGACAGTAATGAAATGAGAACAACCTAAGAATGTGACCGAGCTGTGTAGTTTCCTTGGTTTAGCTAGATATTATATGAGATTTATCGAAGGATTTCTAAAATTGCTAAACCGTTAACTTAGTTAACAAGAAAAGGCACGCATTTTAAATAGAATGAAAATTATGAATTAGCTTTCTCCTAATGGAAAGATCAATTAATTTCAACTCCAGTTCTAACCTTACCAGCCAAAGGAAAAAGATTTTTAGTGTATAGTGATTCGTCATACAAAGGGTCGGGATGCGTTCTTATGCAAGGCGGTAAAGTAATAGCATATGCGTCAAGGTAGTAAAAAACTTATGAACAAAATTATCGTACGCACAATCGGGAACTAGCAGCGATAATATTTTCCCTAAAGATTTGGAGACATTATCTATATGGCGAGAAATTCGAATTATATTATGATCACAAGAGTTTAAAATATTTTTTTGACCAAAAAGAATTAAATATGCGACAGAGGAGATGGATGAAATTCCTAAAAGATTACGATTTTAACCTTTATTATCATCTAGGTAAGGCAAATCTTGTGACTGATGCATTAAGTAGGAAGATGCATAAACTTATGGCATCTTTAATGATTCAAGAGTGGAAGATGCTTGATAAAATAAAATATTTTAATCTTCAACTTAGAGCAGATGGTCCATGGGCTTATCTCAGCAACATAGTGGTGCAGGCTACTCTGGTGAGGTGAGTAATAGAATCACAAATGAATGACGCCTTGCTACAGGCCAGAATAGCAGAAGCAGTAGGAAATGATAACTTAGAATGGCGAGTAGGGCCCAATGATGGAATTAGACTTCGAGGAAGATTATGTGTTCTGCACATTCCAGAATTAAAGAATGAAATTTTAGACGAAGCACACCACTCAAAGTTCACAGTTCACTTAGGGGGTGAAAATGTACCGCGACATTTGACGAAAATATTGGTGAAATATCATGAAGAGAGAAATTGATGACTATGTGTATAAGTGATATATATGTCAACAAGTCAAAGCCGAGCTGTCACGCCCCAGACTCGGTGACCAGACTCGCAAGGAATCTGATAGCCGGTTCCGACCGCAACAGCCTCCGTAGCACCCCATTCTCGGCTCCTAGCACAGGTTCCAATCCTGGGATCCTACAAGGAGGATTTCCATATCACGATTCCAAACCAAATCAAGCATACCCAATATTATAGCAAGTAAATTTCAGAAAAATAAATAAGGAACACACTTCAAAATCCACTAAGAATTTAAACTTTACAGGTACAAGGCTCAAAAGGAAATACATATTATAGAAAGAAGGGAAGGAAGGTCTGCAACAGGTCCTCAGCTCGCGCCAATCCAATCCATAGCTCCTCTGCTACTGTACTGACTTAGGATCTCTTGCACGCATCAATCGTGCATAAGCTTATTGAAAGCTTAGAGGTCAGTGTAAGTGTGTGACAATGGTGTTTAGAAGAATAAGGAGAATGCAGAAGGAGCCGATAAACAATACCAATGCCATTAGCCGTACTGGGGCTAAGCTATGAATGCAGTAAGTCGTACCAAGGCTATGTAATACAATACATGAGTACTAGGAGCCCTACCAAGGTGATGCAATATAAGGCTTATATAGCCGATGCAAATGCAATGCGAAGTAATGTTAGTCCTCATATCCAATCCACATATTAAGTACAGTTTCATCATAAGGAATCCACCGAGGTCAAGTACACTACTGGATGACTATCACTCTGCAAGACCCACATAGTCAAACGAGCGTAGGAGACCTCACTACCTGCCTATGGACGGCCAATCACCAGCAAGGCTCAACGATAGGGGACCCATTTCATGAGCTGGTCAAACTCAGCCTAGTTATGCCCCCTCACTCAGGCGGGTAAGGCCAAACCCCATCTCAATCGACCTCGCAACAGTAGGAGTCATGGCCTAATGCTATAAGGCACTCGGGCGCTCATGTTTTTCACTCGATCTCGGCATTGAGGCGTTCCCTCGGTACCGTGGAAGTTTAGGGGCTTTCACCCAGGGATATCCTATGCACCCCAATGCTCAAGGAACATTTTCAGTGTCCAAACAAGGTCATCCATGATATACCTGTGGAGGCTACGGCCCTGATGAAGCAAGGGCGAATATCCATATGTTATGCAATGTCAGATGCATGAGTCACACAATTAACCATGCATCAATCCCAATCATCCACCATGCTCAAAAGGGTAAACTCCATCCCTCGGGGAGATACCAACATGCCTTGCACAATGGCATAACCATAGCCAATCATACCTCAACCAAGCATGCATATGATGCGTATGGGAGTGGGTTATGAAGATGAATAAGGGTGCCAATGAGGTGAATGAGAAGATGTACTCTCTACCTAACCATGAAGGGTCTAGGCACTAAACTAATCTTCATAAGGAATACAACCTCTAGTGGGAGCCCATTTACTTGGGGTAACCCACGAGACTAAGTATACAAAGCTAGGGAAACAGGCCTAGTAAGGGACTAAGGTAGGCATTCAACCACAGTTAGCAACTAATGGACCTAGAGGGGTCCAAATGGGGACTTTCAATCACCATTGCCCCAAGGCATCTAATCCACAAACCATATAAACATAAGGCCCAAGGCCCATATCCAAACCATATGCACATAGGTCCCACAAAAAGCATAAGAAAGTAGGCCCAATACTACCTCTAACAATCATGGCCCAAGGAGGGGAAACAAGGCCCAAGTCCCATTGGCCACAAGACCTATACATTTAGGTGAACTTAAGGGGCAGCCCATGGGCACAAATACATGGCCCAAAAAATAAGTCTAAGTTGGGTGGAATGGGCCTCTTTTACATCAGCCCAAAAACTAGTACATTTAAGTGGTCAACCAAGGGCCCAAAACCACCTTTATCTAGCATGCAAGTCCATCTAAATGGTGGAAATCAGCCCAATATATGGTTGCGCCAAGGTGGGACGTTCCAACCCACTCTGGGTCCACTAGGAAGTCCCAAAAATTTGGTCATACTTGGGTTCACAAGGACCATAAAAAGGGGTAGCCAAACTGTAACATCTCGAAAAATCGGGGGTCGAGCATAAACTCAGCACCCGAGTTCCAGAACATCACTTATACAACATAGATAATGATGATTAAATGTTGTCTGCATTAATGTAGTGAACATGAGTGAGATTAAGCCAAAACAGCATATCATACTCCAGAGACAGTTAATTTGCAAGCGGAAGACTGTGATAGATATATAAAATATATAAAAATAGTGGTGAGTCTCCAGAATGTGATAGTGTTACCAGGTTAATGAATTACAAGTACAGTTCAAATTATACCAAATGTGTAGTGTCATCTAGTCAACATCCCGGTAACCCCGTCGATCAAGGCACTGCTCACATGAAGCCGCCCGAAAACCACATATACGAGAAAGCATCCTCGTCGTCACAAAAGTCCGGCTCCGCCTCAGGAGTAGCGTCGCCATCTGCAATCGGACAAAGTCTGGTGGGTGTTCGGAACACCGTCCCGTAACGTGGGAGTGAGTGATCAACTCAGTGGAACAATAAAGCATAGGTTAACATGTTATCAATTCAGTCAAGCAGTAATGATAAAGCAGTAAAATCAAACACTCCTAACTACTCTTATTAATGCAAGTATGAATGCAGTCATGATGTATGCCCTCACCACACCCTCCCTCATGCGACACCATCTCACGTTCGCGGCATGCTTTCATCCCTCAGTGCTCCACATCTTCCAGGCACATGCAATGCATGATGAGCATGATTACCGAGTTATTATTAGTCCATTTCAAACAACAGGATTGGGAAACTAAGGTACCTCCCTTGTATCATTCCCAAACATGATCCATTCTAGGGTCGTCAGTCCTAGTTAATCTCAACGATGGTGTGTTTTCTAGGTCACTGCAAAGGCTGCCAGGGCTGTTACGTACAAAGGTTACACCACTCCCCCATCACCTCTTTAACGATTCATCACTATAAAGAAACAGTCCTAGTTCATACTCCATACACCGCGGCAAAACTCTAAGGCTCATCGCGATTTCAAAGTATGCTCGAGGTCACTACAAAGGGCTGCCAGGGCTGTTGCTCATATTCGTTGCACCACTCCCCCATCACCTTATCAAAGTAGGCCGACAGCACGAATATAGTGTCCCATACCACCATAATCGGCTCACGAGTTTGGTTGCTCACTAGTCACTACGGGGAGGCACGTGGCCCCAGCGTAGACCGACAGATCGACCACGGTGTCCCATACCACCATGCCCGGCTCATGAGTCTTAGCGGATCGAGGTACCATGGTTAAAAGGGATTCCACTGGTAAGTTTGGTACCCTAGGTTCAAGCAGAGGCGTCCAAACATGGTGAACATACATAAGACAGATCGGGTTACTTGACGAGCTCGGCTAGCTCGAGCGCACATCAAGTTGAACGATATGAAGCGCATGAGCACTTCGTGTGGCCAACCACTATAGCCAACCGAAGTACGACTCGAGTTCGTCGAACACATCTCACGTGGCAAATGAATCACAGCCACGAATTCAACTCTGGTACCGATTGTTTGGACTATAATCATAGCCTCAAACACAATCAATTGCAGATAGATAAAGCAGTAGTGGATCAAGATTCAACTCATACAATCAAAGTATGGTATTTTCCATTTAGGGTTGCCAGGGCTGTTGCACGCATTCGTTGCTCCACTCCCCCATCACCCATGACGGATCATACAATGTAAACATGAATTTAAACATATGCATAACATAGATAAAATCATACAATCGGTTGAGCATGTTATGAAGCACAACACAAGCATGAGTTTGTACATATTCAATTCCTAATCACACAGCTATCCAAGGAAATCATACACATAGTTAAAGGAGTTGAGAATCATATCCCAACACCCTTATACATTACAACTTACTAACTACTACTCATTTAAACGTTTTAACAAACACTTAGACTACGTACATCAACATACATGACATATGTTGATCACATAGGTATAAGGCCAAATCCTTTCACTAGGGAGTTACCCCAATCCTAACACGCATACACCCACGACGGATAGTCATGGCAAGTAGGAATCCAAGTTCCATATTCATTCAGTCATTTCCACAAACACTTGGGCCACACATTTTAGCATATATAGTGTATATTGGTCGTGGCGTGATTTAGGGCAAATCCTTTCGTCAAAGGGGTATCGCCAATACAACAATCATATATCCATGACAATTAGTCATGGCGAGCACGAATGAGAATTCTATACTCATTCAGCCATTTTCACAAACACTTAGAATACACTATTACAACATACATGGTGTATGTTCGTGTAACATCCCAGATTTTTGCCAACCTGTGATTAGACGTCCTTAGGCGATGGGTCAATCCTAACACCTTATTAACTTATCAGAACTGAATCCCACAGTCTAAAATCGCTCCTTAACCCATTTCCTTCACAAATCCCACCCTTCACCACCTTATTTTTTTTTTATTTTCTAAGTACTTTCACATTAGACACTACCTAAAAGTTTAGGTGATGAAGAACAATACTTAAACTAAACATTTCTACAAAGGTCTAAGTACCACCTCAGACCGAAATCACTCAGGACTAAATCCTTTAGAAATTAGGCGAGATTTAGCTAGTGTTAAACTAGAGTGCCTGTGAAATTAGCACCAATCACTTTAAATATGATCTGCAAGACCCAAAACTTGTAGAATCATTGACGCTAGGTTACCCTAAAATCTAGGATCAATCTCATTACCCGGCTGCTCTCAGGAGAATCTCGAAACTCCGTATCGGATCTGGACCGTACGTCGGAAGTCCGATTAACACGAAGTTAAGGAACTAAGACCGCCTCGCTGGGCTTGACAACCATCTCGGGAATCAAATCCAGATTGTGTCCCAGCGCTATTCGCTTGAGCTCGGAGTGAAGAGTGTGAGAAATGTGAAATTATTTCAAAATAAAATATCTTAAATAGTAATCTGGCACCTCTCACTTGCGGATCAGTTTGAAGAAACCAGACCGTCAGAATCAGACCAAATTACACCCTCGGATCAGGAGAAATTTCATACACATATACATGTACTCGGAATCTCCGATCGAGATCCACTGACCGTTGAACTGAAACTGGTCCACCACGCGTGATCTGGAAATCCCACTGAAATGAAAACTTAATAGAACGTAGATCCAGTGTTGGTGAGCTTAAGTCTGACCTTTGGCTCAAGGAGGGCCGCCAGAAATCCTTTTTTGAGCTGAAACAATGCCGATTTGATTATAATGTAAGTATACCTTGAACATAAGTCTATTCCAGAGAGTTTTTAGGCTATATAAGGACCTTAAACCCTCTCTCATTGCAGCCATACGAATTTGAGAGAAAACCTAGAGAGAGAAGAGAGAAAATGAGAGAGAAAGCTTGAGAGTTGTGGGAGAATCTTACTCCTACTGTTTCCAACCACCACACGGGCTGCACCACCCCTTCCTTGACGCTTTCCCGGCGATACTGACTCCGTTTTAAGGTAAGAAACCCTAACCCTAGATTTGTTTGGGAACGTGAAGGTTGTAGGTTATGAAATAGCTAACCTATTTCGTTCTAAGGTTGCCAAACTACCGAATACGGAAGCTTAGCAAACCTATCAACTCCGTTACGATTCTACGACAAAAGGTGCAGACTTTAGGTGTATAGGTTATGGTTTTCAACGCTTTCAATGTCAGATAATGATAGATTCATGATCAGCATGCAATTGCACATGTACAAAGTGCTGTCTGTTTTCCGTTTAGATTAAAGATGAAAAATATGGAATTCTACATACTCTAGGTATTTGTAGAAAGTACCGTATACGTACAAATTTTGGAAATGTGTTTGACATGATTAATTGTTGTATGAATATATTGTATGCGGATAAATTACTTGTTTGGCGAAAGGACTCGCCCTAATACATGTTTTGCTTATATACACTATGTATGTTGAAAGTGTGTATTATAGAATGTACTGTATACGTATAAATTTTGGAGATGTATTTGCCATGATTATTTGTTGTATGAATATATTATACATGGATAAAATACTTGCCTGGCGAAAGGATAGCCCTAATACATGTTTTGCTAACATACACCATGTATGTTGTAATAGTGTATTCTAAGTGTTTGTGAAAATGACTGAATGAGTATAGAATTCTCATTCGTGCTCACCATGACTAATTGTCATGGATATATGATTGTTGTATTGGCGATCCCCCTTTGACGAAAGGATTTGCCCTAAATCACGCCACGGCCAATATTCACTACTTATATTAAAATGTGTGGCCCAAGTGTTTGTAGAAATGACTGAATGAATATGGAACTTGGATTCCTGCTTGCCATGACTATCCGTCATGGGTGTATGCGTGTTATGATTGGGGTAACTCCCTAGTGAAAGGATTTGGCCTTATACCTATGTGATCAACATATGTCATGTATGTTGATGCCTGTATTTTAAAGTGTTTGTTGAAATGTCTGAATGAGTAGTAGTTAATAAATTGTAATGTTTAAGGGTGTTGAGATATGATTCTCAACCTCTTTTAACTATGTGTATGATTTCCTTGGGTAGTTATGTGATTAGGAATTGAACATGTACAAACTCATGCTTGTGTTGTGCTTCACAACATGCTCAACTGCTTTTATGATTTTATCTATGTAATGCATATGTTTAAATTCATATTTACGTTGTATGATCCGTCATGGGTGATGGGGGAGTGGAGCAACGAATGCGTGCAACAGCCCTGGCAGCCCTAAACGGATAATACCATACCTTGATTGCATGAGTTGAATCTTGATTCACTACTGCTTTATCTATCTGCAATTGATTATGTTTGGAGCTATGATTATAGTCCAGACAATCGGTACCAGAGTTGAATTCATGGCTGTGATTCATTTTCCACGTGAGATGTGTTCGACGAACTCAAGTCGTACTTCGGTTGGCGATAGTGGTTGGCCACACAAAGTGCTTATGCGCTTCATATCGTTCAACTTGATGTGCGCTCGAGCTATCCGAGCTCGTCAAGTAACCCGATCTGTCTTATGTATGTTCACCATGTTTGGACGCCTCTGCTTGAACCTAGGGTACCAAACTTACCAGTGGAATCCCTTTTAACCATGGTACCTCGATCCGCTAAGACTCATGAGCCGAGCATGGTGGTATGGGACACCGTGGTCGAGCTGTCGGCCTACGCTGGGGCCACGTACCTCCCCGTAGTGACCAGTGAGCAACCAGACTCGTGAGCCGATTATGGTGGTATGGGATACTATATTCGTGCTGTCGACCTACATTGATAAGGTGATGGGGGAGCGGTGCAACCTTTGTGCGTAATAGCCCTGGCAGCCCTTTGTAGTGACCTCGAGCATACTCTAAAATCGCAGTGAGCCTTAGGGTTTGCCGCGGTATATAGAGTATGAACTAGGCCTGTTTCTGTATTGTGATGAATCGTTTAAGAGGTGATGGGGGAGTGGTGTAACCTTTGTGCGTAACAGCCCTGGCAGCCTTTGCAGTGACCTAGAAAATACACCATCGTCTGATATTAACGAGGACTGACGACCCTAGAATGGATCATGTTTGGGAATGATACAAGGGAGGTACCTTAGTTTCCCAATCCTGCTATTTGAAATGGACTAATTAAAAACTCGGTAATCATGCTCATCATGCATTGCATGTGCCTGGAAGATGTGGAGCACTGAGGGATGAAAGCATGACGTGAACGTGAGATGGTGTCGCACAACGGAGGGTGTGGTGAGGGCATCCATCATGACTGCATCCATACTTGCATTAATAAGAGTAGTTAGGAGTGTTTAATTGTACTGCTTTATCATTACTGCTTGACTGAGTCGACAACATGTTAACCTATGCTTTATTCTTCCACTGAGTTAGCTACTCACTCCCACGTTACGGGACGGTGTTGTATACACCAACCAGATTTGTTGAGTTTCAGGTGATGGCGATGCTTTTGAAGCAGAGCCGGACTACTATGATGTTGAGGAGGAGCTCTCCTACATGTAACTCTCTGACAGGTCTCTGAAGACCTGGTATTGTATTGACGGGGCTATGGTACTTGGAATAGAAGACATTACACTTACACATTTGGTATATTTTAGGATTGCACTTGTAATTATTTAACCTGGTAATGTTATCACACTCTGGAGACTCATCTTAGTTTATATATTTTATCTATCTATCACAGTCTTCCGCTTGAAAATTTAACTGTCTCTGGATTATGATATGCTGTTTGGCTCAATCTCACTCATGTTCACTACTCTAATACAGTCAACATTCAATCATCATTATCTATGTTGCATAAGTGATGTTCTGGAAACTCGAGAGTTGAGTTACTACTCAACCCTCGATTTTTCGGGATGTTACAGTTAGCAAAACATGTATTAGGGCTATCCTTTCGCCAAGCAAGTATTTTACGCATATATAATATATTGATGCAACAAATAATCATGGCAACCACATCTCTAGAATATATATGTATACGGTACTTTTTTTACAATGCAGTATTTCTACATACATAGTGTATATTAGTAAAACATGTATTTGGGCGAATCCTTTCGCCAAATAAGTATTTTATCCATATATCGTATATTCATACAACCAATAATCATGTCAAACACATTTCTAAAATTTATACGTATACAGTATTTTCTACGAATACCTAGAATATGTAAAATTCCATAATCTACATCTTTAATCTAAACAGAAAACAGAAAATACTTTGTACATGTGCAATTGCATGCAGATCATGAATCTATCATTATCTGACATTGAAAGTATTGAAAACCATAACCTATACACCTAAAGTCCGCACCTTTTGTCGTAGAATCGTAACGGAGTCAATAGGTTTGCTAAGCTTCCGTATTCGGCAGTTTGGCAACCTATAGAACGAAATAGGTTAGCTATTTCATAACCTACAACCACCCAAGCCCCAAATCAGATTAGGGTTAGGGTTTCTTACCTAGAAACGGAGCTGAAATCGCCAGAAAAATGATTAGAACGGAGTGGTTGAGCTCGTGGACCAGCAGGGAAGAGTGGCAGGAAGGATCTCTCACAACTCCCACACTTTCTCTCTCTTTTCTCTCTTCTCTCTCTAGGGTTTCTCTCAAATTCGTATGGCTACAATGAGAGAGGGTTTAAGGTCCTTATATAGTCTAAAAACTCACCAAAATGGACTCCAGGTCAAAGTATACTTAGGTTATAACCAAAACAGGTTAGTTTCAGCTCAACGGAGGACTTCTGGCGGGCCTCCTTGAGCCAAAGGTCGGACTTAAGCTCACTAACACTGGATCTAGGTTCTATTAAGTTTTCATTTCGGTCGGTATTCCAGATCACGCGTGGCGGACCAGTTTCAGTTCAACGGTCAGCGGATCTCGATCGGAGATTCCGAGTACATGTAAATGTGTATGAAATTTCTCCTGATCCGAGGGTGTAATTTGGTCTGATTCTGACAGTCTGGTTGCTTAAAACTGATCCGCAAGCAACACATGCCAGATTACTATTCAAGATATTTTATTTTGAATTAATTTCACATTTCTCACACTCTTCACTCCGAGCTCAAGCGAATAGCGCTGGGACATTATCTGGATTTGATTTTCGAGATGGTTGTCAAGCCCAGCAAGGCGGTCCTAGTTCCTTAACTTCGTGTTAATCGGACTTCCGACGTGCGGTCCAGATCCGATACGGAGTTTCGAGATGCTCCCGAGAGCAGCCAGGTAATGAGATTGATCCTAGATTTTAGGGTAACCTAGCGTCAATGATTCTACAAGTTTTGGGTCTTGCAGATCGTATTTAAAGTGATTGGTGCTAATTTCAGAGGTACTCTAGTTTAACACTAGCTAAATCTCACCTAATTTCTAAAGGATTTAGTCCTGTAAGATTTCTGTCTGAGGTGGTACTTAGTCCTTTGTAGTTTGTATATAAAGTGATCCAAGTTATACTACTTAGCTAGTTTAAGATAGTGTCTAGGCTGAAAGTACTTTGAAAAATTGAAAGATCAAGGTGGTGAAGGGTGGAATTTGTGAAGAAAATGGTTTGAAAAGGGATTTGAGGCTTTAATTGAGTGTTTGAGAAGTTAAACCTGTGTTAGGATTGACCCATGCTTAAGGACGTCTAATTCCAGGTTGAGAAAAATCCGGGCTGTTACACAAACTATGCATAATCAAGCCCAAAATATTACCAAAATAGGTGTGCATCATGCACCCCAGCTTTCTCAATAAGGTGGGCCCCACATCTCATACAATTGAGTCCAAAACAATATTCATTTGGGCCCTTACTGAATTTTCAGTCCATTAACAATTTGGGCCTGCTGAAGCCCAAATACTTGTTAAAACATGTGGAAAATATTTCCATAAAGGCCAACAATAATTACGGGGGGGCCCACAGATGGAGAAAGAGGGTAGTACACACAAAACAGGTGGGCCTACTGCTGGGCTACAGGCCCAAGAGCAGCCCATGGCCTGGGCGTCCTGGCCCATACACACATCAAAGTGGGCTCCACACATCCCTGAGGTGGCCCCACATGGGACGTCCACCTGGGGTGGTCCCACACTCCACATGGACCACCACAGAGGGGGAAACGGCATGGACACAAAACATGCATCATGGTGGGTCAGCCCATGGATGGTCCATCGTGCTGGACGTCCAATAGGGGACGCTGGTCCAGATAGTTGGCCCCACATACATGGTCCAAATGGACCTCAGATACATCAAAGGTGGGTCCCAGTAAACATACACAAGTCCAGCTGGGCTAAGGCCCAAAATCAGCTACAACTCAAGAGGACAGCAAGGTAGCAGAAAATTCCAGCAACGTATGTTACTGTACCAACTTTGGGCACTCCAATGGAGTGGGTCCAGGGCCTCTAAAAATCTAAAAATTTAGGGCCAAGGTCCCTCATCATGTATAAAATAAGGAAAAGTCCATAAAGATGGCCCACCATCAGAGAAAATATTTTAAAATTATGGTTTTATGTGAGACAATATTGCTGGAATTTACGGCAAAAAAATCCAGCAACATACCCATATTGGTACACTCTTTTAGAGACCCAAATGAGATCGATTGAGGCTGAAATTTGGTATGCTTATAGGTGGGACATACACCTTCAAAAGTCATATATTACTTGGTACAAAACTCCCCACCAAAAGCCCCAAAATCTAGCCTTAAGTTGACCCAAAAACCTGTCCAGACAGTTCTGGACAGCAACATACAACTGAAAAGAATTAAATCTAAACATTATTTAAAATGGGATTTAATCCCAGAAAATCATGGGATGGACCACCCCGGTGGACCCCACAAACATCCAGACCTTCCCCAATAACAAAAATCCCTTACATGTGCCCCATTTAGGAGGATTTTTGGGGCCACATGTCCAAGGTGGACTGTCATGAACGTCCAACCTCCATGGACGATCTAGTTTTTCTGGTCCACAAGGTGGGCCACACACACATGATTAGAGGTTATTTATAAGGGAATAACAAAGATCCGGCTATAAGAAGGGCTTCACCACTATGAGCACTTCAAAATCAATCACAACCATACATCATGCATACATTAACAAGTACATCTTAGATCTTAAACATGCATGGGTCTAGAATCAAAATCTAAGGTGGGGATGCCACCCCCACCAAGGATCTAGGGTCTAGATGACCCAATCATGCCATGGTATTAAGAAAACTACCATGATGGGGCCCATAGAGAATGGCCCCATGCATGGATCATGCATGCACATGGTGGGCCATTGGCCTCACCCATGGGATTATGTAGGATCTCCACCATTGATTGGTGGGTCCTACACCTCCCTCATGAAAGAAAGAAGAAGTTCTAAGCAAGGAAATCAGAATTTCTATTCTAGGAGAGCACCCACCTCTTGGATCTTCAAGCTTCTACCATCACCATGTACCTCAAGCTTCAAGGGTCATGAATCTATGGCCAAGATGGGATTGTAATGGTGAGATGGAGGGGAAATAAGGAAGAAAGGGACTGGAATTGAGGGAAGATGGGTTGGACGTCCAAGGCTAGCAAGGAAAGAAAGAAGAGAAAATGAAAGAGAAGGGAGAGAGAGAAGTTGTAGGGGAGTTATGATTGCATGTAAGGTTTTGGGAAGAAAAAAAGCAATGAGGGATTTTCTTGTTTAGAGAACCAATGATGGGTTTTGGGGAAGAAAACTCACCATGAGTTGTTAGGCTCTAGGTAGGCTAGGTAGCTAGCTAGGGTAGCCTTTATGGGAGAAGGTACATTAGCGTGGGCCCCATGGGAAAACCTTGTACACCCTACTAGGTGGGTCCCATAAACATGATCAAAGACTCAAAATGATGCGTGCCTACAACTTATGATCTACAACACAGATGGACACACGGGACACGGCATCGGAACCGCGGTGATGATGCAGACAAGATGGCATAGGTTTCAGGTCGATCTGAGTTGGGTCAACGTGACCGAACTCAAGGACTGCCGCAAATACTACCCAAAGGTCGCGGGTCGCCAGAATTCGACCGGTAGGACCGCGTGACCTAAAGAAACAGCATGCATACTTGGGTTAGGGTCTTACACGAGCATCAAAAACCTTTAATGTTATTTCAGTCCTTGCCAGTTATAGAATGGATGTGGGAGCACGTTGTCATAGATTTTGTTGTCGGATTTCTGAGGACCAAACGCAATCACAATGCCATTTGGGTGATTGTTGACCGATTAACCAAGTTTGCACACTTCCTCCTTATTCGTATTTCTTCATTCATAAACGAGTTGAGCAAGCTTTACATCAAGGAGATTGTAAGACTGCACGGTATCCCCGTATCCATTCTATCCGATTAAGACTCCAAATTTAGGTCACGCTTTTAGAGGAGTTTTCAGGACTTTATGGGGACATTACTTTACTTCAGCACTGCTTTTCATCCACAGACAGATGGACAGACTGAACGAGTGAATCATATCGTTGAAGATATTCTTCACACTTGTATCCTCGAATTCAAAGGAAATTGGGACAATCATCTACCATTGATCAAGTTTATGTTTAATAATAGTTTCCAGGCTAGCATCAATATGGCATCATATTAAGCATTGTATGGAAGATCGTGTAGATCACCAAACTGTTGGATTGAAGTTGGTGAAAGAAGCATGCTTGGACCAGAGATTGTGCAAGAAATGACTGAGAAGATACAGATCATTAAGGATCGCCTACGTACGGCGTCAACAAAAGAGCTACTCAAATCATCAAAGAAAACACTTAAGAGTTCTTTGTGGGCAATCACATTCTAATAAAGGTATCACCGATGAAACGAGTCATGTGATTCTGGAAGAAAGGGAAGTTGGCACCTCGCTACATCGGGTCGTTTGAGATCCTGCAAAAAGTAAGCACGTGGCCTACAAATTAGCTCTACCCCCACAACTATCCGACATTCACAACGTATTTCACGTATCAATGTTATGAAAGTACGAGAGGGACGCGTCACACATTATTGATTGGCAATAACTAGAAATTCGCAAAGACATCATGTAAATAAAACAACCAGTTCATATCCTCAACAGAAAGGATCAAGTACTTCGAACCAAAATCATACCACTCGTAAAAGTGCAGTGAAGAAATCATGGAGAAGAAGAAGCATCATGGGAATGCAAAAAGGAAATTTGAAAGAAATACCAATATCTTTTACCACCATAGGTACGTTAAATTTCTGGGATAAAATTTTCATTAAGGGGGGTGAATGTAATAACCCAATTTTTTTTATGCATGTGCGACCATCCATTGTACACTCATGCATTTCCCCTTACCTTACCATCCACCACACACGTGATCAAGGTATGTGATCACCCATTTACCTGTCCTTTTATAGCCTACATGATCGACCAACCAAATATATCACAACCGTCCACCCATTTATGATATAACTCACTTGTTTGCATGCATGTAGCATGAATATATATTAAGAACATGCATTCAATGGTTCCTTTTTAATTAAAGTGAATGTTATAAGTATTTTTTTAATAAAATAAATTAAACACATGCATGTGTTAGTCACATGTGTGTGTGTGTGTGAATTTTAGAAAGTACAAGGTGCATGATCAAAATCGGTTATCAATAATCTAAATCATTCATCATACCTGACCACCTAACTATTACAAAATGTCCAAGTTACAAGATTAACTGATCATCCAATCAATAACTTAGACCAACAACATACAACCGTTAAATTCATACACAAAACCATCACTGTCCATAAATTTTCAAAATTGATCCGCTACCCAAATCCATCCATCCATATGATCAATCGACCATTGTACATTAATGATTTCATGTGTACACTTATATATACGCTACCCATACATGAGCACCATATACGTACTTTGCTAAGCATTGCAATCATCACATCATACACACACATGGATCCATTGTTATAATCAATGAGGGAGTAGTGTTTTAAGGGTACGTTTAAGGGATTATAATCTGATTGATTTAAATCAACTTCACCAAAAGTTTTTTTTTACATCAAAATTTAGAATTCAAACTAAACTTAAAGAACAAAACTGAATTGAAATTCAAAATAAACCTAATTTTCTAGAAATTGAAAAACTAATAGTAGAGGCCCACCTGCTTGTAGTAATTCATCTATGCACCTGTGCATTTTTTTTGTAATAGGGTGAGCATAACAGCCCAGTATGATCATTTCTTACCCTAAATTTAAAATGTTCAGATTATATCAAATTTTTATAAACAAGAGAAAAAAATAAAATACAGATAATAAAAGAACATGAATTTAAGCACTAGAATCGTAAATATATTATGCACGCAATATTTTCCATGAATTCTCATAAATAATATACGTAATCTCTTACAACATCGTACCTAAGTGGATGACCATGTTGCATTAATGCCCACACACTGGTACCTTGTGATGAGGGACCCATTTATACACTAGCTAATCAAACTACCACTCTAGTTGTACCCCTGACGTATATTTGCACACACAATTGTACTCATATGCCATACATAAAGGAGACTCCAAAAGATCAAGTGGGTTCTAGGGTCTTTTGTCACACCCCAGACTCGGAAACCGGGCTCATAAAATTCCCGATCACCGAATCCGGCGCCAACAACCTCCGTAGTACCCCATTCTCGGCTCCTTGTACCCATATACCAGATTTCGATCTTGAGATCCTAGAAGGAGGATTTCCAACATACATTTATCTCATAAGAAGCATAACCATAAGCATAACCCACAACAACAACAACAGAAGCATCACCACATATCCACTATAATAAAAAACTTTAAGTACAATGCATAAGGGAAATACAATTCAATATCAAAAGCTCCAGAAGTCGGCTACATGCTCCAAGCTCAATGCTGATGCGGCGTCCTGGTGTCACCTGCACGCAACGATCGTACATAAGCTTATAGAAAGCTTAGAGGGTGGTGTAAGCGTGTGCACAAGGTAAGTGCCAAGTATGCAATATCAAAGTAATGCGGAAACATGCTGGTAAATCCATGAATGCTATCAGTCGTACCAAGGCTATGCAATGTAAGGCCTACATGGCCAATGTTATATGTGAAATGCAACTCAAGCATACCAATCCTCATTCGAATCCACATATCAATACAGCTCAACTCTGGAATATCATCGGGGTCTAGTACACTTTACACCAGATCGCCGCCCATTGGATGCACAACCAAGCAAATGGAAGAGACCACACTACCCGCCTGGCTAGTAGTCGGCTAATATCTACCTGGCACATCGATAGCGGACTCATTTATGAGCTGGTTAAAATCAGCCTAGATATGCCCCTACCCTCAGGCGGATAAGGCCACACCCCCTTCCAACCGACCATGACACAGTGGGAGACGCGGCCTAATGGTATACGGCCCTCGTGTGCTCATGTATCCACTCGGTCTCAACGTTAGAGCAACCTCTTAGTACCATAAGGGTTTAGGGACTTTCAACCAAGGATACCCTTGCGCCCTAGTACTAGGGACAAAATATTTCTGGTATCCAATCCTGTCATCCACGCTGTGCCTGTGGAGGCTACGGTGCTGATGTTGTTAGGGCGTACAGTAATCATGTCACACAAATGTGAAATGCATGAGTCACACTATTCAGTCATGCAGCCATCATGTGCATACCATACGCTTATATGGGGCAACTCCGTCTATCAGGGAGTCTCAAAAACAATCCGCCTAATGGCATATGATATGATCAATCACTCCTCATATCAAGCACATATATGATGCGCATGGGCATGAATCATGAAGTTATACTAAGTATGATCTGCGGTAATGATGTACTCTCATATATATATATATATATATATATATATATATATATATATATAATATATAATATATATATATATATATATATATATATATATATATATATATATATATATAGTGACAACGTAGATGTCATACTACATCAGGGATGGACCTCATGGGGTGAATCATACAACAGTGAGAGTCAAGATGATGACCCTAAGTATATTAAGTGGGCTTCCTCACCCACTCTATCATATGGTAAATTGGGCTTTCTTATGGGGCCCGATACAAACAAGGTGAGTCTACATGTTATGGTGATCCCTACAAGGGTGGTGGAGAGCACTAGTATGAATGGAGGTCCAATGGTTTGGGTTAGCCCACTAGGGTAAGATGGGTAACACTTATGGGGGCCCAAATCGATGAGAATGGGCCTAACAATGGCCCTAGGGAGGGTTACAAGGTAGACATTTAACCATCATTACTCTTACAATGTAGACATTTAACCATCATTGTTCCCAAGGCATGGTGTGGGATCCTGGTCTTTTACAACATCGCTCGTGTGCACACATGTCCCAACTCGTACCGTTGATAGACCATATACTGCACCCTAGTACACCTAGAAAACTCACCTAAGTGATTTGTTCTAGATGATCTTAAGACCTCTATCATGTGGACCACGTCATCATTGTGATCGCAATGGTGAAAACCGCGCATCAATCTGACGCTCCATTAATGAGATATGACCCATCAAATGTAAGGCCCAAATTATGTATCCAGTAACACAAGCAACCTTTATTATTCTTGGCCCATTGGACTTGAGCCCATGTGGGTCTAAAGCCCACTTTTAGAATATGAAAATTACTAACAAAATGGATAATTGCTACATGAAAAAATAAGAAGCTAGCACATATATGACAAGCACTATAAGACAAAATTAGATTTTATCCCAAAACTCATCATTAGTTCTCTCCTCATGCCTTAGAAACTAATCATGGCTCATGTCCACCTTATCCTATACATGCATCCAATGCATATCTTGATTTGTGCCACATCACTTCAAACAACCAATTACAACACTTCACTTCATCATCCACCATGCATCACCTATAACCCATAACCCTTATCCATCCATTAGCCAATGCATGTCTAGATTTCTTCCACCTTGGCCAATGCATGCTTAGCACAATCCACCTCATCCATCCACTACCCATATCATACATCACCTTCCACCTCAGTTTTAGCACCAATAAGATCCCATAAACTTGCCACATCATCTTGTCACCTCAACCCCCAATTTCCTATATAAGAGTAGGAGCTCTCTTGCACTTATTCTTTTCCTATACTTAGAAAAATTCTGAGATTTTTAGAGAGAGTGAGAGAGAGTGGGGCCAAGGTGTGGCCTACCATTAATCAAGAGGGAGTGGACCACACATCATCATTTAACCATCCATCCATTGAGGTGAGTCTACACCCCTCCTGCATCCTCCTCATCCTCCTCTTTCTTCCACTTTTTATTTTATTTTTTATATGTGTGGGCCCCACTAGTGTGGAGTTCTTGTCTGCATGTATTTATGGTTATGGTGGTCAGCAAAGTGGCCCATGTCATTATGCCCCACCATGATGAACATTACATCCATACCCTTCACATGTAATCCCATTTTTTGTATCTAGACAGCAACTTGTAAAATTCATATAAAATCAACTATACTAAGATTGAAGTTGAAACTTGGAAATAATATTAACCATAATATGAACTAACTCTGAACCAAATTTCGTAGTCATCCAACGGTCCAATCATCTGTAACATCAAGTTTACTTGGTTGCTGTCTAGCAGCACATGCAGGATTCTGATTTACCTAAAACGGACCCATTTTTAGCTATTTTAATGAATGTATTAAAAATATACGTTCCATTAGATTCACAGAAAATAGAACCAGCTTGATATTTATTCTTAACTTACTTGAGATAGTAAACAATCATATGTATGGTCCCTATGATCAGATTCTTTCATAATAAAATTTAGAAAATTTTGGACTGATAGATACTTCTGTAAGGATAAATCTTGAATTTGTATGTGTGGTCTAGATGGATTTAAGGCTCTGTATGGTTGGAAATCTATAAACGGCCTGAATGACTTGTTCCTAAACCATCCATTGGATCAGATATTCTAACAAAGAATCTGATCATAGAGATTTCATCAATATATTTCATGTACTACTTGATGAATATGTTAGATCTATGTTATACATAACAATTATCCTCTCATTGACCCACTTGGGTGTGGGATCAGTTGCGATTTATACATTTTAAATGGACACCCATGCACATTGTTGTGTGTTCCTTATCTATGCTTCGCTAGCGTGTGGGCCCCACTTGCCATTGGATCTAATTCATTTCCTTTGCACTTTATGTTTGTTGAAATTTTTTAAGTACTTAATTGTATTGCATGTAGGTCTCTTTGACACCTTGTAGTGGGCCCTACACTTTGTAGTCCCACTTTAGGAGATGTTTAATCCTTATATAAGTGAGCTGGGATGTCCCACCTTTTTGTCATGAATGATTCCCTAAGTGTTTGGAAATTGGGCCCTAAGTTGGGACAGACCCCATTTTTTAAAATTGTCTGATTATTTGTGTTTTGTACCAACTTTGGGCCTCTGTAGTGGACCACACGCTGGAGATATGAGTAGGCCACCACTTGGAACCTTTAACCTATACCAATGAATAGATAAATAATATTTTAATCAGGTTAAATCAGACCTCACATGATCAAGGAGTGGATCCCAAAACGTGGTGAGGCATAGTTGTGCAGAAAATTAAAGTACCTGTGTTTGGCCCTATACCAAAAATTATGTGTGCACAACTAGTTCGTCCCAGATTATAATTTTTGAAGTACATATATATTACAACCAAGGGAACCTGATGGGACACTGAAAGGTGGTCCCCTGTGATCATGGGACGTACTCAAGATTAGGCCAAAATTAATTCTGCACTATATTTCCTGCACAGTTTCTCCAAGTACTCATGTTTAGGCCATCACCGTAAATTGTACTCACCCAACTAATGAGGCCTACCCTATAATTTGTAAAGCCCATACATAGAGCTACCAGGTGGTTACTTTCTTTCACCATATGTAGGCCCCACGTGATCATGAATCTAACTCTAAAATGACCCAGAACCAACATTGCACCAAAAATCTGTTTGATGTAAAATTTATGTGGGGTCACGTCAATATAGTCCACCACCTTCCCAAAGCATTTAATGCAGCATCTAAACTCTAAAAAATAACTCTCAAATATGGTTGGGCTTAAAAACCTTAAGTGGGTCATCTAGTATGAGCTATTTTGTATAGGCCTTACCTTTCATGTAATGAGGTCCACCTGGCATGTTTTGTAAATGGGTGTTGTATAACTTGTAAAATATTTAGTGGACAAATCTTGTTGTCTATATGTTCTCTTAAGACATAAGTGGCCTTGGGCCCATCTAAATGATGCAACCTTAAGGCCCAAGTGGGCCCAACACTAAGAGAAATCGTTGGGGAATGAGAAACCCACAATGATATCCTTCCTTGAGCCCGTTGGGCAGGCCCATTGCCTACTGGGGCAGCATGCCTTTCATACTACCTCCAGTCAAGTGGACCACAATTAGAGAACCCTATTTTACAATGCATAAAGTGGATCATTGGGCTTTTCTTGGTTTGTTTGTATGTAGCTAGTAGGCCCAATATGATATATGACATGAAAGATGTTATCATGTTATCCTTTATGTTTGAGATTGTGCATTGTTTCTAGTTGGTGGAATGTGTGGCGCCCACTTAGTTGTGGAATTAGATCCACACCATTGAAAGCATTGTAGTTGGACATTTATGCCTTTAAGTTGGCTTATTGATATACCAAGTGGGACTCACACTTGACCTATATGACCCCATGCCTTGCATGTAGTTCAAGTACAGTGTGGAAGTCACACTAGGTAGGACGCACCTAGTGATGGGTGAGATGATGATACATGTATGGTAACATGATAATGATGATTGTGAGTTGTTGGTTGAAATGATAGATATGATTTAATGGACTGTGAATTATAGTATATGCATTGATGGTGGATGAGTAAATATTTATAGTACTTATGACATTGTTTATATTAATCATGAAGTGAAAATGATCCTCATGGTAATCATGATGATAATATATATAAACATGCTAGTTGACTGCCATGCTTGATATCCAAGTGATAATAATGCATATATTGACTGTCGTAATGATAATGTGGGTAAGATAACCATATTTCACTTGATGCATGGATAATGATAAACAAATGATGTTGGTGGACGTAAGGATAACCTTATACATGATAGACAACTAATGCCTAAGGCATGTATAATGATAGTATTGGATAATGGCCATAATATTGATGATGCATGTGAATCCCTATATGTTATGTACTCTATGCACATGATTGCATGATACATGTTATGAGGATAAATTTGATGTTGAGTGATGTCTATGATAATGATGATACATGTTAGAACTTGTGTACCACCATAACCTATGCACCTTATGTATGTGTGTTATAGGAGCCCTGGTGGCCATTTGTTAAGTATCACAAGAGATATAGGGCCTCAGTGTGCTATTGTAGACACTTAAATATATGGATCTTCACATCACATTGGTTATTTTTGTATTTAGGTCGATTATTGTTTATATCTGATAGTCATGCTAGCGTACCTAGTCTAGTAGGACACACTGAGAATATGCTTAGTATAACATCATGATACATGCCCATACGTATCATTTACATGCTTGTTATGAGGAGTGATTGATCATAACATGTGCCATTGGACTGGTTGTTTATGTCACTCCCTAAGAGACAAAGTTGATCCACATGAATGCGCGGTACGCGCAGTATTGCTACATGACTGGATAGTGTGACTCATGCATCTTCATTTATGTGACATGATTACTGTACGCCCTAGCGGCATCAGGGCCGTAGCCTCCGCAAATATAGCGTAGATGACAGGATTTGATACCGAAAATACTTATTTAAGCACGAGGGTGCCATTGATGTCCCAGGGTGAAAGTCCCCAGACCCTTATGGTACCATGGAGGATGCTCCAATGTCTACATCGAGTGGATGTATGAGCGCATGAGGGCCGAATACCAGGAGGCCGCATCTCCCACTGTGTCATGGTCGGTCGAAAGGGGGTGTGGCCTTACCTGTCCAAGGGTAGGGAGTAATGTTAGGCTGAGTCTGACTAGCCCGTAAATGGGTCCACTATCGACGTGCCGGATAGATATTGGCAGACTATTGGCCATGCGGATAGTGAGGTCTCTTCCACTTACCCACATGTGCGCTTATACTACCAGAAAAATGGGTAAAGGCTACGGATAAAATCCGTAGCCATAGACCTATGGCTACGGTTTTAGTCCGTAACACGACCGTAGTCATAGGTGTCGTAACAATAGGTCTGAGCCTATGGCTACGGATCTAATCCATAGCTATAGGTACCAACAGCTACGGATATAATCCGTAGCAATAACTACCAGAAAAATGAGAAAAGGCTTCAGATAAAATCCGTAGCCATTGAACTATGGCTACGGTTTTAGTCCGTAGCACGACCGTAGTCGTAGGTGCCGTAACAATAGGTCTGAAACCTATGGCTACAGATTTAATCCGTAGCAATTATATCTGTAGCGAAAACTTCAAATAGCTACGGATATTATTTGTAACTAAAAGTCCGTAGCAATATGTCAAATTTAATAAAGGCTACACCTGTTAGATTAGTGGCTAGGTCAATATCCGTAGCTATTTTGTACATTAAAAAATTACATATAATCATTTGTTCATTCAATTACCACCTGTACAATCATTCATTCAATTACAATCAATTACAATCCAATTCATTTAATCAATTACAATTACAATTACAATAATGCTGAAAATACAAATCTTTGGCTTCATTAGATAAATGTGCTCAACTTCACCATGAAATTTCAACAGCTTCGTATATTTCATCATCCTACAAACAGTCATGTCATTCATAAATTAGAATGCCTATTGGGGAAAAGAAAGACAAAGTGAAAGAAGTGCATCATGTATAACCATTTTTTTTTCTTAATGAATGAAAAAAAAAAAAAAAAAAAAAAAAAAAAAAAAAAAAAAAAAAAAAAAAAAAAAAAAAAAAAAAAAACTTAAAGAGGAATGAAATTGACACAAAAGAAATGATCTCACCATATGATTATAGGTTTTGGTTTAGGTTTAGGTCATAGGTTTAAGTTAAGGTTTAGGTTAAGGTTAGGCTATAGGTTATAATTAAGTTTAGGTTATAAGTTATAGGTTAAGGTTTAGGTTATAGGTTTTGGTTTAGGTTAAGGTTATAGGTTTAGGTTTCGGTTAAGGTTTACATTTTGGTTTAGGTTATAGGTTTTGGTTTTGGTTTTGGTTATTGGTTATAGCTTTTAGGAACTTGATTATAGGTTAAGGTTTAGGTTTAGGAAATCGGGTTCGGGTTCGTGATCGGGTTTAGGTTTGGGTTTTCAAGTTGAGATTAGGATTAGGTGTAGGTTTGGGTTTAAGGATTTGAGAACACATTTAGGTTTTAAGTTTAGGTTTAGGTTAAAGGTTTAGGGAAAGGTTATAGGTTTAGGTTTAGGTTTAGGTTTAGGTTATAGGTTATAGCTTTAGGGAATTGAGAATGGTTATGGTTTAGGTTTAGGAAATTGGGTTCAGGTTCGGGATTGGGTTTAAGTTTGGGTTTTCAAGTTTAGGTTTAGGTTCAGGTTAGGGAGTTGAGATTAGGATTAGGTGTAAGTTTACCTTTAGGGAATTGAGTTTAGGTTATAGGTTTAGGGAAAGGTTAGGTTTAGGTTATAGGTTTTGGGATTTGGGAATAGTTTTAGGTTATAAGTATAGGTTTAGGTTAGGTTATAGGTTATAGGTTAAGGTTTAGGGATTTGATTTTAGGTTATAGAATTAGGTTAAGGTTTAGGTTTAGGTTATAGGTTTTGGGATTTGAGAATGGGTTTGGGTTAAGGTTATAGGTTTTGGTTTTGGTTTAGGTTATAGGTTTTGATTTAGGTTATAGGTTATAGGTTTAGGTTAATTATAGGTTCTTAGATTTGAGAATGGGTTCGGGTTTAGGTTATAGGTTTTGGATTTGAGAATGGGTTGTGGTTTAGGTTTAGGAAATCGGGTTCATGTTCAGGATTGGGTTTAGTTTTGGTTATAGGTTTTTGGATTTGAGAATGGGTTATGATTTAGGTTTAGGAAATCGGGTTCATGTTCGGGATTGGGTTTAAGTTTTGGTTTTCAAGTTTAGGTTTAGGTTTAGGTTAGGGAGTTGAGATTAGGATTAGGTGTAGGTTTAGCTTTAGGAAATTGAGTTTAGGTTATAGGTTTAGGGAAAGGTTAGGTTTAGATTATAGGTTTTGGGATTTGTGAATAGTTTTAGGTTATAAGTATAGGTTTAGGTTAGGTTATAGGTTAAGGTTTAGGGATTTGAGTTTAGGTTATAGGTTTTGGTTTAGGTTATAGGTTTTGGTTAAGGTTTAGGTTTAGGTTATAGGTTTTTTGATTTGAGAATGGGTTCGGGTTTAGGTTGTAGGTTTGGTTTTGGTTTAGGTTATAGGTTTTGGGATTTGAGAATGGGTTCGGGTTTAAGTTATAGGTTTTGGTTTTGGTTTAGGTTATAGGTTATAGGTTTAGGTTAAGGTTTAGGTTTAGGTTATAGGTTTTTGGATTTGAGAATGGGTTCGGGTTTAGGTTATAGGTTATGGTTTTGGTTTAGGTTTAGGTTATAGGTTTTTGGATTTGAGAATGGGTTATGGTTTAGGTTTAGGAAATCGGGTTCATGTTCGGGATTGGGTTTGAGTTTTGATTTTCAAGTTTAGGTTTAGGTTTAGGTTAGGGAGTTGAGATTAGGATTAGGTGTAGGTTTAGCTTTAGGGAATTGAGTTTAGGTTATAGGTTTAGGGAAAGGTTAGGTTTAGGTTATAGGTTTTGGGATTTGGGAATAGTTTTAGGTTATAAGTATAAGTATAGGTTAGGTTATAGGTTAAGGTTTAGGGATTTGAGTTTAGGTTATAGGTTTTGGTTTTGGTTATACGTATTGATTTAGGTTATAGGTTTAGGTTATATGTTTAGGTTTAGGTTATAGGTTTTTGGATTTGAGAATGGGTTTGGGTTTAGGTTATTGGTTTTGGTTATAGGTTTTGGGATTTGAGAATGGGTTTGGGTTTAGGTTATAGGTTTTGGTTTTGGTTTAGGTTATAAGTTTTGGTTTTGGTTTAGGTTAAGGTTTAGGTTTAGGTTATAGGTTTTGGGATTTGAGAATGGGTTCGGGTTTAGGTTATAGGTTTTGGTTTTGGTTTAGGATAAGGTTTAGGTTTAGCTTATAGGTTTTTGGATTTGAGAATGGGTTCGGGTTTAGGTTATAGGTTTTGGTTTTGGTTTAGGTTATAGGTTTTGGGACTTGAGAATGGGTTCAAGTTTAGGTTATAGGTTATGGTTTTGGTTTAGGTTTAGGTTATATGTTTTTGGATTTGAGAATGGGTTATGGTTTAGGTTTAGGAAATTGGGTTCATGTTCGGGATTGGGTTTAAGTTTTGGTTTTCAAGTTTAGGTTTAGGTTAGGGAGTTGAGATTAGGATTAGGTGTAGGTTTAGCTTTAGGGAATTGAGTTTAGGTTATAGGTTTAGGGAAAGGTTAGGTTTAGGTTATAGGTTTTGGGATTTGGGAATAGTTTTAGGTTATAAGTATAGGTTTAGGTTAGGTTATAGGTTAAGGTTTAGGGATTTGAGTTTAGGTAATAGGTTTTGGTTTAGGTTATTGGTTTTGGTTAAGGTTTAGGTTTAGGTTATAGGTTTTTGGATTGAGAAGGGTTCAGGTTTAGGTGGATGAGGTTAGGTTGTTTTGGTGGGTTTGGGATTTGAGAATGGGGTTCGGTTTCGGTTATAGGGTTTGGTTTTGGTTTAGGTTATAGGTTATAGGTTTAGGTTAAGGTTTAGGTTTAGGTTTAGGTTATAGGTTTTTGGATTTGAGAATGGGTTCGGGTTTAGGTTATAGGTTATGGTTTTGGTTTAGGTTTAGGTTTAGGTTATAGGTTTTTGGATTTGAGAATAGGTTAAGGTTTAGGTTTAGGAAATCGGGTTCATGTTCGAGATTGGGTTTAAGTTTTGGTTTTCAAGTTTAGGTTTAGGTTTAGGTTAGGAAGTTGAGATTAGGATTAGGTGTAAGTTTAGGTTATAAGAATAGCTTTAGGTTATAAGTATAGGTTTAGGTTTAGGTTTTATGTTTAGGTTAAGGTTATGGGTTTAAGTTATATGTTTAGGTTTAGGTTATAAACAGTTGGGCCCGCATAAGGCGGTGGGGTCCACAGCCTAAGAATGGATAAACGGTGTGTATATAACACATACATCATCGTGTGTCTCACACACATAATGGGCCTCATACAACCACAATAGGCCTCGTTCCATGGACCTTACATATTCACAATTGAGCTGCATCTCATGGGCCTTATATACACCACAATGGGCCGCAACAATGGGTCTCACATATACAATGGGCTCATCACATGCAACCACAACGGACCTCTCATACGGCCATAATGGGCCTCACATACGACCACAATGGCCTCACACTTGGGCCCCATATACATCACATCGGGCCTCATCATACGGGCCACATATACATCACATTGGGCCTCACACATGGGCCACATATACATCACATCGGGCCTCCTCAAATACATCACAATGGGCCACACACAAGGGCCTAATATACTTCTTAATGGGCCTCATCATATGGGCCTATATACATCATATTGGGCCTCACACAAGGGCCCATGGGTTAGGCACAAGGGATGGATAGTGTGAGTATCACATACAACATAGTGGGCCTGATGGGGCAGCCCATATAGTCCAAAAATAAATGGACAATGTGCTTACAATACACACATCAAGGTGGGCCCTATGCATCACGAAATGGGCCCCACTAGCTGGATATACAACGCATACATCATTGTATGTCCAGCACCGCCCCAAACATCTGGACGGTCTAGATGAACCACACATCATCAAGGTAGGCCCCACGTGATCTGGGCAATGTAGATAAAAATGCATCACGATGGGGTCCACGTCTATTGGGCAGCACGGATAAAATACATCATAGTGGGCCTGCTGTTACTAGACTGCATGGATGAAACACATCGGGTGGATCCCACTACCGCTGGATGACGCAGATAGAATACATACATTATGGTGGGGTCCACGTCGAGAAAATGGACGGACGGCGTGGCTGAAATACATACATCGTGGCTGGTCCCACCATCCAGCAGGCTGGACGATGTGGAATAAATACATAAATCATGGTAGGGTCTAGTCCAGCCCACGTGGACGGCTTAGATAAGGCACGTACATCACGTGGGATGTGGGGTCCCATGGATGGACGGTGTATGTACAATACATACATCACTGGGAGTCCCACCGTCTAGGGGTCTAGACGGTGGAGATACAACAGATGTATCAAGGTGGGTCCACACATGTGGCCCACCAGCAAAATGGATGAATGGTATGGATTTAGAATACATGCATGGAGGTGCGTCCCACCGTCCAACAACTGCTGGACGGTGTTAGATAAGACCCATACATCAAGGTAGGCCCCACACATGTGGATGCAAAGCATCCACCAAGGTGGGTTCCAACTCATGTATGGTCGGTTGGATATAACACATACCGAATGATCAGACCCTTGATCTTGTTGACATCCATACAAATGGACGGTCTAGATATAACACATGCCTCAAGATCAGGCCCACAGAACTTGTTGATGTCAATACAGCAGGTATATAGCTGGTGGGACCACAGAGTTGTTGACGTCAATACAGCAACTATATGCTGCGGTCCCCACCATCCAGATGGACAGTGATATAAAATACATAAATCACGGTGGTCTCACATGATGGACGGCTGGATAAAACACCTTCATCAGGTGGTCCCACGTGGACGTTGTGCTTCACCTGAGATTTGAATCTGTTTCATTTCCGGGCCTGGGACGCTTGGATGGACGGTGTGGATTCACACGTTCATCAGGTGGGTCCACGTGGTGGCCCACCAAAGCTTTGGATAAAGCTAATATTTATGTTTTCCCTTCAACCAAGCTTGTCCAGACGGACAGCCAGGTGGACCGTCTGGACGGTCAGCCAGGCGGGCCCCACGGACGGTCGGCGTGGATGAAATACTTGCATCATGGTGGTGGGCTATCAACAGGGACAAAGAGAGAGAGGGAGAGAGAGAGAGAGAGAGAGAGAGAGAGAGAGAGAGAGATCATGTGGAGGGGAGGAGCTCCACTACTATGAGCCCTCCCTATCTTACAAAGCATACATCAAATGGGTCCCACCACATGTGGGCCTTCAAATCACAAAAATCAATGGTGGAAATCTTAGATCACCCACCGATTTCACTTCTTCTTGGCTCCTTGATCTCCCAAGCTCCTAAGCTTCCTCTTTGATGGTGGAAGATGAGAATTGAAGGGTTGGATTGAGGGTTTTGGGGGTAGGAAGTGGGCCACACACTTGGCTATTTTCTCTCCTTAGAATGCTTGGAAAATGGTAAAGAGAATGAGAGGGAAAGGAGATGTTGTAAGAGGAGGTGACATGGAGGGTATGGGCTCTCTTGACTTTTGGGGGCATGAGGTGGCATGGGGTATTGGTTGCCTTGACTTGTTGGTAAGAAAGGAATGGCTAGGTATGGGTTCATTTGACTTGGTGAAGAGAGAGGTATGGGTAAGTGATGGGATGTACTTGACTTGTGATTGATTAATAGATGTGATGGATTGTAGAGATTCTCTCGGGATTTGCAATGCACAGCGTTTCCTCGAATTAAACGCAGGCCCACAACTCCTGGCCTAGGCATCGCATCGGTAGCAAGACACGGCGTTAAAACTGCGACGACGGTGCAGTCGCAATGGTACAAATCTTAGGTCGAGTCAACTTAGATATACGGGATGCGACTTAGGGTCGCGCGCAAACGTCAATTATAGGTCGCGGGTTACCGGAATTCGACGGGGAGGATTGCGAAAGTCTATAGAATGGTACGGACTAGGATATGGGCCTTACAAAACATATACATCTGGTGGATCCCATTCATCAGGGCAGGCCCCACCATCCACGCATCTGGACGGTGGACGGTGTGGAGCAAAAACATCAATCATGGTGGGTCACACCGTCCAGGTGGACGGTGTAGATAGAACACATATATCATGGTGGTCTCCACCGTCCACACAGCTGGACGGTGAGGATATAAAATACATGCATCATGTGTGGTTCCCACACAGATGAATGGTTGAATATAACACATACCTCATAATCAGACCCACAAAACTTACTGACATCAATACAGTAGCTATATATCACGTGGGACCCACCGTCCCTGTTGGACGGTGTGGGTACAATTGTGTGAATGATGGGTGTGACATGAGAGTTGACTTTGGGGAGGGTTGCTTGTCTTGGGGAGAAAGAAAGCATGGGTTGTGATGAGATATGTACTTGATTAATTGATGTAATAGGTGGGTCGAGATTCTCTCGGGATTCGCAATGCCCGGTATTTTCTCGAAATATACGCTGGTCCACAACTCCTGGCATGGGTATTGCATTAGTGCGCAAGATGCGGCGTTGGAACCGCGGCGACGGTGCAGTCGTTATGGTACAAGTCTCAGGTCGAGTTGATTCAAATATACGGGATGCGACTTAGGGTCGCACGCAAATGCTGTTTACAGGTCGCGGGTTGCCGGAATTCGACGGTGAGGATCGCGGGAGTGTAAAGAACACTAAAGACTAGGATACGGGCCTTACATATTTCACCTAAGGGTCACAATCACCCTACTTACTGGCTTTAGGATCTTCCACCCAAGGAACCCGATCGTCCAACTTATTTACATTACACCCAACATATCAATAGAGGTCCTCAATGAATGCTAGAAATGCATGTAAGATGAATCATAGCTTCATAATCGAAAATTCTAAATATAAACATAAAGTTATCATGAATTTATTCACATACTTTTGCTACTCTTAAAATATTATTATAAGAAGTAATAATTACTTAATTGAGTTCTTAAAATATCAACAATACAAATTTTTATTTCTAATTAATAATTCTAGATATAATTTCTTTAAAACAATAATAATTAAAATTCTTAAATAAATATCTTTAATCTACTATTATTAAATTTAGGAATTATTGAGAATTGATAATGTATAAGAAAAACTTTAATTAAATCATAATGTTCACTTAAATCATATTTTCCAAAATAATAATAATAATAATAAATCATATTAACGTAAAAAAATTTATTTTTTTATTCACTAAACTTAAAATTTGAAATTTATTTAATTTATAATATAAACTTAACAAATAATTTTTTTAAAATCAAAATTTAACAAATTTATATAAACCAAGTATTTTTATAATTAAGGAATTAATTCATATTTGAATTTAACTTTGGATGAAATTGATTTAAATCAAACAAATTATAATCTAGAAAATTTATTAAATATATTTCACAGCTTATGAATTTGATTAGTTTAATAACAAAATTTATTTAAATTATTAATTTATAAAGTTTAGAATTAAAATTGAATTTTTAATTTAAATTTTAATTCAAAGTATGCTTTCAATAATTTATTAATTGCGTTATGTTATAATATAAGATTAATAGGATTTAATTTCTTTTTTTTCTTTTTAAATTTGAATCTTAAATTAGAATTATACTATGAACCAAATCAATTAAATTCAATAATTATTTCAAAGTATATCTCAAATTTTCACAATCAAGTTAAATAAATAAATAAATTTTAATAGAAAAAATGATCAATCATATCAATAATTATACAAGTAATCAGAAACTAATTTAAACAATATTATTATGAAATTTAGGATTCAAACGACATAAACAATAAGATAAAAATTTCAAACTTTAGGTTGAGATCACCGACCTGACAAAAACTTCAAGAAGCTTTTTTTTATTTTATTTCATGTTGTACTCGAACCTATGCCTACGGCTAGGGGTGCACAACGAACCGGTAGAACCATGGAACCGGACCGGAACTGATCCAACGGTTAGGTTTAGTCCGGTTCTAGACTGCATCGGTTCTGGTTCCAAAAATCCAAGAACCGTTGGATATGGTTAGATTCCGGTTTAGGGGCTTGTAGAACCGATCCGAATTGTTAACTGAACCGTTGAACCGAACCATTGATCCGAACCGTGGACCTGAACCATGGATCCGAACAGTGGATCTAAACCATGGACCCGAACTTGTGATTAAAACCAAAAAAAAAATAACAAAAACAAAAACCCTATATCTCTTTCTCTTTCTCTCACTGTCTCCCTCTCTCTCGCCGTCTCTCACTCTATCTGTGTTCGGCTGCGGCCCTTGCCCACTCTCACCTCTCGTTGTCTCTCTCTATCTCTCTTTCTCTCGCCGTCTCCCTCTCTCTCGCCATCTGTGAGTTTGCGTGCGTCGTGCAATTGCCCAGGCCCCTGCCCTCTCTCTCTCTCTCTCTCTCTCTCTCTCTCTCTCTCTCTCTCTCTCTCTCTCTCTCACATCTAAAAATCTAGCCTCTCTCATCTCTCTTGTTTTCCCTCTAGCGTAAGGCTGCTGACTTTAACTTCGCAGCCATGGCCTGTCCAATAGAGAAATGCATTTTCTAAACCCTAGATGTAGAAGATGAAGAGAGATGGGGTTATGTTTTTGAAAATGGGCCTAGATGAAGGGCCTGTGGTTTATCTCGTTTAAAGGCCTGATAGAGTGAGGCTTTAGCCACTGTACAAGGTAAAGGAGAGTGAGATCAAGTAGAAATGGATAATGGGCCGAGTTTTTAAGCCTTATCTTAGGCTAAATGGGCTTGCATGAATATATGTCCATTTCGCAAAGTTTTTGGGCTAGATTTTACAAAGCCCGGAACCGTGGAACCGATCTGGAACCGAACTGGTTTTCACAGTCCGGCTGATTCGATTCTAGGGTGCTAACGGTCCAGTTTCGGTTCCGGTTCCAAAAATCCTAGAACCGTTAGGAACGGTTCGGTTCCGGTTTCACCCCAAAACTGGACAGAACCGACCCGTGTGCACCCCTACCTATGGCCATATTTATAATAAATGGGTCCCACCATACACACATGTTTAAAATGACCAAAACACACATTAAATGCACATATTTTAAAAGCACCTAAATGTACCATTAAATGACATCTCTCGTAATAAAACACTTACTCCCTCATTGATTATAAGTGTATGATGTGACAATTATGATGCTTAGCAACATGTTTATGGTGCTCATGTGTGGACAGTGTATACATAGGTGTACACATGAAATCATTGATGTACAATGGTCAATTGATTAAATGGATCAGATGGATGGATAGATTTTGAAGTTTTATAGACTGATGGTTTTGCATATGAATTTAACAGTTGTATGTTGTTGGTCTAACTTATTGAATGGATGGTCAGCTAATCTTATAACTTAGACATTTTATAATAGTTAGGTTGTTAGGTATGATGGATAGTCTAGATTATCGATCACTAATCCTGATCATGTGCCTTGTACTTTCTAAAATCCACACACCCACGTGACTAACACATGAAGGTGTTTCATTTATTTTATTAAAAAAACATTTATAACATGCACTTTAATTAAAAAGGAACCGTTGAATGTATGCTCTTAACCATGCATGCTCTTAATATCTATTTATGATAGTACATGTCAACAATTATGTTGTATTAGTGAGTTATGTCATAAATGGGTGGACGGTTGTGATATATTTGGTTGGTCGATTATGTAGGGTATAAAAGGATGGGTAAATGGGTGATCACATACCTTGATCACGTGTGTGGTGGATGGTAGGGAGGAGGAAATGCATGAGTGTACAGTGGATGATCGCACATGCATACAAAAATTAGGTTATTACATTATACACCTTTTAACGAAAATTTCATCCTAAAATTTAACGTACCTATGGTGTGAAAAGATGTGAGTAATTCTTTTGAATTTTCTCTTCGCGTTCCCATAATGCTTGTTCTTCTCCATTATTTCCCCACCGCAATTTTATGAGTAGTATGATTTTGGTTCGAAGTACTCGATCCCTTCTATCGATGATACAAACTAGTTGTTCTACGTACGTGATGTCTTCACAAATGTTTAGTTATTGCCAGTCAATAATGTACAATGCATCCCTCTCGTACTTTCGTAACATTGATACATGAAATACGTTGTGAATGCCAGATAATTATGGGGGTGGAGCTAGTTTGTAAGCCACAACACCTACTCTCTGTAGGTCTCGAATGACCCAATGTAGCGTTGGGCCAACTTCCATTTCTTCTCGAATCGCATGACTCCATTCATCGGTGATACCTTAAGTAGTACATGATCACCCATAAAGAACTTTAAGTCTTTCCTTCGATGATCTGCATAGCTTTTCTGTCGACTTTGTGCCATACATAGGCTATCCTTAATGATTTGTATCTTCTCGGTCATTTCCTGCACAATCTCTGGTCCAAGCATACTTCTTTCGCCAACTTCAGTCCAACAGTTTGGTGATTTACATGGTCTTCCATACAATGCTTCATACGGTACATACCGTTGCTAATTTGGAAACTATTATTATATTCAAGCTCGATCAATGGTAGATGATCGTCCCGGTTCTTTTAAATTTGAGGGTGCAGGCGCGAAGCATATCTTCAAGGATCTGATTCACTCATTCTTTCTCTCCATTCATCTACGGATGAAAAGCGGTGCTGAAGTCGAGTGATGTTCCTAGAGCATCTTGAAAGCTCCTCTAAAAGTGCGACGTGAATATGGAGTCTTGATCAAATACAATGGATATAGGGATATTGTGTAGTCTAACGATCTCCTTGATATAAAGATTATTCAGTTCATCTAGGGATGAAGAACTATGAATAGGGAGGAAGTGTGTAAACTTGGTTAATCGGTCAATAATCACCCAAATGGCATCATGATTACGTCAAGTACTCAAAAATCCCACAAAAAATCCATGGCAATGTGCTTTCACTTCCATTATGCAACTGGCAATGGCTGAAGTAACCCTGAAGATTTCTGATGCACGGTTTTGACTTGTTGACATACATAGCACTTATATACATAGTCAGAAATTTCTCTCTTCATGTTGTTCCACCAATATTGTCATCGAACGTCATGGTACATTTTCATCCCCTCGGGTGAACTGTGAACTTCGAGTGGTGTGCTTTGTCTAAAATTTTCTTCTTCAATTCAAGAATGTGCGGAACGTATAATCTTCCTTGAAGTCCGATTCCATCATCGGGGCCTACTCGTTACTATGAGTTATCATTTCCTACCGTTTATTTTATTCTGGCTTCTAAAAAGGTGTCATTCTTTTATGATTCTATCACTCAACTCACCGAGTGGGCTGCACCACTATGTTGTTGTGATAAGCCCATGGACCATCTGCTCTAAGTTGAAGATTAAAATCGTTTATTTTATCAAGTATCTTCCACTCTTGAATCATTAGAGATGCCATAAGTTTATACGTCTTCCTACTTACGGCCACAAGATTTGTCTTACCCGGATGATAACGAAGGTTAAAATCATAATCTTTTAAAAATTTCATCCATCTCCTCTGTCACATATTTAATTATTTTTAGTTAAAAATATATTTTAGACTCTCGTGATCAGAATATAAATCAAACTGCTCACTGTATAGATAATGTCTTCAAATATTTATGTAAAATACTATCATTATTAGTTCCAGATCGTGCATAGGATAGTTCTGTTTATAAGTTTTTAACTGCCTTGATGCATATGTTGTTACTTTACCGCCTTGCATAAGAACGCATCCCAACCATTTGTATGACACATCACTATATACTACAAATCTTTTTCCTTCATCTGGTAAGGTTAGAACTAGAACTGAAGTTAATCGATCTTCAATTCAGAGAAAGCTAATTCACAATTTTTATTCCATTTAAAATGCGTGTGTAACACCCTGAAAATCGGGGGTCAAGCAAGAGCCCAACTCTCGGGTTCCAACACATCACTTATGCAACATAGATAATGATGATTAAATGTTGTCCGTATTAGTGCATTAAGCATGAGTGGATTTATACCAAATCAGCATATCATACTCCAGAGACAGCTAAATTACGCAAGCGGAAGACTGTGATAAGTATATAAAACATATTAAGTGGTTGTAAGTCCCCAGAGTATGAACATGATATCAGGTTAAATAATTACATGTTTGGTTCCAAAATATACAAAATGATAAAGTGTGATGTCATCTAATCCATATCCCTGTAGCCCCGGTGACGCAACTCTAGGTCTACATAGACCAGCCAAAGAGTTGCAAATAGGAGAACTCCTCCTCATCATCGTAGAAGTTAGGCTCCGCCACGTAGGCCTCGACATCACCTGAAACTACAATAGAGTCTGGTTGGTGTTTTAAAACACCGTCCCAGAGTGGGAGTGAGTGATTAACTCAGTGAACCTATAAGGCAAAGGTTAACATGTTATCAATTCAGTCAAGCAGTAATGATAAAGCAATACAACAAACATTCCTAAGTAATCTGATTAATGCAAAGATGATATGTAGTAATGATGTATGCCCTCGCCTGCACTCCCTCAGCGACATCATCTCATGATCGCGCATGCAACTCTCCCAGTAAACGTGCGCTTCCTCGCCAAAACACATGCAATGCAGTGCATGTGAGTGATTAGTCAAGTTCTTAATTAGTCTTATTCATACAGCAGGTTGGGAAGCTAAGGCACCTCCCTTTATATAATTTACCCAAACAATGATCCATCTAGGGTCGTCAATCCTAGTTAATCTCATACGATAACAGTTCTAGGTCCCTACGGAGAGGCTCGTCACCTCAGTGCATGCCTAGTTATACTCGAAGTCACTACGGAAAGGCTCGTCACCTTAGCATAGTCCTAGTGTATACTCGAGGTCACTACGAGAGGCTCGTCACCTGATCGTAGGCCGACAGCTCAAATACAGTGTCCCATACCACTGTATTCGGCTCACGAGTTTGATTGCTCACTGGACACTACGGGGAGGCTCATCACCCCAATGTAGGCCGACAGCTCGACCACGGTGTCCCATACCACCATGTCCATCTCATAAGTCTTAGCGGATTGAGGTACCATGGTTAAACGGGCGTCACATTGGTAAGTTGGTACCTTAGATTCAAGCAATAGCGTTCATAAATGGTGAACATACATTAGGCCAATCGGATTACTTGACAAGATCGACTGGTACGAGCGCATGTTGAATTAATCGACATGGAGCCCATAAGCACTCCTCGTGGCCTAACTACTGTCGATAATCACCATACGATTCGGATTCTTCGAACGTATCCGTCGTGGCTAAAATAGTTCAGCCACTGATCGTAAACTATTACCGATTGTCTGGACTACATCGTAGCCCCAATCACACTCCAAACAATAGTATTCACATGCGATAGTCAAAGATAGCATGTGACAACCAATCTAGATATAAATGTCATTTGAGCATTTCAACAAATAAATAGTACACATGTTAGCATACATAGGCATTTCATCCATAATCACGTAGTAGTAAGATAAGTTACATAAAGGAAACTGTAACTATAGATAAGGGAATTGAGAATCATATCTCAACACCCTCATTAAATATATTTCAACAAGTATTTTCTCATTCAGATATTTTATCAAACACTTAGACTACACATATCAACATACATATAATATAGTAGTTATAATGGGTATTATAGCAAATCCCTTCATAAAGGATTCACCATACGTACAACAATCATGTATTCTCAGTCATTAAACATGGCAAGCGTAAATCATAATTTCATACTCATTCAAACATTTCAACAAACACATGGAATGCATTAAAATCAACATAGTTTATATATATATATATATATATATATATATATATATATATATATATATATATATATATATATATATATATATATATATATATATATATATATATATATATATATACGGAAAACATCGCGCATGTGATAGCAATTAAGTCAGTCATAAATCATTAACTGACATTGAAAGCCTTGAAAACCATAACCTAAATATTTATAGTCTGCACCTTTCGCCGGTAAACTCATATCGAACTCAGTTTGAATACTACACCTTTGTTTATGGCACAACGACAACCTATAGCATGAAATAGGTTACCTATTTCACCATTTACTCTATTTGGATACCTAAAACAGATTAGGGTTAGGATTTCTTACCCAAAAATAAAATTGGAATCGCCGGTGTAGCGACACGGGAGAGGCGATTCAGCACGTGGGGTGGTGGGATCGAATCCCAACAACTATCTCTCAGATCTCTCACACTTCTACTCACTTTCTCCTTCTCTTTTCTCTCTTCTCTCTCTTAGGGTTTGAAAATTCGTATGGAATGAGAGAGGGGTGAGTTTAGAGCTTTATATAGGCTCAGAAGTGAACTCAATGGCCCCAAGGCCATGGTATACTTAGGTTATAGCCAAAAGTGGACTATTTTGGGCCAACGGAGCTCATCTGGAGGCCCCTTTTCTGAATACGGTCCAGAGAAAGTCCCTAGACAATGGATCTATGTCGGGTTAAGTTTTCGATTCGATTGAATTTTCGAATCGACCGTGGAGGACCAGTTTCAATTCAACGGTCATCGTCACTCGATCAGGGCCACAAGTATACTGAACTGTGCAGGAAAATTTCTCTGATCCAAGGGTGTAATTGGGTCAGAATCTGACAGTCTGAAACCTTGAATTTAGCCTGCAAGCGAACTACCCAATTCACTTAAATCTGAGTTCATTTTCTAAAGATATTCGCGTTGCTCACACACTTCGCTCCGGGCTCAAGTTGTACGTTTTGGGATATTATTTAGACTTGATTTCCGAGATAGTTGTCAAGCCCAGTAAGGCGGTCATAACTGTATAGTTTCGCGTTAATCGACTTTCGACGCGCGGTCCAGGTCTGAAACAGAGTTTTAAGCTGCTCCCGAGAGCAACTGGGTTTTGAGATTGATCTTATGTTTCCAAGTAATGTAGCGTTAGCGAGTCTACTAGTTTTGGGTTTTGCAGTTCGTATAGAAAGCAGTTCAAAGTTATCTACCAATTAATTCAGTTTAGTACTTAATTAATTTTCGTCTAATTTCTAAAGGATTCAGTCCTTAGTGATTTCTGCCTGAGGTGATACTTGGGTCTTTGTATGGATTTTTCCGAGACATTACGGCGTGCCTTCTATTGTCAACTGAGTTAACAGTCTAGATATTTTAGAAAATTCTTCGATAAATCTCATATAATATCCATTTAGACTAAGTAAACTACACACCTTGGTCACATTTTTGGGCTGCTCCCATTTCATTACTGTCTCGACCTTTGATGGAATCATAGACACTTATTTATTTGAAACCACGTGACCCAAGAATTTCACCTCCTTGTTCTAAAAATCACATTTTATCAACTTAGCTTACAACTGATTATCTTTTAATGTTTACAAAGAGATCCTTAGATGTCCCGCATGATCCTCCCGAGTCTTAAAATATATTAAGATGTCATCTAAAAATACTGTCACGAATTGATCCAAATATGGTTTGAAGACCCTATTCATAAGATCTATAAATACTGTCAAGGCATTCGCCAGACCGAAGGGCATACCGGTCTGAATATCGTGTTCTAAAAGCAGTCTTAGGTATGTCCTCGTCTTTAATCCTCAACTGGTGATATTCAGACCATAGGTCTATCTTCAAGAAATATCATGCTCCCTTCAACTGATCAAATAAGTCATCAATCCTTGGTAATGTGTACTTGTTCTTAATGGTCACTACCTACCAAGTGTTTGATGAAATACCTGTAAACTGCTGTTGCTGGTTTGCATACTATGAGAAATTGAAGGTGCACTCCATATGTTTGAGAAAATGTCGCACAGGCTCAAACTGGCCCGAGCTGCAGACCGAACTGAGTTGAGCTGGCCAGTCATGCTCAAGGACCAAGCTGAGTTCGAGCTGGGGTCAGCTATTGGCCGAGCCGCGTTGAGCTATGTCAAGCTCGACTCGGTTTGACTCATGTACAGCTCTACTAAAAGATAATCATTTATAAGCCCTACTAATCCACTTTTAGAGTTTTCCAGCGCAACTAATTGAAGGAATACTTATAACCCAATGTGTCTTAATGGTAAGCTTGAGGTGAGATTGAGCCGTTCTAGGTAATTCTAGCACAAATTGATGAAATTCAATGTTGCGGATGGTTATTAAAGAATGTGGGTCAGTAAATAAACATTTCAAATTTGAAAGTGTGGCCCACCCAAAAAAGATGGGTTTTTTTCCAACAATTCGGGGAAGGTGACACCTACGAAAATGGCAAATTACAACAGAATGGTTGATCTAGCGATTAGAAAAGTGTGAACGATGTGGATTGGTTCGTCGATCACTATAAGGTCCATAAACTAATGGACGATTATCAATATCCTGAGATGAGTGAATTTTCCATCTAAGCTCAATTTTCTCAAGAACGACGGGATCTCATACAATTTCTCTAGAAACGGAAATATCCCTAGAGATAAGGATGGGAGGCTAAGATTTGCTAGAATGGAGGGTTGAGATGGCAGAAGGTACACTTGCTAGAATTTCCAGTAGGGGATAGAGAACGAAGTTTCCGTTTTTGAAATTCATCCTCCCCGCACAGCCAGTTTGTGCTCGAAATTGTGTGACCACCCACGCACGTCAACATGCGAGACACTAAGGGTTTTGATCGGTTTCATCATCCGAACATGATAAATGGTTTGGATCTATCAAAAAGATAATACAAGTAGGCCACAACAAACACAAGTGATGTGTGTTTAAAGGTCCTAGAGCGGCGGGAAAAAGAAAAGATGGAAGAAAACTTCTGGTTTCGGTTTCGAGTAAGGTCAAACTAGGTTTGACCTAACAGTAGGTGTGGTGTACTATGGGCGTGTCCTGCCATTATGCACACGCGAGTAAAGGTGAGGCCTACAAGATGTGTTGAGTGATCTGCTCCACCCATCCGGTAGGGCTGCCTGAGTTAGATCCTTACTCAAAAATCCAGCAGACCCTACCCTCGAATAGCCCATTTTGAAAGGATCCTAGGTTCTAGGTTTGCGTTATCGATTGATTAATAGTCATATCTTTACCGAGGATAGTAATCCGATGTTATTATACTTAGAGTCTGATTTAGTGACAGTCAATAATAAATTGGGTGATAATGTAGTTCGATCAGGTGATTTACTTATGACTTAAGTGTTAGGAATTTATTTAACGGCAGATCATTTAGGTTCTGGTCTTGATTTCAATCTTATATGACTAGATTCTTTTATGGATGAACGTATTATTATAAATAGTGTCCTAGGAGTGAGTTTCATGAGAGATTTTCAGGGTTCATCATGCCCTAATCTACATTTGTGCACATACATCTCAGTAGTTGTTTGGAAAAAATTTATGATATTCGAGTATATTAGTGATCCAAGCATCGAACAATCAGGGTGTTACATTATTATATTAACTCAATTCATGTACATATGACTCCTCACTAAATATTACCAAAAATCTATATATACCCTCCCTTAACCCATTTGGAGAGCATAAAAAATCTTCACTATGCATTCCCTTCTCTTTGAATACCTCTTGTTGTTTGAGTAAGGTTTAAAAGACGATAGTCTATCATTTTAGTAGTATAAACCAATGATAAATATTATTCTGGTATTGAGACTAGATACAAACTCGATCTACAAGGGTTTGGGCTCAATTGAATCCCGGGAACGGTATGCATGAGCTCTGTTGCACCGTTTGGGAGCAATAAACCATATTCAAGAAGTGGCATTGCAATGGATCTCTAAGCCAAAATTCTTTAGGAGGGTCATCCATCGAATAACAAATCTAAAAATTTGAAGATAGTTTATTATGTATATGGTCACTTCAGTAACAATTGATCTAGTTAATCCTGACCTCGTAAGACTTGATCGCTTTGATGGGAAGATTTACTAGCGATGAATGCAAAAAATTGAGTTTATGTTGAAGCAGCTCAAGTTCATTTATATACTAACTGAAATGTGTCTAACTTAACCCGATCCAACTAAACATCTGACTAAGGCTAAAGCAAAGAGCAATGCATTCTGATTCAAAAGTGGATGGATGATGACTATATGTGTCACCATCACATTCTCAATGCGCTCACAGACCAACTATATGACTTGTATGTTGGAGCAAAGACTAGTGAGGATGTATGGGATGCCTTGAAGACCAAGTATCTGGCTGAGGAGGTAAGTAATAAATAATTCTTAGTGAAAAATAGAGTTTAAGATAGTTGACGATAAGTCGATTCTTATACAAGTGCATGACTTCCAGCTTATTGCAAATAAATTGTCTCCTCTGGTATGAAAATTGATGAGAATTTTCATATTAGGGTAATTATATCAAAATTGTTGTTATATTGAAAAAATTATAGAAATAAGCTCAATTATAAAGGAAAGATATGTCACTTGAGCAATTGATGCAACATTTTCGAATTGAGAAAGAAGATAGATTCTATAATAAGAAGACTGAACAACTACAAATGCAATCAAGAGCTCGGATGGTTGAAGCTAATCCATTACTCATAACAAAAGGAGGAAGCCCAATTATCTCAACGAGCCACAACAATCCAAAAGGAATAAACCTAAGAAGGGTGACTACTATGTTTGTGGAAAACCTGGACATCATGCAAAAGAATGTTGATATCGAAAGTCAAAACCCTCGAAAGGAAAGTTTGATAAAATGCTTGTAGTAATAATTTCTGAAACCAATATGATGGAAAATAAGAAAGATTGGTGAGTTGACAATAAAGCCACGAGGCACATCACATGTGATAGAAGCATTTTTAAAATTGATGAACTTGTGGGAAATAAAATGGAGCTCTATATGGGTAACTCATCCATAAAGTCATGAAATTGAAAATATTAAAGTAAAACTTTCATTTTGGGTAAGTGTCACTCTAAAGGATGTCTTGCATGCATCAAACATTAGGAAGAACTTTATATCAGGTTATTTACATAGTAAGAATTGTTTCAAAATGGTGCTTGAATCCGACAAGTTTGTTTTGTCAAAAACATAAAGCTTTTGTTGATAAATGATATGCTTGTAATAGAATGTTCAAACTCAGCATTATTAGTAAAATAAGTCTACACTATTGATAGAATTAATCTTTGGCATGATATATTAGGACATGTAAACTTTAATTTTATAGAGCGCATGTCAAATCTAGAATTTATTGATAAAGTTGATAATGATCAGGAAAACAAATGTGAAATTTATTTTTTAAAAAAAATTAACAAAAAGCTTCAAAAGGGTGGAAAAAGAATATAAACTACTAATGTTTGTACATAGTGACATGTGATATCAACGAAGTACTAACTTGGGGTAGTAAACAAAACTTCATCACTTTTATCGATAACCACTTTAGATATACTTATGTGTATCTTATTAGAACAAAAGATGAGGCCTTGAAAAAATTCAAGATATTAAGGCCGAGGTAGAGAATTATCATAATATAAGAATTAAAATTCTTAGATCAAATAAAAGTGATGAATTCATATCTACTAAGTTCAAAGAGTTTTATGAAACTCATGGAATCATACATTAATTATTTGCGCGTTATATCCTACAACAAAATAAAGTGGCCGAAAGAAAGTACAGGTCATTAATAGATATGGTGAATTGCATGCTCATTAGTTCAGGGTTACCTTTAAACCTCTAGAGAGGAGCTCCTTTTTTTTTTTTGCATGATGCATATAAAATATAATTTCATTTAAAAAAATACCACATCACCATATGAGATATGGAAAAGTAAAAAATCTAATATTAATTACTTAAGGGCTTGAGGATGTCTAGTTGAGGTCATATTACTTGATAACGATAGACCAAAGTTAGGGACTCGTGCAAGCATATATCCTTTCATAAGCTATGTCATGGATAGCAATGCTTATAAGTTTGTAGACTTAGAATCATATGCTCCTCATGCAATTATTGAGTTAGTACATGCAGACTTCTTTAAAAGTATTTTTCCCTATAAAGAGGAGAATATAATCGGAGAAACTAGAAAGCCTAGTGAAACTAAAAGAAAAGAATCAGAAGACTTACAAATTTTGAAACCTAGAAGAAGTAAGAGGACAAGAAAGCAAAAGGACTTTGACCTCAACTTTCAGTTATATATGACTGAAAGTGACCCCACTACTTATTTTGAGGTTATAAACTATAATGATGCTTATTTATGAAAGAAAGCAATTGATGATGAAATGCAATGTATAGCTGTCACGCCCCAGACTCGGTAACCGGACTCACAAGGAACCCGATGGCCGGTTCTAGCTGCAACAGCCTCTGTAGTACCCCATTCTCGGCTCCTGAGGCAGGTTTCAATCCTGGGATCCTACAAGGAGGATTTCCATAACAGTGTAATCATTTCTAATACGAGCATACCCAAGATCACAGCAAGTATATCTGAGAATAACAGGGCACACATCACAAAATCCACTAAGAATTTGAACTTTTACAGGCTTTCATAAGGTCTAAAAGGACATACATGAGATAATAGAAAAGAAGAGAAAAGTCAGCAACACTGGAGTCCTCAAGCTCAGCTCTACTCCAAGATCTGCCACTACGACGCCTGCCTAGAGTCTCCTGCACGCATCAATCATGCATAAGCTTAAAGAAGCTTAGAGGGTGGTGTAAGTGAGTGACAATGGTGCACAGAAGAATAGTAGGAGGTATAAGGAAAGAAACATTTTCACTGAGAATAACACTAGCCTTACCAAGGCTTATCATGAATACGATGCAATGAGTACTAGACGTCATACCAGGGCAATCCATGAATGGGCTTACATATCCAATGCTAATGTGATGCAAGTAATGTCAATGCTCATATCCAACCCACATGCCAAGTGCATTTCCAATCATAAGGAAATCACTGGGGTCCATTACACTGCTGAATGACTGTCGCTCTACAGACTCCGCACAGTCAAACGAGCATAAGAGACCTCACTACCCACCTGTGGATAATCAATCACCAACAAGGCCTGAAGGTAGCGGACCCATTTACGAGTTGGTCAGATTCAGCCTAGCAACGCCGCATCACACCAGGCGAATAAGGCCACACCCCTATCCAACCGACTACACAACAGTGGGAGTCACAGCCTAATGGTATAAGGTCCTCGTGCGCTCATCGTTTCCACTTGGTCACAGCGTTGGAGCAGATCCTTGGTACAATGGAAGTTTTAGGAATTTCACACATGGGTATCCTATGCACCCGGTATGCTCAAATAATATTTTCACTGTCCACACATACGGCCATCCACGAACATCCCTGTGGAGGCAAGGCCTTGATGAAGCAAGGGCGGTATCATCATGAAATGTGATGCCAATGCATAAGTCACACATACAAATCATGCACTAGCTACAGGCACACAATGTGCATAAGGGGAGAAATTTCATCCTCAATGACCACCATACAATGCAATCAATTCATACAGATGATGCATATAGGTCACAAGAATGTAAGTGTGCTTTCTGTAGAATATGGAATCCTCCGTCCTAAGGAGGGTCAAGGTCTAGGTACATAGACAGGTATTCTAAGAAGAAGAGAAGTCCTCTAGTGGGGGCCCAGTAATTTGGGATGGCCCACAAGCTAAGAGAGAGCCATGGCCTTAAAGGGGGACAGTCCTAGCCAACCCAAGTTGGGCCTTTAACCACCTATAAAGGCCTCTATGGGCCTACCTTAGGGCCACCAAGGAGGACATCCAATCTCAACTGGGTCCCAAAAAGGTAGCTCGTTACGCATATGACAAGAGATCTAAGGTCTAAGCAATGTAGAGTCTAGTGGGCCATACCCCAAGCCCAAATCATAAGCCATGTAGTGGGCCCTCAAGTGAGGTTTGGGCCCCACCATAAGGATCATGGGTTCACTCATTGTGGTGGGCCCAATGGACAACCCATTATCTTAACATATGGGAAATTCTTATATTTAACACAAGTTGGGCCTCACATCTCAGCCCAAGTATGGATTTATTATAGTGGGCAGGCAAGGGCCCAACTACTTGAGTATTTGGCCCGTAAGACCCATCACAATGGTTAGGTAAATATAGGACCCAAGGGCCCAATGGGCCTATCAAAAGTTCCAGCCCAACCAAGGCTATAAGGCCCATTAACTAGAAGACTAGCCCGAGAAGAATCCAATTGGAATGGGCCTTTAATTATGCACTAATTAAGCCCAAAAAATAAAATTAAAATTGTAAGATAACTGACTTAAATCCTCCCCAAATCTAGCGGGCCATACTGCCCCAAAACAGACATTTATGGGGTGGCAACATTGGGCCCATTGCTGAATTTCCAGCCCACCCACTTTTTAGGTTTGTTGGAGTCCAACGAATAAATTGATTTATAATATTTATTTTCTAATAACCTACACACATCACTGTGGGTCCCACCAGATGAGAGGGGAATGCATAACATACACTACAAGTGGACCATGCTGCTGTAATATAGGCCCAACAACAGCCCAAGGTAGGGGCGTCCCATGGTGGGTAGTCCTACGGGCCTAGGTATTCGGCCCAAAACTGACCCAAATTACAGGGCGTACCACGGTTAGTACAGGGGCCCATTGTCCTTGAAAATTTGCAGGGTGGTCCTTCCATAGTTGGGTCACACCTCCACAAAATTTCGTGATTTTTGAATAACTAAAAGTATTTTAATTTATTTTTAGAAAACAGTCTGTCCAGAAAATTGGACAGACCTGGACGTCCCAACGTGTTGGGCCAGTCCGGCCCCTTTCACGGTGTGCACAGGGGTCCATTGGTCTCAAAACATTTTAGGTGAGTCCTATCATGGGTGAAACACCTCCCTATAAATTTTTATAATTTTTAGATACACAAAAGTATTTTAATAAATTCCGGAGTTACAATCTGTCTAGGGTGAAATGTTGCTGGAAATAACTGTCCTGAATTTGGGCAATCCAAATGGGTGGGTTTTGGGCCTCCAAAATTCCTGAAATTTAGGCCTAAGGTCTCTCATCAAGTATAAAATAATGTGGGACCTATAAATATAGCCCACCTTTTGAGAAAGTATTTTTTTTAAAAAAAAATAGGGAACTATGCTGCTAGACTGCACAACAGAAATTTCTGGCAGCCCACTATGTTGGGCCACCCTTTTGGATGCCCAAATGCGATCCATTGGCCTTAAAATTTTGGAGGTAGGTCCTAACATGGGTGGGACATCTCTCTGCAAAATTTTAAAATTTTTGAGGTAGTATCAGTATTTTATTTAATTCATAAAACTTATGGTCAACAATCAATATCAGAAAAAAATCTGCTGGTGCAGAAAATACTGTTGTCCCATGCTTGGCACCACATGGGGTGGGCCTATACTTAACCAAATTACTGGAAGATTGGTGGGTTTGATGGTCCCACATATGGACAGCAAGTGGGGTCCACTGGAGTGGCCCACATACTCCCAAATCAAGATGGAAAATGAGCATTTCTAACATGCAATGTTGCTGGACTGTCTAGAAATTTCTGGACAGTCAGCCTACTTTGGCCCATCCCATAGGCCTCAAGCATGGGGGAAATGATGTACGCCCCATTCCACATCAAAGTGGGGTCCACACTCTAGAAAACCCTCAAAGAAATTTGGGAGAAAAAAATATGCAAACAGATCCAAACATTAGCTCAAAAGTCACACTCAAATTGGGCCTGAAATCTGGACAGCAACATATGTTGTCCATATTTCAACCTATATAAATTAATCAAAGGGTTTATGGCCCTGATTCAACATGTGGGGTCCACCTTGATGGGTTAAAGAAATTTCAGACCTAGGAGCTCACTCAGACCTCAATGAAAAAGCTATTTTGGAGGCCACCCAAACCATGCATGCATGGTGGGCTTGGACATCTAGTCAAAGTGGGCTTGGACTTCCCATTTACCTAAGGGTCTAAGATGTTGCTGACCTCTCATTGGTGGGCCACACATCATTAGAGTACACAGGAGAAAAATAGATAGAAAGGGAGAAGGAAGAAGTAAATCGGCCATTGGTGGAAGGTCCCGCCACTAATGGACCTTCCACTCCACAATCCACACCATCCACTATGTATACACTTACATGCAAGCTATTATGCATCAAGATAATTTGCTGGAGGGTAGGGACACCCTCCCTTCATGCATGCAAAGGCCTAGGTGGCCTATAAGATGCAAGAATAAAGGAGAAGGCATCATGGTGGGTCCATGGAGAATGACCCACCATGGAAGGAATGAGTAGGATCTAGGCCCATGGCTTTCATCTTAGGAACCGTGTAGGACCTCCACCATGAATTGGTGGGTCCTACATGCTTCTATGCATGCAAGGAAAAGAAAGAAAAGAGAAGAAAGAGAGAAGAAGCTAAGGAGAGCACCCACCTTGCTTGGATCTTCAAAGTTCTTAATGCATTGAAATCCTTAGGCTTCAAGGACCATGGATGAAGGGTCAAGATGGGAAGTGGAGGGTTAGATGAGGAGGGAGATGGAAGAAATGTGGCTAGAATTTTCAGCAAGGTAGGATGTTTTGGAGGTTCTAGCAATGGAAGAGAGGAGAAAATGAGGGAAAAAGAGGAGAAAATCCTTTTAAGCAAAGCAATCATTGCTTTCTTACCTTGGTTAGAGAGGGGAGATGATTGCAAGTAAGGAGTTACAATCAAAGTTGTAGGATTAATAGGTTAGTAGGCATGTGGGTGGTGTTTAAGGGTTGGTGGTGTGTGAGATGGAACTCTAGGTAGTGTGTGTGGAGTTTGTTGGAAATTGCACCAAAAAGGGAATGGGCCACCTTGAAAAATGTGCTCTCCTCACTAGGTGGGCCACATGATCATGATCAAGGGATAGAATTGAATTGCCTACATCTTATGATTTACACGTCGGATGGATGCACAAGACGCGGCATCAGAACTGCAATGGCGATGCGAATAAGCTGGAACAGGTTTCGGCTCGATCTGAGTTGAGTCTACGTGACCAGATTTAAGGATGACCGCAAACACTACCCGATGGTCACGGGTCACCGGAATTCAATAGGTAAGACCGCGGGACCAAGATGAATGAGATGCATACTCACACACACACATGCGAACTCGGGTCGGTTCTCACAATCCTCCCCACCAACAACGAAAATTCGTCATCAAAATTGATAAAACCGAGACAACAAAATGCATAAACATCATCGTATATATCAATCATCAATCAAGAGAAGGCAATGCAAGCAATACAAGCAATCAATCATCGAACAAATGGGGATAAAGTTCTCTAATCTCGGCCTCGCGTTCCAAAGATGCCTCGACCTCCAAATGATCACCCCATTGCACCTTCACTAAGGGAATGACCTTGGTCCTGAGGACCTGCTCCTTTCAATCAAGAATACGAATCGGTCGTTCAATGTAGGAAGCATCCTCATGGACCTCAAGTGGCTGCCAATCAATCACAGGAATAGTGTCCGACCCACATTTTCTCAACATAAAAACATGGAAGACATCGTGGATCGCGGACAACTCGGGAGGTAAGGCAAGCCTATAGGCCACCGCGCCTACGCTATCGGTAATCTCAAAAGGTCCAATGAATCTTGGGGCGAGCTTGCCCTTCACACCAAAGCGAACCACGCCCTTCATAGGCGAGACCTTGAGATATACCATGTCCCCGACTGTGAACTCGAAGGGTGTAAGTGCAATAGTTATTTGCCCCTTTGATTGTCAAATTTTGTGGTGCTAAAAACACAATCTATGTCTTGTGTAGCATGTTGATTTGTATGTTCAAGTCACTACATCAATGCTACAAGTTAAAGAATAGTGATCTACTTCAAGAAGTTCAAGTTCAAGTTATTTGTCAACTTCTGCAAGCTTCAATGATCAGAATATTTCAAGAGCTACAACAGAAGACAAGTTCTTGTTCAAGTCTCAAGTTCAACTCACAATCAAGTACAACTCAAGAATAAAAGTACAAGATGAAGTTCAAGTTTTGGAAGATCTCAAGTTCAAGCTACATCAGAGATCTCAAGCTTCACAGTCTTCAAAGGTCAACCAACATCTGAAGAAATGAAGACTCAATGTCCATACTTCACATTTAAGGTTTGCATGACCTTAGTTTGACCTTAGGGTAGGTCATTTTGAATACATATTTTGAACTGAATTATTTTATAAGTGTTTGGTTTGTTCTAAGACCAGTCCTGAACTCTGTTCAACTAGTCCTATAACTGGCTTGACCAGTCCAAGAAATTCCAAGACCAGTCCTAAGTTGTTGTAATTTTTAGAATTTTTTTGTTGAGCTTCGACCAATCCTGGAGTCTTCTCGACCGGTTGTATGAACAGTGTCGACTCGTTCACGACCAGTCCTATAGCTACGACTCAAACTCCAGCAACCATTTTTGGTTCCTCACGACCAGTCGTGGGTTGATCATGACCAGTCGTTGAGGCCTCACGACCAGTCGTGGACACCCTAAGACCAGTCGTAGAACGGTTTTATCGGATCGCGCTTAAAATTTCAAAATGCAGTTCGACCTACGACCAGTCGTGGTGGCCACACGACCAGTCGAAGATGCGATTTCTGCAACTATAAATAGAACACAAATTTCAGAGTTTTTCAAGAATTTAATTCAAGTAAAATTAAGGCATCACTTTGAGATAAGTTTGTGTTATTTAAGCTACGTTGTGTATATTTCATATTCTCTTTTGTTAGCTTTATTTATTTAATTTTGTTTCTGCATTCCAATCTAAATTGAAAAGAGGAATTGTTGTATTCCTTCTTATAGGAATCAAAATCAAATAGAGCTAGCCCAACTGGTTTAATTTAAAATCAATTAGAACCTAGAACCATTTCAAAGTGAGTATTGGACAATTGAACATCTATATTCGAACTTCTACTCCGATTGGTTCTTCTGGGTTACAACGAAAGGAGAAATACAGGTATTTTACGTTATTGTAAATTTCCTTCATTTTGGTTTTTGTTTGAGATTAAGCCAGAAAAATCTCAATCTTGTGGTTATCTGAGGAGAGCCAGAAAACTCAAAAGTAGAGTTTTTGAATTGTGCAAGCCCATTTAAAAGACACAATTGTGAAGATTTTAGGTGAACCTATGAAACCTATTTTCATAGTGAACGCTGATATCCCCAGTGTGAGGATATTAGGAGTGGAGTAGCAATCTGTGTGGCTGTTGTTAAATAGTTGGTGTACACATAGGCGAACCACTATAATTCTGTCTTGTTGTTTGAATGTTTATTTAATTTCTATCTTTAATCATTCAAAGTTGTGGAAGGTATACGTGGATGTGAATGTTGTAATCTTTTACATTTCAAGCACTGTGGGGAATGTTATAATAGTTTAGAATTTCATTTCTTGCTATTTCCTTTTTATTCCTTTACAGTTTGTGTTTTTAATTCTCTATTTGTTCTAGTAAGGTTGTCCTTGCCATAAACCCTTGGTTTTTATGGTGAAAGGTTGTCCTTAGAACAATTAGTATTTGAGATTGATTTTCATTCTGTATTGTGGATTGTTATCTTTTCTTTTCTTGGCTATCTCATTATTTTATTCCGCTATTAAAGTTTAAATTTGGCATAGTCCTATTCCCCCCACCCCCCCCCCCCCCCTCTTGAGGACATATAGCTAGGCTTTTCAAGTGGTATCAAAACCTAATAGCTCATTTTTAATTGTTATTTAGATTTGTTTCCTGAGCTAATCGATCTAAGCTATTGATAAGATGTCAAATTTTGATAGCCTTTCAGTCACTAGGCCTCCACCATTTGATGGCTCCAACTATGCCTATTGGAAAACTAGGATGAGGATTTTCCTCAAATCAATGGATGAGAGTGTGTGGCAAGCCACAGTGACTGAATGGATCCCTCCTACCACTGAAGTGACTGGTATTGATGGATCAAAATCAATAAGAATATCACCTTATTTTTCTTGGACCACACTTCAGAAAAGTGAGAGTAGTGCCAATGCAAAAGCACTAAATGCAATCACTTGCGCACTATCACCGGATGAGTTCAAAAGAATTATATCCTGTGATACTGCAAAGCAAGGTTGGGATATTTTAGAAATGACACACGAGGGTACATCAATTGTCAAGAAGTCTAAAGTCCAAATCCTCACAACTAAATTTGAGAAAATACATATGGAAGAAAATGAAATGTTTATGGATTATTATACAAGACTAAATGACATTATAAACTCTATGTGGGGTCTTGGCAATAAAATCCCAAAAAGTAAAGTGTGTACAAAGATACTATGCTCACTACCTGAACGGTTCAACTCAAAGGTGACTGTGATCCAGGAACTTCGTGATACGGACAATACGGGGGTAGAAGAATTAGTCGGGTCTTTACAAACCTATGAGTTAAACTTTAAAGCTCTTAAAGGTAAATCTATAGCCCTTAAGTCTTCCAAATTTATTTCTCAAGAAAATTCTGATTTTGAAAATTCTAAAGATGATATGGCTCTTTTAGCGAAAAAGTTTTATAAGATTTTCAAAAGTGAAAAGAAGGTAGACTTTCAAAAATTAAATGATAAGAAGATATCTAAATCTAGATCTAAATCTTGGAAATCTTTGAAAGATCGTCAATGTTACAACTGCCAAGAATATGGGCATCTAGCAAACAAGCGTTCTAAAAAGGACAAACCTAAAAGGAAAGGAATGCTGGCTACTTGGGATGAATCTTCTGGCATTGAAGCCTCTTTTGAATCAAAAAATTCTAAAACCGAGTCAGGCAATGAATTAAAGCCCTTATGACTCTAGCCAAGTTCACCTTTTCAGATCATGATGATTCAAGCAGTGAAGAAAATCTGAATAGTGATCATGATAATGAAGAAGATCTTCAAGATGCTTACAATGCCCTATACAAGGAAAGTTATAAGATTGCGGTAAAGCTAAAGCTTCAAAAAGAAAGGTTTTCAGGGCTTAGAGAAAGATTTGAGTCTCTTATTTTAGAAAAATCTTATATTTCAGATTGTTTTGAAAAATGCAAATGTGACCTAGATTTCAAAACCAACCTTATTAAAAATCTGAAATCTGAAAATGATAAACTTAAACTTGAAGTCTCTTCACTATTGAGTTTAAAGGATACATGGAGATATGCCCAAGGTGATCCAAAATTAGAAAAACTTTTATCTGAATCAAGAAAATGTGGCGACCGATCCGGTTTGGGCTACGATAAAAATATAACTCCTAAACTTTAGAGAATCCCCTAACTCTAAAGAGAAAAGTTCAAGTCAAAAGTTTTCTACAAATGTTAAAACTTTTCAATCTTTCAAAACTAAAGGTAACCATATCAATTGTAAAAATCAAAACTGAAACCCTTTAGCTGAGAAAATAGTTGATCTACTTAAGGAGCTCTTAAAATCTAACTCAGTGGGTCATTCTTACAACAACTACAAACATAAGAAGACCAACTATACCCCTAAACCCAAAATAGTTATGAAATGGGTTCCTAAGGTTACCTGCTTGGTTGCCCACACTACATTTAAAGCGACAAGCCATACAAAGTGGTACCTAGATAGTGGGTGCTCCAGGCATATGACAGGCGACAAGGCTTTATTCACCGACTTTAAATATATGACTGATGGGTCAGTCACATTTGGTTATGGTAGCAACTGCAAGATTATTGGCCAAGGTATGGTTCAACTCTATAATCTTCACTTATTTAAGAATGTTTTATATGTTGAGGGGCTAAAACACAACCTGTTAAGCATATCTCAAATATGTGATAACAATCACAGCGTGAACTTTTCTAATCGAGGTTGTGAAATTTTAAACAAAAAGGGTTCTGTAATATTAACTAGTCACAAGACTTCTGAAAACTGCTATATAGTAAGCGATGGTAGCTCATCTAATCAATCGTGCTACATGGTCCATACCGATGAGACAGAATTATGGCATAAACGCCTTGGACATGTACACTACCGTAATCTATACAAATTGAGCAAAGGAGAACTAATAAGAGGTCTACCTAAACTTCAAAAAGTAGACAAAATATGTGGCGAATGTCAGATTGGCAAACAAACTAGAAGTGCTCACAAAAAGGTGAACTCTAATGCCACATCAAAACTGCTCGAACTTCTCCACATGGACCTTGTAGGACCTACTAGGACGGAGAGTCGAGATGCTAAAAAATACATACTGGTAATCGTGGATGATTTTACCAGATTCACTTGGGCAGCTTTCTTAAGGGATAAATCAGAAACCCTTGACGAAGTAAAAAGGATTCTCAAAAGGATCCAAACTGAAAAAGGTTCTCAAGTTTGTAAGATCCGTAGTGATCATGAATCTGAGTTTGAGAATAGCAGTTTTGAGAAATTTTGTAGCGATCAGGGAATATCGCATGAATTCTCTGCGCCCAAAACACCACAACAAAATGGAATTGTGGAGAGAAAAAATCGAGTGCTTCAAGATATGGGAAATGTAATGTTGAATAGTATGAAGCTCCCTAGAAATCTTTAGGTTGAAGCAGTGAATACTGCATGCTATGTTATTAATCGGGTTTATATTTGTAAATCTAATAATAAAATGGCTTATGAAATGTGGTTCGATAAAAAGCCCTCTGTCAAATACTTTCGAGTTTTTGGCAGCAAGTGCTATATTTTACGTGACCGTGAATATTTGGGGAAGTTTGACACTAAAAGTGATAAAGGTATCTTTTTAGGATATTCTTTAAACAGTCGTGCATATCATGTACTGAATAAAAGGACCGGTGTGATTCAAGAGTCCATTAATGTGGTCATTGACGATCACTTGAATACACCTGCCCCAAGTTCAGATAATGATGAAGTTCTTTTAATTGACAAACCAGATACTTCATCAAATTAAACTAATTCTGAACTGAGGATTGTTAAAGATCATCCAACCACTCAAATTCTTGGAAACCCTCTCACTGGTGTGCGCACTCGTACACAATTAGAAGACATATGTAACTACATGTGTTTTACATCCCAGATTGAACCGGCTAATGTAAAAGAAGCTCTTTCTAACAAAAACTGGATAGTTGCTATGCAGGAAGAACTTACTCAATTTGTTCGAAATGATGTCTGGAATCTTATTCCTAGACCTAAAGATAAACATATTATTGGAACAAAGTGAATTTTTAAAAATAAGTCTAATGAACTTGGTAATATTATTCGAAACAAGGCAAGACTGGTTGTAGAAGGATACACTCAAATAGAAGGCATTGATTACGACGAAACCTTTGCCCTAGTTGCTCACCTTGAATCAATCAGACTATTCATATCCATTGCTTACTTTAGAAAATTCAAATTTTATCAAATGGATGTAAAGAGTGCCTTCTTAAATGGTGATCTACATGAAGAAGTGTATGTGGAACAACCAATGGGTTTTGAAGACCCTAAGAACACTGATCATGTCTATCGCCTTAAAAAGGCTCTCTATGGTTTGAAACAAGCTCCCAGGGCATGGTACGAAAAATTGACTAAGTTTTTACTAAATCATGATTTTCTAATGGGAAGTGTTGATAAAACTCTGTTTGTTAAGAAACAAAATGATCATATCTTAATAGTACAAATCTATGTTGATGATATTATTTATGGATCTACCTATACTAACATGACTGATTTCCTAAGGTTGCAAATAAAACAACAACCTAATGGTATTTTTATTTCTCAAACCAAATATGCTTTGAACTTAATTAAAAAGTTCAGATTTGAGAATGGTAAGAATTTTGATACTCTTATGAGTACAACCTTAAGACTCTCAAAAGACTCTACAGGTAAAAATGTATATCCTAAACTATATCGTAGCATGATTGGCAGTTTACTTTTTTTAACTGTAAGGAGACCTGATATTGCTTTAAGTGCTGGTATTTGTGCTAGATATCAGTCTAACCCTAAAGAATCTCATCTAACTGTTGTTAAGCGGATTATGTGATATGTCGCAAGTTCTGCTAATTTAGGTCTCTGGTATCCATATGATACTAGTGTTCAATTGGATGGGTATTCAGATGTTGATTGGGCTAGTAATATCGATGATAGAAAGTCAACCAGTGGTGGTTGTTTTTATATCGAAAATTGTTTAGTTTCTTGGTTTAGCAAGAAGCAAAGTTCTGTGTCACTCTCTACTACTGAGGCTGAATACATCGCAGCTGGAAATGCATGTACTCAGCTTGTTTGGATGAAACGTATGTTAAGTGATTATGGAATTGCACAGGAATCAATGATATTATATTGTGATAATTCCAGTGCTATAAATATTTCAAAAAAATCCAATCCAGCATTCACGTACCAAGCACATTGACATTAGGTATCATTATATTCGTGAATTAGTGGAAGAAAAATTAATCTTTTTATATTACATTTCGACCGAGACTCAACTTGCTGACATTTTCACTAAACTGCTCAACAAAAGCAGGTTTAATAAATTAAAATTTGATCTTGGAATGTGCAATTTAAATTGATTATTCATGCATTTGTGTATCATAGTGTATATATATTTGATAATTTATTAGTTTAAATTTCAAATTTTTATGAAAAATGTTATTTTTATTGGTTCACCACCAGTCGAGGACGTGCTCGATCAGTCGTGGTACGACCGGTCGAGAACAGTCCTCTACCAGTCGTGTAGCGCGCTAGACCTTTTTAATTTATGGAAAAAACTCATCTTCCTCATTTTCTGTTTCTTCTCCAACGGGCATAAGCACGACCAGTCGTACCCAACTGTCTGATTGCTCAAGGTTAGTGCATCATTTATGTTTTTCTTGCAGATTCTAGTTAATGTTACTTCATTTTCACTCTTGGAGTAATTTATTTTGTATTTCATTGTGATTTTTGGGTTTTCTCTTGAGAAATCTGATCTATCAAAAACTCGCTCGTCATCCTTTGAATCTACTTATTTCTTTGTTTAATCTATTGTAAATGGATGTTAGAGGGAAAAAGAAAACTTCCCGTGGTCCATCCTCTTCCAGATCAACTCCTATCTCTAAGCGCCATCTTCGGTCATCCGAAGATGATCCCGCTCATGTTAGGGATTTGCGTATGCGTAATGTCATTGTTGAAAGACCTGTATTTATTGATCATATTGCTCCTTTTGGTATCCTTCCTCTTCTCCAATCTGTAGGTTAGGATAACATCCTACATTTGTGTGGGCCGGCATACCAATCCATTGCACAGGCCATGATTACATGTATCTCTGACTTTTCATTTGATAATTTAACATTTAATATTGATACTAGTGTAACGCCCTGAAAATCGGGGGTCGAGCATAAACTCAACTCCCGAGTTCCAGAACATCACTTATGCAACAAAATGAATGATGATTGAATGTTGACTGTATTCGTGCATTGAACATGAGTGAGATTAAGCCAAAACAGCATATCATACTCCAGAGACAGTTAAGTTTGCAAGCGGAAGACTGTGATAGATAGATAAATTATATAACTTATGATGAGTCTCCAGAGTGTGATAACATTACCAGGTTAAATAAATACAAGTGCAGTTCTAAAATTTACCAAATGTGAGGAAGTGTAATGCCTTCTATCCTAAGAACCATAACCCCGTCAATACAATACCAGGTCTTCATTGGCCTGTCAGAAAGTTACATGTAGGAGAACTCCTCCTCCACATCATAGAAGTCCTGCTCTGCTTCATAAGCATCGCCATCACCTGAAACTCAACAAATCTGGTGGGTGTTCGGAACACCGTCCCGTAACGTGGGAGTGAGTGATCAACTCAGTGGAACAGTAAAGCATAAGTTAACATGTTATCAAATCAATCAAGCAGTAATGATAAAGCAGTACAAATCAAGCATTTCTAACTACTCTTGTTAAGTGCAAAAATGATATGACATGATGCTGTATGCCCTTGCCAAACCACCCTCAAGCGACATCATCTTACGTTCGCGAATGCTTACTCCCTCAGTGCGCCACATCTACAAAGCACATGCGGTGCGATGATGCTCATGATTACCAAGTTTTTATTAGTCCATTTCAAACAGCAGTATTGGGAAACTAAGGTACCTCCCTTGTATCATTCCCAAACATGATCCATTCTAGGGTCGTCAATCCTAGTTATTCTCATACGATGTTATGGTTTGAGAAACGTAGTGAAGGCATCGCAAAGGGCTCATCACCCGTCAGCGCGGATACAGATCTCACCGTATGCGGCTCAATTGCTGGCCGTCAGCTCGAGTACAGGTCTCACCGTACTCGGCTCAATCACTAGCCGTCAGCTCAAGTACAGGTCTCACCGTACTCGGCTCAACTCACACTCTAGTTGCTGTGAAAGACTCGTGGCCAATCACAGACCCTTGGAGTGTACTCGATGATACCACGGAGGACTCGTCGCCCGTCAGCACGAGCACAGATCTCACCGTACTCGGCTCTCGCCGAGGTATCGACAGCTCGAATACAGTGTCCCATACCACCGTATTCGGCTCACGAGTTAGTTGCGCAATGGTCACTACGGGGAGGCACATGGCCCCAGCGTAGGCCGACAGCTCGACCACGGTGTCCCATACCACCATGCCCGGCTCATGCGACTTAGCGGATCTAGGTACCATGGTTAAACGGGGATCGCCACTGGTAAGTTTGGTACCCTAGGTTCAAGCAGTAGCGACCAAACAGGGTGAACATGCATAAGGCAGATCGGGTTACTTGATGAGCTCGACTAGCACGATCGCCCGTTGAGCTGCACGACATGAAGTGCATAAACAACTTCGTGTGGCCTAGCCACTGCCGACAGGCAACGCACGACTCGAGTTCGTCGAACACATCCCACGTGGCAAATGAATCTCAGCCACGAGTTCAATCCCGTTACCGATTGCCTGGACTATAATCATAGCCCCAAACACAATCAATTACAGAGATATAAAGCAGTAATAGATCAGGATTCAAATCTTCCAATCAGTCTGGTATTATCCGTTTAGGGCTGCCAGGGCTGTTGCACGCACTCGTTGCTCCGCTCCCCCATCACCCATGACGGATCATACAACGTAAATATAGATTAAACATATGCATCACATAGTTAAAATCATAAAGCAGTTGAGCATGTTATGAATCACAACACAAGCATGAGTTTGTACATGTTCAATTCCTAATCACACAACTATCAAAGGAGATCATACACATAGTTTGTAGAGGTTGAGAATCATGTCTCAACACCCTTATACATTACAATTTGCTAACTACTACTCACTCAGACATTTCAAGTTATACTTGAACTTACATACATCACATACATGACATATGTCAATCACATAGGCATTAGGCCAAATCCTTTCACTAGGGAGTTGCCCCAATCATAATACGCGTACACCCACGACGGATAGTCATGGCAAGTAGGAATCCAAGTTCCATATCCATTCAGTCATTTCCACAAACACTTGGGCCACACATTTTAGCATATATAGGGTATAATGGCCGTGGCGTGATTTAGGGCAAATCCTTTCGTCAAAGGGGTATCGCCAATATAACAATCATGAATCCATGACAATTAGTCATGGCGAGCATGAATGAGAATTCCATACTCATTCAGCCATTTCCACAAACACTTAGAATACACTATTACAACATACATGGTGTATGTTAGTAAAACATGTATTAGGGTTATCCTTTAGCCAAGCTAGTATTTTATCCATGTATAATATATTACTACAGCAAATAATCATGATACATACATCTCCAAAATTTATACGTATACAGTATTTCTAGAATACACAATTTCAACATACGTAGCATTTACAAGTGAACATGTATTACGGCGATTCCTTTCGCCAAACTAGTATTTTATCCATATATAGTATAATCATACATTTAATAAACATGTTAAACCCTTCTCCAAAAAAAATACGTATACGGTATTTCTACGTATATCTAGAGTATGTGAAATTCCATATTCTACAATGTTAATCGAAACAGGAAACGGAAAGCACTTTGTACATGTGCAATTGCATGCAGATCATGAATCTATCATTATCTGACATTGAAAGCATTGAAAAACGTAACCTATACACCTAAAGTCCGCACCTTTTGTCGTAGAATCGTAACGGAGTTGATAGGTTTGCTAAGCTTCCGTATACGGCAACTAGGCGACCTATAGAACGAAATAGGTTAGCTATTTCACAACCTACAACAGTCTAAACCCCAAAACAGATTAGGGTTAGGGTTTCTTACCTAGAAACGACGCCGGAAACGCCGGAAAAGCGTCAAGAAGGATGCGGTGGAGCATGGATAGCAGCAGGGAAGGACGGCAGGGAGATTCTCCCACTTCTCCCTCACTTTCTCTCTCTTTTCCCTCTCTCAAATCCAAATTCGTATGGCTGGAATGGGAGAGGGTTTAAGGTCCTTATATAGCCTCAAAACTCACCGAAATAGACTCCTGTTCAAAGGTTACTGCTAATATAGGTATTTCGTCACTTTTCCAGCTCAAAAGAGAGGTTCTGGTGGCCCTCCTTGAGCCAAACGTCAGACTTAAGCTCACCACACATGGATCTATGAGGGATTACGTTTTCGGCTCGATCGGATTCCCAGATCGCACGTGGCGGACCACTTTCAGTTCAACGGTCAGTGGGCCACGATCCGAAATTCCAAGTACATGTAAATGTTCCTGAAATTTTTCTTAATCCGAGGGTGTAATTTGGTCTGATTCTGACGGTCAGGTTGCTTAATACTGATGCGCAAGTGAAAGGTGCCAGATCACTATTCCAGATATTTATTTTGGAATGGGAATAGTGTTTTTCACACACCCTCGCTCCGGATCGAAATAAATGGCCGTGGGACATCGGAATCGCCTGATTTTTGAGATGATTGTCAAGCCCAGTGGGGCGGTCCTGGTTCCTTAGCTTCGTGTTAATCGGACTCCCGATGTGCGATCTAGACCTCATACGAAGTTTCGTTTCAGTCCCGAGAGCAGACGGGTAATGAGTTTGGCTCTAGACTTTAGGGTAACCTAGAGTCACATGTTTTACAAGTTTTGGGTCTTGCAGATCGTATTTAAAGCGATCCCAACGGATTTCATGGCTAATCGAGTTTGCACTTAGTTAACTTTGTTAAATTTCTAAAGGATTTAATCCTAATTGTTTTCTGGTTGAGATGGTACTTAGGCCTTTGTAGTTTGTATATAAAGTGATCCAAGTTTTACTACTTAGCTAGTTTAAGTTAGTGTCTAGGGCGAAAGTGCTTTGAAAAATTGAAGGCACAAGGTAGTGAAGGGTGGGATTTGTGAAGGAAATGGGTTCAGAAGCGATTTTAGACTGTGGGGTTCAGTTCTGACGAAATAATAAGGTATTAAGAGCAACCCATCGCCTAAGGACATCTAATCCCAAATTGGCAAAAATTCGGGATGTTACAACTAGAGAAGGTCCATTTACAGTAGACCGTCATCTAATTGTGGATCTAATGGAAATACCTGTTAATGACGAGGGTATTCCTATTCAGACTCTAGCGGAAAAACCATCAGAATCAGAAAAACGTATGTTAACCAGAGATTTATGTAATATGGACGTTCAATGGACTCATAAAGGGAATGCGCTCCCCACAAAGTATTTGTTACCCAAATACAGGGTTCTTCATAGAATCTTTACTTCAAATTTATATCCACGTTCTGGTAACAAAACAGAACTGACTTCTTATATGGTTCGGGTTCTGCATTCTATCGTCACTGGTACTAAAGTCTGTCTGCCTTCCTTGATATGTCATTTCATCATTCAGTTTTGACTCCATCCAGGACACAGTGATATTCCATTTGCATATCTTATGACTGTGTTAGCGTCTCATATGCTAGTTGTTATGTCTGTTGAATAGGCTCTTATTCATCATCTTTTGTTTAACAATTCTAATATAAATAAGATGAAGTTGGAATTGGCTACTAGCTAAAGAGATGTAGGTGGTGGTAGTCTGAAGCAGCGAATGATGAAGAAGGTGGCGATCTTCCTATTGATGACATAAATATGGATGATATTTTTGATGAAATTGAATCAGATTCTACAAATGATCCTGACTATGAGCCATCTAATTTTGATGCTCATCTTCGTGCTCTTAAGGAGAAGGTAGAGAACATGAATGTTGCCCATGATTTGTAATTTAAATATACGCGCAAGTATCTTAGGTGTTTAAACAAGGGCCTTCATCAAATTGATCCTACCATACCTGCTCCTTCCTCAAGATCTGATTAAGTGTTTTAATCTTTGGTTTGTAATAACTTTTAATCTACTTTTATTGGTGTGTTGACTTTAATTTTACTTTAGTTTGTGTGACTGATTTTTGTTTCAGCTGGTTAATGCTATGTGAACTTTGATTTGCTTATATTACTTGCATATCTTAACTAGTTACTCCTTTAATTACTCTCTTATTGGACTTCTATTATTCCTTTCTTCCTTTGTCTTATTGTGACAAAAAAGGGGGAGCATACTTTAAGTTTAATAAATATGGATATGGGGGAGATAAATATGGATTGTGGGAGAGTAGAGTAGCATATCATTTTTATGTTGTATTTTGTTGTGCTACTCAGGGGGAGTAAGTAATGAAGAATTTGTGAATGACAACTGATGCATGATTCATTAATCAGGTTGTAACTGGTTTACTTTTATAACTGGTGCATGATTTCTGTTGTGTTCATATTGATCATATTTTTTTAAAGTGTGTTTTGTCACAAATTTGACAAAGGGGGAGACTGAAAGTGCAATAGTTATTTGCCCCTTTAGTTGTCAAATTTTATGGTGCCAAAAACACAATCTATGTCTTGTGTAGCATGTTGATTTGTATGTTCAAGTCACTGCATCAATGCTACAAGCTAAAGAACAGTGATCTACTTCAAGAAGCTCAAGTTCAAGTTATTTGTCAACTTCTGCAAGCTTCAATGATCAGAATATTTCAAGAGCTACAACAGAAGACAAGTTCTTGTTCAAGTCTCAAGTTCAACTCAAGATCAAGTACAACTCAAGAATAAAAGTATAAGATGAAGTTCAAGCTTTAAAAGATCTCAAGTTCAAGCTACATCAGAAATCTCAAGCTTCACAGTCTTCAAAGGTCAACCAACATCTGAAGAAATGAAGACTCAATGTCCATACTCACATTTAAGGTTTCCATGGCCATAGTTTGACCTTAGGGTAGGTCATTTTGAATGCATAATTCGAACTGAATTATTTTATAGTGTTTAGTCGGTTCTAAGACCAGTCCTGAATTCTGTTCGACTAGTCCTAGAATTGGCTTGACCAGTCCAAGAAATTCCAAGACCAGTCCTAAGTTGTTACAAATTTTTGAAATTTTCTGGTTGAGCTTCAACCAGTGCTGGAGTCTTCTCGACCAGTCGTAGGAACAGTGTCGACTCGTTCACGACCAGTCTTGCAGCTACGACTAAAACACCAGCAACCATTTTTGGTTCCTCACGACCAGTCGTGGGTTGGTCACGACCAGTCGTGGAGGCCTCACGACCAGTTGTGGACACCCTAAGATCAGTCGTAGAACGGTTTTATCCGATCGCGTTTAAAATTTCAAAATGCAGTTCGACCTACGACCAGTCGTGGTGGCCACACGACCAATCGAAGACACGATTTCCACAACTATAAATAGAACACGAATTTCAAAGTTTTTCAAGAATTTAATTCAAGTAAAATCAAGGCATCACTCTGAGATAAGTTTGTGTTATTTAAGCTACGCTGTGAATTTTTCATATTCTCTTTTGTTAGCTTTATTTATTTGATTTTGTTTTTGCATTCCAATCTAAATTGAAAAGAGGAATTGTTGTATTCCTTCTTCTTGGAATCAAAATCAAATAGAGCTATCCCAACTGGTTTAATTTAAAATCAATTAGAACCTAGAACCATTTCAAAGTAAGTATTGGACAATTGAACATCTATATTCGAACTTCTACTCCGATTGGTTCTTTCGGACTACAACGAAAGGAGAAATTTATTGTAAATTTCCTTCATTTTGGTTTTTGTTTGAGATTAAGCCAGAAAAATCTCAATCTTGTGGTTATCTGAGGAGAGCTAGAAAACTCAGAAGTGCGGTTTTTGAATTGTGTAAGCCCATTTAAAAGACACAATTGTGAAGGTTTTAGGTGAACCTGTGAAACCTATTTTCATAATGAACGCTGATATCCCCTGTGTGAGGATATTAGGAGTGCAGTAGCAATCTGTGTGGCTGTTGTTTAACAGTTGGTGTACACACAGGCGAACCATTATAATTCTCTGTCTTGTGGTTTGAATGTTTATTTAATTTCTATCTTTTATCATTCAAAGTTGTGGAATGTATATGTGGATGTGAATGTTGTAATCTTTTACATTTCAAGCATTGTGGGGAATGTAGTAATAGTTTAGAATTTCATTTCTTACTATTTCCTTTTTATTCCTTCACAGTTTGTGTTTTTAATTCTCTATTTGTTCTAGTAAGGTTGTCCTTGCCATAAACCCTTGGTTTTTATGGTGAAAGGTTGTCCTTAGAACAATTAGTATTTGAGATTGATTTACATTTTGTATTATGGATTGTTATTTTTTCTTTTCTTGGCTATCTCATTATTTTATTCCGCTGTTAAATTTTAAATTTGGCATAGTCCTATTCACCCCCCGCCCCTCTAGGACATATAGTTAGGCCTTTTCAAGGGGTCGACGCCGACGATCAGCAAAACTATTCTACCGGATCTGAGCTGTGCACATCCTCTGCCTAATAATATCAATAGCCTCCGATATCTGCTGCACAAGCTCGGGACCTAAGAGACGACTCTCTCCAACCTCGGTCCTAGGAGATCTGCATGGTCTGTCATAAAGTGCCTCAAAAGGAGTCATGTCGATAGTCGCCTGATAGTTGTTATTATACGCGAACTCGGCGAGGCGCATATGCTCATCCCAACTACCTACAAAGTCGATCACATAAGCCCTGAGCATATCCTAAAGGATCTGGTTGACCCTTTCGGTCTGCCCATCCGTCTGTGGATGATAAGCGGTGCTGAGATGCAAAGTGATCCCCAATGCCTGCTAAAAACTCCTCCAAAACGGAGATGTAAATCTGGAGTCTCAGTCTGAAACGATCGAAACTGGGATGACGTGCAGTCTCACTATCTCCTCAATGAATATCCTCGCCAACCGGTCCATAGACCAGGAAGCACGCACTGGAATGAAATGAGTCGACTTCGTCAGACGATCAACGATAACCCAGATGGTATCGTGACCGCGCTGAGTCCTCGGCAACCCTGCGATGAAGTCCATTGACACGTACTCCCACTTCCACTTTGGAACTCTCAATGGCTGCAAGGGACCAGGGGGTCTCTGATGATCAGCCTTGACACGTTGGCATGTGTCACACTCGGCCACAAAACTCGCAATCTGGCACTTCATCCCCTACCAGAAGTACTGCCTCCTCATATCACGATACATCTTCGTGGATCCCGGGTGGATAGTAAGTCTCGATCGGTGTGTCTCGGTCATCAGATCACGACGTAACTCTGGCACATCCGAGACACACAACCAGCCTCTAAAGCGTAATCCAACATCGGAACCAATCTGCCAGTCTGACTGCTCCACGGAGGCGGCCTCTACTCAATACTCCTGAAGTGACCGGTCTGTCTGTTGAGCTTCGATCACCCTAGCCACCAAAGGGTTGAATCGACAAGCTCGAAAGCTGATCAATGGAAGACTGCAGGCCGAACGCAAAGTCATACTCTGAAACATCCCCGAGCATCTGCCACTAGCGAACCATCATCTGTGCCACCAGGCCTCGTGGCTGACGACTAAGCGTGTCTGCCACCACGTTTGCCTTGTCCGGGTGGTACTGAAGGTCGAAATCATAGTCCTTTAACAGTTCCATCTAAGGCCTCTGACGCAAGTTCAACTCGGACTTCGAAAATTGATACTTCAAGCTCTTATGATCCGAGAAGAGCTCGAACCTGACCTCATATATATAATGTCTCCACACCTTCAGTGCGAAGATGACTGATGCAAGCTCCAAATCATGGGTGGGGTAGTTTAGCTCATGGACCTTGAGCTAGCGCGAGGCATATGCCACTGGCTACACGTGCTGCACAGTACAGCACCCAAGCTAACTTTGGAGGCATCGGTGAAAACAACGAAACCCTCACTCCCATCAGGAAGAGTGAGAACAGGAGCGGATGTGAGGCGATCCTTCAACTCTGTGAATGCCTCCTCGCAGGCGTCACTCCGGATGAACTCGACGCCCTTCCATGTCAACCGGGTCAGAGGTGCTGTAATACGGGAGAAACCCTCGATAACCATCAATAATATTCCGCTAGACCAAGGAAGTTGCGAATCTTAGACGCGTTCTTAGGCTGGCCCCACTGACGCACTGCATCAACCTTCGAGGGGTCCACAGCAACACCCTCCCTCGTCACCACGTGACAAAGGAACTTCATCTCCTCCTGCCAGAACTCGTACTTCTCCAATTTGGCATATAGCTGGTGGGCACGGAGGGTCTCAAGCACAATCTGCAGGTGCTCAGCATGGTCCTCTCGGGTCCTCGAATATACAAGAATATCATCAATGAATACCACCACGAACTGATCGAGGAACTGCCGAAAAACCTCGTTCATCAACTGCATGAATACGGCGGGCACATTGATCAGTACAAACGACATGACCAGGAACTCGAAGTGACCATAGCGTGTCCAGAAAGCCGTTTTCAAAATGTCCTCCTCTCGGATCCAAATCTGATGGTAACCGAAGCACAAGTCTATCTTGAAAAAATATTGTGCACCCTACAACTGATCGAATAGATCATCAATACGAGGAAGCGGGTATCGGTTCTTGATGGTGACTCTGTTGAGCTCGCGATAGTCTACATAGAGTCGCAACGAACCATCCTTCTTCTTCACAAACAATACCGGGGCTCCCCAAGGTGAACTGCTGGGACGAATGAAACCTAACTCCCGGAGCTCATCCAACTGCTCCTGCAATTCCCTCAACTCCAACCGTACCATCCGGTAAGGGGCCTTCGAGATAGGCATGATACCGGGCACCAAATCAATCTTGAACTCCACCTGCCGATGTGGCGGCAAACCCGGAATCTTCTGAAACACATCCGGGTACTCACAAACAACTGGAAGTTGCTCAAGTAGGATGGGAGCAGGATGTGCTCTCTGTAACAGAATCCTCAACAACGGGAGCAGGATGTGCTCGAGTAGGATGTGTACCTCGGGCGCCTCGTCCACGGGCACCAGGACCATGGGCGCCACGACCATGGGTGTCACGACCACAGGCGCCACATCCACGTGGCATCATCTACAAAATAATGACGATGTAAGGAATCAACGATGTAAGGAATCAGGACAATTATAGGCTCAATACGGAGCGAAAGGAAGAGTTTTGGGACACTACTTATCCTATGTTCTTGGCAGACATGCGATGTTATCCTGAGTCATTCCAGAATTAGTTGTTATGCTCTGATATCAACTCCTGTCATGCCCCAGACTCGGTAACAGGACTCACAAGGAACCCGATGGCCAGTTCTAGCCGCAACAGCTTCCGTAGTACCCCATTCTTGGCTCGTGAGGCAGGTTCCGATCCTGGGATCCTACAAGGAGGATTTCCACAATAGTGTAATCATTTCCGATATGAGCATACCCAAGATCACAGTAAGTATATCTGAGAATAACAGGGCACACATCACAAAATCCACTAAGAATTTGAACTTTTACAGGCTTTCATAAGGTCCAAAAGGACATACATAAGATAATAGAAAAGAAGAGAAAGTCAGCAACACTTGAGTCCTCAAGCTCAGCTCTACTCCAAGATCTGCCGCTACTACGCCTGCCTAGAGTCTCCTGCACGCATCAATCGTGCATAAGCTTATAAAAGCCTAGAGGGAGGTGTAAGTGTGTGACAATGGTGCACAAAAGAATAGTAGGAGGTATAAGGAAAGAAACATGCTCACTGATAATAATACTAGCCTTACCAAGGCTTATCATGAATACGATACAATGAGTATTGGACGCCATACCAGGGCAATGCATGAATGGGCTTACACAACCAATGTTAATGTGATGCAAGTAATGTCAGTGCTCATATCTAACCCACATGCCAAGTACATTTCCAACCATAAGGAAATCGCCGGGGTCCATTACACTGCTGAATGACTGCCGCTCTACAGACCCTGCACAGTCAAACGAGCATAAGAGACCTCACTACCCGCCTATGGACAGTCAATCACCAACAAGACCTGAAGGTAGCTGACCCATTTGCAAGCTGGTCAGACTCAGCCTAGCAACGCCGCATCACACCAGGCCGGTAAGGCCACACCCCTATCCAACCGACTACATGACAGTGGGAGTCGCAGCCTAACAGTATAAGGCCCTCGTGCTCTCATCGTTTCCACTCGGTCACAGCGTTGGAGCAGATCCTTGGTACCATAGAAGTTTTGAGAATTTCACCCATGGGCATCCTATGCACTTGGTATGCTCAAATAATATTTTCGGTGTCCACACATACGGCCATCCACGAACGTCCCTGTGGAGGCAAGGCCCTGATGAAGCAAGGGCGGTATCATCATGAAATGTGATGCCAATGAATGAGTCACACATCCAAATCATGCACTAGGTGTAGGCACACAGTGTGCATAAGAGGAGAAATTCCATCCCTCAATGACCACCACACAATGCAATCAATTCATACAGATGATGCATATGGGTCACAAGAATGTAAGTGTACTTTCTGTGGAATATGAAATCCTCCATCCTAAGGAGGGTCAAGGTGTAGGCACATAGACAGGTATTCTAAGAAGAAGAGAAGTCCTTTAGTGGGGACCCAGCAATTTGGGATGGCCCACAAGTTAAGAGAGAGTCGTGACCCTAAAGGGGGACGGTCCTATCCAACCCAAGGTGGGCCTTTAACCACCTATAAAGGCCTCTATGGGCCTACCTTAGGGCCACCAAGGAGGACATCCAACCTCAACTGGGTCCCAAAAAGGCAGCCCGCTACCCATATGATAAGAGATCTAAGGTCTAAGCAATGTATAGTCTAGTGGGCCATATCCCAAGCCCAAGTATAGGCCATGTAGTGGGCCTTCAAGTGAGGTTTGGGCCCCACCATAAGGATCATGGGTTCACTCATTGTGGTGGGTCCAATGGACAGCCCATTAAGCTAACATATGGGAAATCCTTATATTTAACACAAGTAAGTTGGGCCTCACATCTCAGCCCAAGTATGGATTTATTATAGTGTGTAGGCATGGGCCCAACTACTTGAGTATTTGGCCCGTAAGACCCATCACAATGGCAAGGTAAATATAGGACCCAAGGTCCCAACGGGCCTATTAAAAGTTCCAGCCCAACCAAGGCTATAAGGCCCATTAACTAGAAGACTAGCCCGAGAAGAATCCAATTGGAATGGACCTTTAATTATGCACTAATTAGCCCAAAAAAATAAAATTAAAATTGTAAGATAACTGACTTGAATCCTCCCCAAATCTAGTTGGCCATACTGCCCCAAAAAAGACATTTATGGGGCGGCAACATTGGGCCCATTGCTGAATTTCCAGCCCACCCACTTTCTGGGTTTGTTGGAGTCCAATAAATAAATTGATTTATAGTATTTATTTTCTGATGACCCACACACATCACTATGGGTCCCACCAGATGAGAGGGGAATGCATAACATACACTAGAAGTGGGTCATGCTTCTGGAATACAGGCCCAGCAACAGCCCAAGGTTGGGGCGTCCCATGGTGGGTAGTCCTACGGGCCTGGGTATTTGGCCCAAAACTGACCCAAATTGCAGGCCGTACCACGGTCATTACAGGGGCCCTTTATCCCTGAAACTTTGCAGGGTGGTCCTTCCATAGGTGGGCCACATCTCCACAAAATTTTGTGACTTTTGGATAACTAGAAATATTTTAATTTATTTTTAGAAACAGTCAGTCCAGAAAATTGGACAGACCTAGATGTCCAAACATGGTGGACCAGTACGGCCCTTGCCATAGTGTGAACAGGGGTCCATTGGTCTCAAAAATTTGTAGTTGGGTCCTACCATGGGTGGAACACCTCCCTGTAAATTTTTATAATTTTTGAATACTCAGAAGTATTTTAATAAATTCCAGAGTTACAATCTGTCCAGGGTGAAATGTTGCTGGAAAAAAACTATCCTGAATTTGGGCCATCCAAATGGGTGGGTTTTGGGCCTCGAAAATTCTTGAAATTTGGGCCCAAGGTCCCTCATCAAGTATAAAACAAGGTGGGATGCAAAAATATAGCCCACCTTCTGAGAAAGTTTTTTAAAAATTTTTGTTTTTATGAAACTTTGTTGTTTTGGACTACACAACAAAAATTTCTGGCAACCCACTATGTTAGCCCACCCTTTGGAATTCCCAAATGGGATCCATTGGCCTTAAAATTTTGTACGTAGGTCCTAACATGGGTGGGACACCTCACTGCAAAATGTTAGAATTTTTGAGGTAATATAAGTATTTTATTTAATTCATACAAATTATGGTCAGCAATCAATATCAGAAAAAAATCTGCTAGTGCAGAAAATACTGTTGTCCCATGTTTAGCACCACATGGGGTGGGCCTATACTTTCCCAAATTACTGAAAATTTGATGGGTTTGATGCTCCCACATATGGACAGCAAGTGAGGTCCACTGGAGTGGCCCACTTACTCCCAAATCAAGATGAAAAATGAGCATTTCTAACATGCAATGTTGTTGGACTGTCCAGAAATTTCTGGACAGTCAGCCTACTTTGGCCCATCCCATCGGCCTCAAGCATGGGGGAAATGATGTGGTCCCCATTCCACATCAAAGTGGACTCCACACTCTAGAAAACTCCCAAAGAAATTTGAGAGAAAAATACACGCAAACAAATCCAAACATTAGCTCAAAAGTCATGCTCAAATTGGGCCTGAAATCTGGACAGCAACATACGTTGTCCATATTTCAGCCCATATAAATTAATCAAAGAGTTTATGGCCCTGATTCAACATGTGGGGTCCACCTTGATGGGTTAACAAAATTCTAGACCCAGGAGCTCACTCAGACCTCCATGAAAAAGTCATTTTGGAGGCCACCCAAACCATGCATGCATGGTGGGCTTGGACTTCCCATTTAGCTAAGGGTTGGAGATGTTGCTGACCTCTCCTTCATGGGCTACACATCATCAGAGTACACATGAGAAAAATGGAGAGAAAGGGAGAAGGAAGAAGTAAATCGGCCATTGGTGGAAGATCCCACCACTAATGGACCTTCCACTGCACAATCCACACTATCCACTCTGTATACACTTACATGCAAGCTATTATCCATCAAGATAATTTGTTGGAGGGTTGGGACACCCTCCCTTCATGCATACAAAGGCTTAGGTGGCCTATGAGATGCAAGAATAAAGGAGAAGGCATCATGGTGGGTCCATGGAGAATGACCCACCATGGAAGGAAATGAGTAGGATATAAGCCCATGGCTTTCATCCTAGGAACCATGTAGGACCTCCACCATGAATTGGTGGGTCCTACATGCTTCTATGCATGCAAGGAAAAGAAAGAAAAAAGAAGAAAGAGAGAAGAAGCTAAGGAGAGCACCCACCTTGCTTGGATCTTCAAAGTTCTTGATGCATTGAAATCCTTAGGCTTCAAGGATCATGGATGAAGGGTCAAGATGGGAAGTGGAGGGTTAGATGAGGAGGGAGATGGAAGAAATGTGGCTGGAATTTTTAGCAAGGTAGGATGTTTTGGAGGTTCTAGCAATGGAAGAGAGAGGAGAAAATGAGGGGAAAAGAGGAGAAAATCCTTTTAAGCAAAGCAATCATTGCTTTCTTACCTTGGTTAGAGAGGGGAGATGATTGCAAGTAGGGAGTTACAATCAAAGTTGTAGGATTAATAGGTTAGTAGGCATGTGGGTGGTGTTTTAGGGTAGGTGGTGTGTGAGATGGAACTCTAGGTAGTGTGTGTGGAGTTTATTGGAAATTGCACCAAAAAGGGAGTGGGCCACCTCGAAAAATGTGCTCTCCTCACTAGGTGGGCCACATGATCATGATCAAGGGCTAGAATTGAATTGCCTACATCTTATGATTTACACGTCGGATGGATGCACAAGACGCGGCATCGGAACCGCAATGGCGATGCGAACAAGATGGCCCAGGTTTTGGCTCAATCCGAGTCGGGTCTACATGATCGGACTTAAGGATGACCGCAAATACTATCCGATGGTCGCGGGTTGCCAGAATTTGACCGGTAGGATTGTGGGACCAAGATGAACGAGATGCATACTCACACACACACATGCGAACTCGAGTCGGGTCTCACAATAGCATTCAATAATACTTGGATTTTAGTGAACTTACCTCATAGCTTGAAATATATTAGTTGTAAGTGGGTGTTTAGAAAGAAGTTGAGATCGAAAGGAATGATTAATAAATATAAAACCAGATTGGTAGCTAAAGAGTCTAAACAATGGGATGGCATTGATTTTATGTTTTTTGTATATATGTCCCTGTGGGTAAAATAACTACAATAAAATTTCTTATTGCCATAATATCTATTTTTAAACTTTTTATTCACGAAACGGATGTAAAAACTACATTCTTAAATGATAATTTAGAGTAAGAAATATATATATGAAACAATTTGAGAGATTTATGCTACAAAGGCAAGAGAAAAATATATACAAGTTAACTAAATTATTGTATGGTTTAAATAGGCACTTAAATAGTCACATAAGAAGTTCAGTCAAGTTATGATTTTTCATAGATACACGACTATTGGTGTTGATATATGTATCTACACCAAATTCAAAGAGAACTCTTGTGTTATCATCTGCTTATGTGTTAATGATATATTGACTTTTGGATTTAATCTAGAGAGTATTAATGATACTAAAAGATTTCTTTCCACTAACTTTGAAATAAAAGATATGGAAGAAGCTAAAGTAACTTTCCTTGATTAAAATCATAAGAAAATATAGTAGAATTGTGTTAATGCAATCCCATTACACTAAGAAAATTCCTAAATGAATCAATCAATATGTATACACCAGCTCCTGTTCCCTGTGATTCTAAAATCAAATTAATAGGAAATAAGGAAGAAGTGTATCTCAACTCGAGTATTCAAGGGTTAGCGGCAACTGATGTATGCCATGTACTGTATAAGGCCTGATATAGCTTTTGCAGTTAAAAAAATGAGTAGATTCATGAGCAAACCCAGTGATGAGCATTTGATGGTACCAACTAGAGTTTTGAGACATCTAAAAAAATATTAATTATGATCTTCATTATGAAAGATATCCAGTTGTAATTAAATGTTACAGTGATCCCACTTGGAATTCAAATCCCAATGATTCAAAATGTATAAGTGGTTGAATCTTCACCTTGGGAGGTGAGGTGATTTCTTGAAGGTCCAAGAAAGAAAAGGTAAATTAGCTTTGGAGTGATTAATAGACGTATCTATATGGAGTAAGTTAATGCCTATTATTCCAATGATTGTGACAATAATGATGCTTTGTGTAAAGTATATTATGAGTCATACAATGGAAAGTCGAGACAACTATGACTTAAATATAGCTATGTAAGGGAGATTCACGAAAGTGGAATGATCTCAATCCAATATGCGAGGTCAGATGGGAAGTTGACCGACCCATTTACCAAAGGCATTTGTAGAGATCTAATCTCTTATACATCGAAGGGGATGAGACTAAAGCCCCTACATAATTAATCACCTATAGTGGAAATCCAACCTATTGATTGAAAATCTAGGTTCAATGGGACGAACAAACTATACAAGTGATTATTTATATATAATAGTATTATCCATATAGAGAAGTATTTCATATACTTCTTACCCTTTCCATGATGTATGTAGTGCTAAAAATATTTGTAACGAATGGAAGTTGACATTTTTCTCTTAATGAATTTATGGATATTGAATTGGGATGATTAAATTATAGGATTACCTCTAATAGATTCACCTATTCGAGTGTAGAAATGGGCTACTTCTTATGAGATAATGGTTAAATATCTAGAGCACTCAAAAAAATGAAAGATGAATAGGACCATAAAATGTGCTCGTCGGTCACTATTCTTATCAACCTTAAAAGGATTGCACTATAAGATTTATGGGATATGGCAGCAGATTCTAGAGGTGGAAACAAAAATCTGCTGCTATAAGAAACATGCAGTAGTGGATATTCTCTTTCTGCCATTATTCACATTGTTTCGGCCACCACCATCATTCGCACCATATCGTAAAGCAGTGGATCCAATTATCCGCCTCTACATGGACACATATAACAACGAATATTCCTCATCTGCCATTATACACATTATTCCCGCCACCACCATATTTCCAGCTGAGACATGTAACGGCGGATACAATTATCCGCCACCATATGTAGACATATAACGGTGGATATTGAGTACTGTTGTTATACACCTTGTTCTTACCATTTATTTTTTTGGCTAGATTAGAGACATATAGCGACGGATTATATTATCTACTGCTAGATGTATGAATATAACAACAGATATTTATTACCGCTATTATAGAATACATATAAAGGCTAATTGTATACATAGTTTATAATATATCAAGTGACTCCTATTTATTTCAAAAACTTTGATTTTCTCCTTCATCTCCTTTTCTCCTTCGTCTTCACAGTGGGAACTTCTGAGGCCTTCCAAAAAACCATAATCCTAAAAAAATCTCCCCAAACACCATTGATCTCTTCCAGTCCTTCTATCTACTCTAGCATAGACATGTAATTTCTCCATTGCAATCCTCTTCTTTCTATTTTTTTTATGCATCTAATCTTCTCGATATATGGTTCTCTCTATTTTTAGGGTCATTTGGATGGTGGTAAATGGTTTATGTTGTAAATAATTTACTAGTAAATCACTTAAAAGGTTGTAAACGATTTACAACATGTCAGCTTAGCTTTACATTGTAAATGATTGACAAGTAAATTATTTATGGTGTTTGGATACCCTATAAATGGTAAATGAATTTGCTTTATAGGCTTTCATTCAAATATATATATATATTATATATATATATATATATATATATATATATATATATATATATATATATATATATATATATATATATAATATATATAAACTGTTGCCATCTCCTCATTTACTAGTGAATGAAATCTCAACTTTTTGCTAGTAAATGAGAAGGGGGCTTTGCTAGTAAATCATTTAGAGATAGTAAATAATTTACTAGCAAATTAGAACACAAGTAGTAAATCATTTACTACTGCACTATTTACCACCATCCAAACGACCCCTTACTCTAATATGTTTGTGTTGATGCAGTTTCCAGCTCACCCCCTCTGCTATTCGAACACCTGCACAGGAAGAGGACAAAGGAGACCCTGGCTTGTACAGGGGACCCTCCAATGCCAAAGTCAGGCATGGATTCTGGCTCTAATAATTTGATAAGGGGTTAGGGGTGAGAATGTGTGTGTACCTTTCACCTCTTGGCGTCTTTATTTATAGAGGAGATGTAATCCGATGACTTCAGGATCTTCCCCGAAGGGGATTGATCATTATCTTGGACGATCCCGAGATCTTTGGTCCCTAGATTCTCGGGATCGGGGATTATCTTCCGAGGATCTTAGAAGGAGATCTTTAATATTGAGCCAACTTCCGGGCTCAACTCTAAAGGAAATATTATATCGAATTACACTGATCGAATTGCTTAACGATCAGGTTGCGGTCGACTGTGGATGGACGACTCATGGCCGACCTATTGGATAGACCGGACTAGGGTTGGGCCAATATCTAATCGACCTATGCCTTGGCCGACCCATATATCGAGTCTACATTATGTGCCCTTGGAAGCCTCAGCTCTTGGCTGGGCGCCTATTGACTCTGGACATGTGGGCCTCGGTCAGGCTCAACACCTAGGGAGTCCGGGCCATGTCAGTAGAATTGGTCCATTCCATAAGCTGACTTATCGACTTGTCATATTTTTTTCCCAACAGTAAGCCCACCTACTCCTTGTGCCAGCCCGTGGAGGCCGAGGAGTAGATCGGAATTGGGTCGGATTATATTTGGACCGAGCTTATGATGGAGCATTTATTGCCAGTACAGCGGCCAATCACGATTATCGGGACATGCTACCTCATTTTAACATGCATCGATTCATCTCCCGAGGTCGCACGAGCCATGAGGCCGTCGTTTCAGTGGCGGAATGAATAGGAAGAAGACACATGGCAGGAAGCTTCACAACGAATTCAAACAGCACGTGGCGTGGTGCCACGTGTCGGGCTGGGGCATCCGAGGAGGCGCTGATTCGACTTCCCCACTAATGCTAGAACTACGTGGCACGGCTTAAAAAAGGGAAGCCCTAGCGTCTTTCCTTTCTCATTTTCGCGCTTATCTCCTCTTCTGCTCTCTCTTTTTCCTTCCCTTTATCCTCTGTACTCCATTTTTTGCTCTCCCTGCATTCTCCGGCATCTCCACAAAACTCCGACGAGCTCTTTCTCCCTCCCCTTCTTTTAATTTTAAAAATGCCAACCTCCATAAGCCCTCGGAAGGGATTTTACGGTGACGAAGGCGAAGCGAGTGGCTTCTGGGCTGCTTTGGAATCACCTTCGTTGCTGGCAGAGATAGCGGCGGAGGCGGATTCCTTATTCCGTCATTCACAAAGAATGCTGGATTCTCCGACGCGAAGGCCGACGGCATCCATTAGAGCGTTGAATCTGTCTCCTAGCCAGGAGACAGTAATAGAAGCTTTTCCTGGTCGGCCTGACCCTCCGGCCGAGGATGAGGCTGAGGAGGCCGAGATAGAGGAAGGGTACAAGGGGCCGGTGCCCTCAATTTCGACTGAGGATGAATTGTCTCAGCTCTAGATCGGGTATCACATCCCAGATTCTATAATCCTTCGGCTTCCTCTATCGGATGAACTGCCCGACCGACCCCCCCTGGGCTGTCGCAATCTTTCAGGTCGCGATGCAGTGCGGCCTTTGTATACCACTTCAAGAGGTCGCTCAACGTCTCCTGGGTAGCCTCGGCATGGCTCCGAGGCAAGTTACCCCGAACAAGTGGAGGTACCTGTTCAGTTATGCGGTTCTGTGGGCCGAGATGGAGCAGCCCGAGCTAAACATGGAGGAGTTCCTCCATCTGTACCAAGTACGGTCGAACCCTCAGCAACTCAGCTGGTACTACTTCTGCTCCTGGAGAAATACTAGAGGGGCTCTAATAACCGACCCTCCGTCCTCCAATAAAAACTGTAGGGATCGGCGGTTCTGGGCCTTTGGTCGCTGGGAAACGCCTGAGCCAGGACCCTTCATGCCCTTTGTTCCCCGAGCCTTCTCTGAGGTAGGTAATTTGAATAATACCGTGCTTGTCGCTTTAATCGGTTGAGTCCTCTTTTTGCGTCTTCTCACTGTCTGTACTTTACTTTTCAGTCGTCCCCAAGCGGCAGCCGAAGCTCAGCCCTAGTTCTATTGCTCGGATCTAAGAACTGCGAGCCCTGAGCCCGGAGAGGAGATCTTAGAGAAGGCTTTCCAACCAGAGCGTCTTCTTTAGTCGGGCCTGGATGCGGCTTTGACAGGTAGTCGACGATTTAAATTTGAGTTTTTTACGGTGATTGTTTTGTTGCTGACACGGTTGTGTTCTCACTTGTGGTGCATAGATGTAAAAAGCTCGACCTTCTCTCCGTCCTCCCTCCAAAGTCAGAGGTCCTCCTTGGGACATTCTAGGGCTTCGAAGAATCAGAAGATGTCCTCCAAGGACAAGGGGAAGGCCGCCCCTCCTCACCCAACCGTAATCGAGGTCGTTAACGAGGGCACGGAGGTGGTGGAGACGATTTCTCCTGAGCCTCGAGAGGTTCTCGAGCCAGGACTGTTGCCAAGCAGGTCCCCCCGAGAAGGGAGGAGGAGGAGGAGCCTCCCAGAGTGGAGGCAACTGAGGAAGGGAGATGAAGCTTCCGTCGGCACATCGAGGGGATCCTCCCTTGGGCAAGTCGCCAGGGGATCGAGGAGGAGTTTGTCGGCCTCTTCGAGCCGCCCTCCATGGAGCGGATGCTCGCCAGGATGACGATGACGCTCCTTGAGGTAAGAGCGTGACTATTGTTGCTTGTTTGTCCAGCTTCTTACTTCGATACTGATTCATTTTTTTATATATTATATATGCGCAATTCGCGCCATGCCCGCTGAAGGCCTGCACCGAGCTAGCCAGGGCTAATAGGTGGGCAGGAGAAGCGGAGGCTCGACTATCATGCGTAGAGGCTCAAGCAGCCTCTACAATGACCGAACTAGGGGCGGCGAAGGCTTCTCTAGAGGAATCTGCGGCAGAGAGGGCCCGCCTGGCCTCGAGATTGGAAGAGGTCAGAGAGGTATATGATAAATTTCGCAAGGAGTGCATTGAGGCTTGTGCCGCGGCCAATCAGATTAGAGTGGAGACCAAGGCCGCTCTTATCGTTGCTCGGAGAGAGGGCGTGGAGGAATACCTGTCGTTGCAAGACTTTGTGGATGAGAGGAACACTCTCTTTCGCCAAGGTTACACCGAGTGCGTGAGGGGATGAAGGAGAGCTTTCTCGAGCTTGACCTCTCTGGCTTCGACGAGAGTGAGTCGGGGTCCGACAGTCCTGGTGGCGAGGTCGCAGTTGACCCCGAGGCATCCTCCGAGGCCACTCCTGAGGCAGCTTGTAACACCTTGAAAATCGGGGGTCGAGCAAAGCTCAGCTCCCGAGCTCCAACGCATCACTTATGCAACACAGATAATGATGATTATGATGAGAGCATGGAAACATGAATGGGATTATACCAAAACAGTATATCATACTCCAGAGACAGTTAAATTTACAAGCGGAAGACTGTGATAGAAATGGAAAATATATAAACTGTGGTGAGTCTTCAGAGTGTGATAATGTTGCCAGGGTAAATAATTACAAGTACAACTCCAAAATGTACCAAAATGTGTAAGGTCATCTAGTCGACATCCCTGTAACTCCGTCAATCAAGACACGGCTTGCTTGAAGCCGCCAGAAATTAATACATACGAGAAAGCATCCTCGTCGTCAAAGGTCCGGCTCCGCCTCAGGAGTAGTGTCGCCATCTGGAATAAGACAAAGTCTGGTGGGTGTTCGGAACACCGTCCCGTAACGTGGGAGTGAGTGATCAACTCAGTCGAACAATAAAGCATAGGTTAACATGTTATCAATTCAGTCAAGCAGTAATGATAAAGCAGTACAATCAAACACTCCTAACTACTCTTATTAATACAAGTATGAATGCAGTCATGATGCATGCCCTCACCGACAAACTCCCTCATGCGACACCATCTTACGTTCGTGGCATGCTTGCATTCTTCAGTGTTCCACATCTTCTAGGCACATGCAGTGCAATGATGAGCATGATTACCAAGTTGTTATTAGTCCATTTTAAACAGCAGGATTGGGAAACTAAGGTACCTCCCTTGTATCATTCCTAAACATGATCCATTCTAGGGTCGTCAAACCTAGATAATCTCATACGATAGTGTGGTTCTAGGGCACTGCAAAGGCTGCCAGGGCTGTTACACGTAATCGTTACACCACTCCCCCATCACCTTTTTAACGGTTCATCACTAAATTGATACAGGCCTAGTTCATACTCTATTCACTGCGGCAAAACTCGTCGCCTCACCGCAAATTCAGAGTATGCTCGAGGTCACTACAAAGGGCTTGTCACCAATCAGTGTAGGCCGACAGATCGAATATAGTGTCTCATACCACCATATTCGGCTCACGAGTCTGGTTGCTCAATGGACACTACGGGGAGGCACGTGGCCCCACCGTAGGCCGACAGCTCGACCACGGTGTCCCATACCACCATGCCCGGCTCATGAGTCTTAGCGGATCGAGGTACCATGGTTAGAAGAGATTTCACTGGTAAGTTTGGTACCCTAAGTTCAAGCAGAGGCGTCCAAACATGGTAAACATACATAAGACAGATCGGGTTGCTTGACGAGCTCGGTTAGCTCGAGTGCACAACAAGTTGAACAATATGAAGCGCATAAGCACCTCGTGTGGCCAACCACTATCGCCAACCGAAGTACGACTCGGGTTCGTCGAACACATCTCACGTGGTAAATGAATCTCAGCCACGAATTCAATCCCGTTACCGATTGCCTGGACTATAATCATAGCCCCAAACACAATCAATCCATGACCAGAAGCATGTAGAGTAAAGCAGAATAAACAAAGTAATTCAAGCATGTTATAAAGCATGTTATAGAGCACAATATAAACAGGAAATACAAACACATATATTTCATAAGTAAGTGGTTAAATTAAACAAACAACATGGAGGAAATCATATACATCGCTAGGTAGCTGAGAATCCTATCTCAACACCACTATTAAATTTAGTTCATCACACAATTTCTCACACGGGCATTTTATCAAACACTTAAACTACACCACTCCAACATACATGACGTATGTTGATTTCAACATAGAATAGGACAAATCCGCATATCAAGGAGTTGTCCCATACACATCAATCATATTCTTACATTCAATACATATGGCAGGCATAAATCATAAATCCATATTTATTTAGTCATTTCAACAAACACTTAGAATACACTATTTTAACATACATTGTATATTAGCAAAAACATGTATTAGGGCGAACCCTCTCGCCAAGTAAGTGTTATACACATATATAATATGTTCATACAGCAAATAATCATGGCAAACACATTTCCAAAATTTATACGTATATAGTACTTTCTATAAATACCTAGAATACCCAAAATTTCATATTCTTCGTATCTAATCGAAACGGAAAACAGACAGCACTTTGTACATGTGCAATTGCATGCAGATCATGAATCTATCATTATCTGACATTGAAAACATTGAAAACCATAACCTATACACCTAAAGTCTGCACCTTTTGTCGTAGAATCGTAACGGAGTCGATAGATTCGCTAAGCTTTAGTATACGGCCGTTTGGTAACCAATAGCATGCTTTCGGTTAGTTATTTCATAACATACAACTATCAAAACCCCAAATCAGTTTAGGGTTAGGGTTTCTTACCTAGAAATGATGCCGGAATCGCCGAAAAAATGCTTAGAATGGAGTGGTGAAGCTTGTAGAATGACAGGGAAAAAGGTTAGGAAGGATCCTCCCACAACTCTCTAACTTTCTCTCTCTTTTCTCTCTTCTCTCCTAAGGTTTTTCTCAAATTCGTATGGCTGAATGAGAGAGGGTTCTAAGGTCCTTATATAGCCTAAAACCTCACCGAAATAGACTTCAGGTCAAGGTATACTTAGGTTATATCCAAAGTGGGCCAGTTTCAGCTCAACGGAGGACTTCTGGTGGCCCCCTTGAGCTAAAGGTCGGACTTAAGCTCACTAACACTGGATCTAGGTTTAGTTAAGTTTTTGTTTCAGTCAAGATTTCAGATCGCAAATGGCGGACCAGTTTCAGTTCAACGGTCAGCAGATCTCGATCGGAGATTCCGAGTACATGAATATGTTTGGGGAAATATCCCTGATCCGAAGGTGTAATCTGGTCAGATTCTGACGGTCAGGTTGCTCAATACTGAACCGCAAACGTCACATGCCAGATTTCATAAATCCTTATTTATTTTGAAATTATTTTCATGTTTCTCACACTCCTCGCTCCGGACTCAAGCGAATTGCACTGGGACACTATCTGGATTTGATTTCCGAGATGGTTGTCAAGCCCAGCAAGGCGGTCCTAATTCCTTAACTTCGTGTTAATCAGACTTCCGAATTGCGGTCCATATTTGATACGGAGTTTCAATGTACTCCCGAGAACAACTGGGTAATGAGATTGATCCTAGATTTTTGGGTAATGTAGCGTCAATGATTCTACAAGTTTTGGGCCTTGCAGATCGAATTTAAAGCGATTGGTGCTAATTTCACAGGTACTCTAGTTTAACACTGGCTAATTCTCGCCTAATTTCTAAAGGATTTAGTCCTTAGTAATTTCTGTCTGAGGTGGTACCTGGGCCTTTGTAGTTAGTATATAAAGTGATCCAAGTTATAATACTGAACTAGTTTAAGATAGTGTCTAGGGTGAAAGTACTTAGAAAAATTGAAAGAATAAGGTGGTGAAGGGTGGGATTTGTGAAGGAAAAGGGTTAACAAGCGATTTTAGACTGTGGGATTGAGTTCTGACAAGTTAATAAAGTGTTAGGATCGACCCATTGCCTAAGAACGTCTAATTCCAGGTTGGCAAAAATCCAGGATATTACACAGCTCCCGAGGCAGCCCCTTCGGCCCATGATGTGGACGCCAGCCCCGAAGTTCATCTTGCGAAGCAAAATTCCTTTGTTCCCTTTTTCAACTTCAGGCATCTCAAGCACGCTAAGCGTCGAACTCGAAAGCATTTGCAGCTTCAAGCACTTCAAGCATCCCGAATACCAAGAGCTAGCGTCCGAGGAAGCAAGCATCGCCCACCCTTGATCTCATGTATTTGTTTTTTTTTGCCAATGTAATACTGATGCAAATGCTGATGTAATACCGATGTAACATTTCTATCTGATCAATGAATACGTTTTTCCTTGTAACGCATTGTTTGATTTACATTGTCTGTCATGGATCCTTGCATGTTTATCGATGAAGGTTGAGCAATGATTGTCTGTTAGCCGACTCAGGGATAGTAGATCTTGAGATGTTCGGTATTCCAAGGATGAGGCAATAGTTGGCTGGTCAGATCTTCCAATCGATACGTGCCGGGTCAGATGGTGCTTGCAATCACGTAGGGTTCGTGCTAGTTAGGCCCTAACGTACCTGCGCCGACCTCCTTATTATTTTGAAATGTTGTCCGGAGGACTAAGTGTAACATCTCGAATTTTTACCAACCTGGGATTAGACGTCCTTAGGCGATGGGTCGCTCCTAACACCTTATTAACCTGTCAGAACTGAATCCCAAAGTCTAAAACCGCTTTTGAACCCATTTCCTTCGCAAATCTCACCTTTCACCACCTTGTTCTTTAAATTTTCTAAGTACTTTCACATTAGACACTATCTTAAAGTTTAGGTAATGAAGAACAATACTTAAACTAAACATTGCTACACAAGATTAAGTACCACCTCAAACCGAAATCACCCAGGACTAAATCCTTTAGAAATTAGGTGAGAATTAGCCAGTGTTAAACTAGAGTACCTGTGAAACTAGCACCAATCACTTTAAATACAATCTGCAAGACCCAAAACTTGTAGAATCATTGACACTAGGTTACCCTAAAATCTAGGATCAATCTCATTACCCGACTGCTCTCGGGAGCACATGGAAACTCCGTATCAGATCTGGACCGTACGTCGGAAGTCCAATTAACACGAAGTTAAGGAATTAGGACCGCCTTGCTGGGCTTGACAACCATCTCAGAAATCAAATCCAGATAGTGTCCCAGTGTAATTCGCTTGAGTCTGGAGCGAGGAGTGTGAAAACACTTGATTTTTTGTAAAAATAAATATCTCAAATAGTAATTTGGCACCTCTCGCTTGTGGATCAGTATTAGGTAACCAGACCGTCAGAATCTGACCCAAATACACCCTCGGATCAGGAAAATTTTCATACACATATCCATGTACTCGGAATCTCCGATCGAGATCCGCTAACCGTTAAACTGATACTGGTCTGCCATTTGCGATCTGGAATTCCGACTGAAATGAAAACTTAACTAAACATAGATCCAGTGTTAGTGAGCTTAAGTCCGACCTTTGGCTCAAGGGGACCCGCCAAAAGTCCTCCGTTGAGCTGGAACAGGTCTTCTTTGGTTATAACCTAAGTATACTTTGACCTGGAGTCTATTTCGGTTAGTTTTTAAGCTATATAAGGACCTTAGAAACCCCTCTCTCACAGTCATACGAATTTGAGAGAAACCCTAGAGAGAGAACAGAGAAAAGAGAGAGAAAGTGTGGGAGCAGTGGGAGAATCTCCCAGCCACTATTCCCTGCTGCTATCCATGCTCAACTGCACTATTCTTATCGCTTTCCCGACGAATCCGACTCCATTTCTAGGTAAGAAACCCTAACCCTAAACTGATTTGGGGTTTTGATAGTTGTAGGTTATGAAATAGCTAACCTATTTCATTCTATAGGTTACCAAACTGTCGTATACGAAAGCTTAACAATTCTATCGACTCCGTTACGATTCTACGACAAAAGGATCGGACTTTAGGTGTAAAGGTTATGGCTTTTAACGCTTTCAATGTCAGATAATGATAGATTCATGATCTGCATGCAATTGTACATGTAATTTTACATACTCTAGGTATTTATAGAAAGTACCGTATACGTATAAATTTTGGAAATGTGTTTGCCATAATTATTTGCTGTATGAATATATTATATATGGATAAAATACTTGTTTGGCGAAAGGGCTCGTCCTAATACATGTTTTGCTAATATACACTATGTATGTTGAAATAGTGTATTCTAAGTGTTTGTAAAAATGGCTGAATGAGTATAGAATTCTCATTCGTGCTCGCCATGACTAATTGTCATGGATATATGATTGTTGTATTGGCGATACCCCTTTGACGAAAGGATTTGCCCCGAATCACGCCACGGCCACTATACGCTATATATGTTGAAATGTGTAGCCCAAGTGTTTGTGAAAATGTTCAAATGAATATGGAACTTGGATTCCTACTTTCCATGACTATCCGTCGTGGGTGTACGCGTGTTATGATTGGGGCAACTCCCTAGTGAAAGGATTTGGCCTAATGCCTATGTGATCAACATATGTCATGTATGTTGATGTATGTTTTTTATAGTGTTTGTTGAAATGTCTGAATGAGTAGTAGTTAGTAAATTGTAATGTTTAAGGGTGTTGAGATATGATTCTCAACTTCTTTAACTGTGTATGATTTCTTTAGATATCTGTGTGATTAGGAATTGAATATGTACAAACTCATGCTTATGTTGTCCTTCATAACATGCTCAATTGATTGTATGATTTTATCTATGTAATGCATATGTTTAAATTCATGTTTACGTTGTGTGATCCGTCATGGGTGATGGGGGAGTGGAGCAACGAGTGCGTGCAATAGCCCTGGCAGCCCTAAACGGATAATACCAGACTTTGATTGTATAATTTGAATCTTGATCCATTACTGCTTTATCTATCTGCAATTGATTGTGTTTGGGGCTATGATTATAGTCCAGACAATCGATACCAGAATTGAATTCGTGGCTGTGATTCATTTGCCACGTGAGATGTGTTCGACGAACCGGAGTCGTACTTCGGTTGGCGATAGTGATTGGCCACGCGAAGTGCTTATGCACTTCATGTCGTTCAACTTGTTGTGCGCTCGAGCTAGCCGAGCTCGTCAAGTAACCCGATCTGTCTAATGTATGTTCACCATGTTTGGCCGCTATTGCTTAAACCTAGGGTACCAAACTTACCAATGAAATCCCTTTTAACCATGGTACCTCAATCCGCTAAAACTCATGAGCCAGGCATGGTGGTATGGGACACCGTGGTCGAGCTGTCGGCCTACGTTGGGGCCACGTTCCTCCCCGTAGTGACCAGTGAGCAACCCGACTCGTGAGCCGATTATGGTGGTATGGGACACTATATTCGTGTTGTCAGCCTACATTGATAAGGTGATGGGGGAACGGTGTAACCTATGTACGTAACAGCCCTGGCAGCCCTTTGTAGTGACCTCGAGCATACTCTGAATTTACGGTGAGGCGACGAGTGTTGCCGCAGTGTATAGAGTATGAATTAGGCCTGTATCTGTATAGTGATGAACCGTTAAAAAGGTGATGGGGGAGTGGTGTAACCTTTGTGCGTAATAGCCCTGGCAGCCTTTGCAATGACCTAGAAATATACTATCGTATGAGATTATCTAGGATTGACGACCCTAGAATGGATCATGTTTGGGAATGATACAAGGGAGGTACCTTAGTTTGCCAATCCTGCTGTTTGAAATGGACTAATAATTACTCGGTAATCATGCTCATCATCGTACTGCATGTGCCTGGTAGATGTGGAGCACTGAGGGATGAACACATTCGCGAACGTAAGATGGTGTCGCATGAGGGTGGTTTGGCAAGGGCATACATCATGACTGCATTCATACTTGCATTAATAAGAGTAGTTAGGAGTGTTTGATTTTACTACTTTATCATTACTGCTTGACTGCATTGATAACATGTTAACCTATGCTTTATTATTCCACTGAGTTGATCACTCACTCCCACGTTACGGGACGGTGTTGTACACACCAACCAGATTTGTTGAGTTTCAGGTGATGGCGATGCTTATAAAGCAGAGTCGGGCTACTATGATGTTGAGGAGTTCTCCTACATGTAGCTCTCTGACAGGTCTATGAAGACCTGGTATTGCATTGACGGGGCTATGTATTTGGGATAGAAGACATTACACTTCCACAACTTGGTATATTTTGAAATTATACTTGTAATTCATTAACCTGGTAACATTATCACACTCTGGAGACTCACCACTATTTTTTGATATTTTATATATCTATCACAGTCTTCCGCTTGCAATTTAACTGTCTCTGGAGTATGATATGTTGTTTTGGCTTAATCTCACTCATGTTCAATGCACTAATACAGACAACATTCAATCATCATTCATTTTGTTGCATAAGTGATGCGTTGGAACTCGGGAGTTGAGTTTCTGCTCGACCCCTGATTTTCAAGGCGTTACACTAAGTCTCCCACTCGGAACCTTCTAACTTTGACTCGAGCATGGTAAAACCGAGAAACTTGCTACTGACGGACGATCGTCTGAAGCTGAGCTTATTCTCTCCGTTCTTCCAGAAGGTCGAGGCCGAGCACCAGTAGCTCCTCGTTGTCTTGTTCGTCGAACAAGCTTACCCGAGTGGTCGGTAATCCGATCTCCACAGGGGTGATTGCCTCAGACCCATATGCTTGGCAAAATGGGGTCTCCCCTGTCGCGGTCCGGAATATGGTTTGGTAGGCCCACAATACCTTGGGGAGTTCCTCAGCCCAAGCTCCTTTTACTCTGTCAAGTTTGGTTCGGAGGTGTTGCTTGATGATCTTGTTGACAGCCTCAACTTGTCTATTGGCCTGCGGATGGCGAGGAGATGAGTATACGCTTCGGATCCTGAGATTTTTACACATCTCCTAGTACTGCTTGTTGTCAAACTATTCCCGTTGTCGGAGACGATGGTCCGAAGTATCCCAAATTAACAGATAATATTTTTTCAAACAAAATTTGTGATTTTTTGCTCAGTCATCTTGGCTAATGGCTCAGCCTCGACCCATTTGGTGAAGTAGTCCATGGCGACGACAACGAACTTGGTTTGGCCCTTCCCTATGGGAAAAGGTCTAATGATGTCGATTCCCCAATGAGTGAAGGGCCATGGCCCGGCCATAGGGGTGAGCTCCTCTGGTGGCTTCCGAGGGACGATGGCGAATCTCTAGCATTTATCACAACTCTGTACGAGCTTTCGTGCATCATGTCGAATGGTCGGCCAGTAATAGCCCTGTCGTATAACCTTATGAGCTAAAGATTGTCCTTCAGAGTAATTTCCATAGATGCCTTCATAAATTTCTCTTAGGACATAGTTGGCTTCATCGGGTCACAAGCATCTTAAGAGTGGTATAAAGAATCCTTTCTTATACAGTATTTTGCCTAGCATGATGTAACGAGCGGCTCAAATTTTTAGTAACTGAGCCTCAGTTCGATCTTCATGCAGTTCGTCGGTCTCGAGATAACGGATGATTAGGTAGGCCCAAGTGGGTCCCGAGGTGATCAGAAGCATAGTCGAGGCGTTGGTTTCTTCGACACTCGGTTTAGCTACGAACTCAATCGGAACGGAGAGAGAGATCTCGTCTTCGTCAGTTGTGGCGAGCTTTGCTAGTAGATCAGCTTTAGAGTTTTCTTCTCTCGGAATCTGGACGACAAAGTAATGTTGAAAACCTCCGATCAACTCTTTAGCTTTTTGTAGATTGGGTTTCCAGTCTCTCTTTTCTAGCCTGGTAGACGTCGGCTATCTAGTTGACAACCAACTTTGAATCACTATATACGTCGAGATGAGTGACTCCCAAACTAGCTGCCAAGCGAAGTTCGAGAAGCAACGCTTCATATTCCGTCATGTTGTTGGAGGCTTGAAATCAAATCTTAAGGCATATTGCATATATGTATGATCAGGAGTTTCCAGGACGACCCCTGCCCTCTTACCTCAGAATTGGATGAGTCATCAACATATAGTCGCCAATGGGGAAGGGCGGGAATTGAAACGGGATTAGACTTTTGTCGAGTAGCCGACCCTCCAGGAGAGTCGGTTGGATCAGGGTCGACCGAAGTTGGCTCGAATTGTTGGGTGACTTCAACGATGAAATCGGCCACTGTTTGGCCTTTTATCGCGACCCTGGGTCTGTATTGGATGTCGAACTCGCTCAGCTTGATTGCCCATTTCGTGAGTCGTCTCGAGGCTTTCAGTTTTTAAAGTATTTGCCGAAATGGTTGATCGGTCAGAACGACGATCGAATGAGCTTAGAAGTACGGTCGTAAGCGTCGAGAAGAGGTGACCAGCGCGAAGGCCACTTTTTCCAAGGTCGGATATCTTGTCTCTACTGGGACAAGAGCTTTGCTGATGTAATAGACCAGAAATTGCTTTCCTTCGTGTTCGCTGATCAGGACCGAGCTGAAGGCCGCGTCAGATACTGCTAGGTAGATCAGTAGTGTCTCGCCCGGTTCGGGCTTGAAGAGTAAGGGTGGCGATCCTAAGTACACCTTAAGTTGCTAGAAGGTTGCCTCGCATTCGTCTGTCCAGTCTACCATCTGTCGACCCTTCAACTGTTTGAAAAGAGGAAGGCATTTATCTGTGGCTCGGGATATGAAACGATTGAGCGCAGCAACTCTTTCAGTCAGCCTTTGGATGTCTTTGATCATCTTTAGCGAATCCATGTTGAGCAAGGCCTGGATCTTCTCGGGGTTTGCCTCGATCCCTCGCTGGCTAACCAGAAAATTGAGAAACTTGCCCGAGCTTACGCCGAACGCGCATTTGCTCGAGTTCCGTTTCATCCGGTATTTTCAGAGAATGAGGAACATCTCCTCGAGGTCAGCTATATGATCTGTCACTTTGATGCTCTTGACGAGCATATCATCGATGTATACTTCTATCGTTCGCCCTATCTGGCGAGCGAACATCTTGTTGACCAACCTTTGGTAGGTCGCTCCTGCATTCTTTAACCCAAATGGCATCACTCGGTAACAATAAAGACCTTTATCAGTGACAAATGTGGTTTTTTATTTATCAGATGGGTGCATTACAATTTGGTTGTAACCTGAATAAGCATCCATAAAACTAACTCGTGCCCCGCAGTATTGTCAACTAACTGATCAATCCTGGGCAGATGAAAATTGTCCTTTGGGCAGGCTTTATTTAGGTCGGTATACTCTACACAGACATGCCATTTCCCGTTGGCCTTTTTGACTAATACGACGTTGGCTACCCAGTCGGGGTAGTACACTTCCTCGATAAACTTGTCCTTGAGGAGTTTACTGGCCTCTTCTTCTATCACAGCATACCTCTCGAGGCCGAGCGCGTGCCGCTTCTGTCCGACCGGTTTGTAAGTCGTGTCGATGTTGAGGCGATGAGTGATGACTGAAGGGTTGATGCCCGGCATGTCTTCGTGAGACCACGCAAAGATGTCAGCGTATCGTCGCAATAGTGCTATCATCTTGTCCTTCAACGGCGGTGTCAAGGACGAGCCAATTTGAACGGTTTTTTAGATGTCATACTCGTCCAGTGGTACCTGGACGAGGTCCTCCACTAGCTGGCCCCGTTCGGAAGATTCGTCGCGAGGGTCCAGAGACTCGATCGGCGCTACTTTGGATGAGCTTTCAGAGCTGTAGCATAACATCATCGAGCATCGTGCTGATCTCCTTTGACGATTCCGACTCCCGACTCGGTCAGGAACTTCATGGAGAGATGGTACGTTGAAACTATGGCTCGGAGAAGGCATAGCAAGGGTCGACCGATAGCGTTGTATACTAAATATTGGTCGACTATGAGAAAGTCGACCATGACCGTCGCTTGGTGCAGTGCATCCCCGGCAATGAGAGGGAGTTGGATGGTTCCCTCGGGGAGGACTTGTCCGCCTGAGAAGCCAATCAAAGGGGTTTTCACGGGCCGCAATGCGGACCATTCGATGCCCATCTTGTCAAACACCTAGGTGAATAGTACGTCTGTAGATGACCCTGTGTCGACAAGGACCCTGAAAACTTTGTGGTTTGCGATGGTGACGGTGACAACCAAGGCGTCATCATGTAGATGATAGATGCCTCAGGCGTCTTCTTCCGTGAACGTTACTCGGTATCTTTCCAATTTCCTCTCTTTTGAAGGTCGAGCTAAGACCATGACTTCAGACTCAGGCCGACTAATGCTTCTCGCATGGGTTTTCTGAGAATTTTTTGAGTCGCCTCCACCTTTATGACCACCGACGATGGTTCGGATTTCTTCCATTAGTCGGTTATCATTCGGGCGTTCTTCCGCAGTCATGGTTCTATCGGCCCCTTGATTCATGTGCTCGCCAAGATGACCTTCTCGGATGAGCCTTTCAATTTCCTGCTTTAGGTTATAGCAGTCACTCGTATTGTGTCCATGATCACGATAAAAATGATAATACTTGTTCCAGTTTCACCGATCGGGATTTCCTCGCAGTTTGTTCGGCCAATTGACGAAGTTCTAACCCTTTATTTCCATCAAGACTTGCTCCTGAGGTTTATTGAGCGGGGTGTACGTCGTGAACTTATTGTCGGGTCGCTTGCCCGACCTACGTTCGTCCCAAGGCCGATCGTCTTTCCCTTTCATGTTGACATTGGCCGAGTCGGTCTCTTTCTTCGTCGATCCTTTCGCCGAGACATTCCTGTTTTGGGCTGCCTCTCGCAGAATCCTGGATTCCTCGGTGTCGGTGTATTTTTGCAACCGGTTCATGAACTCGTTCAACGTAGTCAGGGGGTTCTTGTCCAAGGAGAAGAGAAAGGGCTTATCTCTTAGCCCTTGCATGATGGCATTCAGGGTTGTTTCTTCCGAGTGCTTCTGGACCTGTAGGGCTTTGAGATTGAAGCGTCTGATGTAGTCCTTGAGGAATTCCCCTTCTTTCTGAACTATGTTGTTCAGATGTGCCGACGCTTTAAGTTTCTTCTTTCCCCCAATGAATTTCGTGACAAATGCATCGCTGAGTTCGACAAACAAACTTATGGATCTCGGCTTTAGTTGCTTGAACCAGAGCCTGGCAGCGTCGGAGAGGGTAAGTGAGAAGGCTCGGCACATAACCGCGTCTGAGGCATCGTGCAACTCCATGTAGGTCCGAAAGGACTCCACATGCTCAGTTGGATCGGCCTTCTTGGTGTAGAGCGCGATATGCGGAAGGCAAAACCTATCCGGTAATCAAGCTCGCAATACGTCAGCTACGAATGGGGATTCTGCCTCCTCTCTTCCATAAGAGTTGGCTAACTAATTTTGCTTCTTATCCGCAATCTGTTTCTACAAGTTCCGGATTTCAATCTTCCACGGCTCTTCGCTTTCCGCAGTTCCCTCGGTTGGGGGTCGGTTACATCTTCTCCAATCTATCTCATAGCGAAGGTCAGAAGCAGACAACGGGACAGTCCCTGAGACATGAGTCGGAGCTAGCTCGTCCGGGTCCTAACATTGGCTTAGTTGAGGAACTGCTCATGGGGCAGAAGGCCATGGGTTGGTGGACTAGCGGATGTCACTCGACCGCCCTATCCCTCCGATCAGGTTCTTGCGCTTGCCGAGACTTCATTTGCTCCAACATCTGCCTCATGTAATCCAGGTCGAACCTGATGTCTTTTTCACAAGCATCACGTCAGCCATTTCCCCGGTCCACTGAGTACGCCTAGTCAAACCGAAGGTTGCTTGGTAAGCTGGAGAGCCCTGGTAAGTCTCTGGTTGTAACGCCCTGAAATTCAGGGGTCGAGTATGAACTCAACTCCCGAGTTCCAACGCATCACTTATGCAACATACACAATGATGGTTAAATGTTGTCTGAGTTAGAGCAATAAACATGAATGAGATTATACCAAAACAGTAAATCATACTCCAGTTCAATTGTATAAAGGCAAGCGGAAGACTGAAATTGTATATTCAAAGTATGTAAAGTAACAAAATTTTATGAACTCCAGAGTATGAGTACTAACTGAGTACCAATATACATGTATTGTTTCTAAGTCAAAAATCAAAATATAACTCCGTAGATAAGCCCTAGAATCCCCACGATGCAGTCGGCCTAAGCAAAGCCGTCAGAGTACTGCATAAAGGAGAATTCATCCTGATCCTCATCGAAGTCGGGCTCCGGCTCCTGAACCGATGCACCATCTATACCTGCGACAGAGTCTGGTGGGTGTTGCAAACACTGTCCCGTAACATGGGAGTGAGTAGCTAACTCAGTGGAACAATAAAGTATAGGTTAACATGTTATCAATTCAATCAAGCAGTAATGATAAAGCAGTACAAATCAAACAATTCTAACTACTCTTATTAAGTGCGAGAATGAAATGACATGATGCTATATGCCCTTGCCAAACCACCCTCATGCTACATCATCTTACGTTCGCGAATGCTTAACTCCCTCAGTGCGCCACATCTACTAAGCACATGCGGTGCGATGATGATCATGATTACCAAGTTATTATTAGTCCATTTCAAACAGCAGTATTGGGAAACTAAGGTACCTCCCTTGTATCATTCTCCAACATGATCCATTCTAGGGTCGTCAATCCTAGTTAATCTCATACGATATTATGGTTCGAGAAGCATAGCAAAGGCATCGCAAAGGGCTCGTCACCCGTCAGCACGGATACAGATCTCACCGTATGCGGCTCAATTGCTGGCCGTCAGCTCGAGTACAGGTCTCACCGTACTCGGCTCAATCACTAGCCGTCAGCTCGAGTACAGGTCTCACCGTACTCGGCTCAACTCATTCTCTAGTTGCTGTGAAAGACTCGTCGCCAATCACAGACCCTTGGAGTATACTTGAAGATACTACGGAGGACTCGTCGCCCGTCAGCACGAGCACAGGTCTCACCGTACTCGGCTCTCACCGTAAGTATCGACAGCTCGAATACAGTGTCCCATACCACCGTATTCCGCTCACGAGTTTGGTTGCGCAATGGTCACTACGGGGAGGCACATGGCCCCAGCGTAGGCCGACAGCTCGACCACGGTGTCCCATACCACCATGCCCGGCTCATGCATCTTAGCGGATCGAGGTACCATGGTTAACGGGATCGCCACTGGTAAGTTTGGTACCCTAGGTTCAAGCAGTAGCGACCAAACATGGTGAACACACATTCACATATTGGTTTACTTGACGAGCCTGACTAGCTCGAGCGCACCACAAGTTGGGCGATATGGAGCGCAAAAGCACTCCGTGTGGCCAACCACTATCGCCAACTGAAGTACGACTCGGGTTCGTCAGACACATCCTTTGTGGCGACATGAATCTCAGCCACAATCTCAAGTCTGGTACCGAATGTCTGGACTATAGACATAGTCCCAAACTCAAACAGTTCTCATCAATAGCATGTGGAGTAAAGCATGATAACAAAGTAATACAAGCATGTTAGCAGGCATGTTATAAAGCATGGAATAAAGCATGAAGTAAAGCATGTTGTAAAGCATATTGTAAAGCACTATACAAATAGGGATACAATTACATACACATCACAAGTGAGCGGTTATAGCAAACCACCACATGGAGAGGATCCTACATGTCTCTAAGGTAGTCGGGAATCCCATATCAGTGCCTATCTAAGGCACTAACACTTAAACATTTACACTCACAAGCATTTACACAAACACTTAGAGTATGCTATTCCAACATACTTGACGTATGTTAGCAAAATACGTATTAGGGCTAACCTTTTGCCAAGTGAGTATTTTATCCATGTATATCATAATCATACATCAAATAATCATGACAATTGCATTTCCAAAAATTATACATATACAGTATTTCTAGAATACACAATTTCAACATACGTAGCATTTACAAGCGAACATGTATTACGGCGATTCCTTTCGCCAAACTAGTATTTTATCCATATATTATATAATCATACATTAAATAAACATGTCAAACATTTTCTCAAAAAAAATACGTATACGGTATTTCTACGCATACCTAGAGTATGTGAAATTCCATATTCTACAACGTTAATCGAAACAGGAAACGGAAAGCACTTTGTACATGTACAATTGCATGCAGATCATGAATCTATCATTATCTGACATTGAAAGCGTTGAAAACCGTAACCTATACACTTAAAGTCCTCACCTTTGCCCTTGGAATCACAACGAATCAGCAAGGGTTGTTGAGCTTCCGTATACGGGCGTTTTCTAGGCTAAAGAGTGAAATCGGTTAGCCTTTACACAACCTACAACCTATATACTTCAAATCAGACCTAGGGTTAGGGTTTCTCACCTTCAAACGGAATGGATACCGCCGGGAAAGCGCCTGAAAAGAGGCGGTGTAGGCCGTGCGATGTCTGAAAGCGGTAGGAGGAAGTTCTCCCACAAATCCTAAGCCCTTCTCTCTCTTTTCTCTCTCTCTCTCTAGGGTTTTATCCCAAATTCGTATGGCTGTGAGAGGGGCTGTTCTAAGCTCCTTTTATAGCCAAAAACCTCCTCAAAACAGACTCAGGTTCAAGGGTTACTGCTAATATAGGCATTTCGTCACTTTTCCAGCTCAAAAGAGAGGTTCTGGTGGCCCTCCTTGAGCCAAACGTCAGACTTAAGCCCACCACACATGGATCTATGTGGGATTACGTTTTCGACTCGATCGGATTCCCAGATCGCACGTGGCGGACCACTTTCAGTTCAACGGTCAGTAGGCCACGATCCGAAATTCTAAGTACATGTAAATGTTCCTGAAATTTTTCTTAATCCGAGGGTGTAATTTAGTCTGATTCTGACGGTCAGGTTGCTTAATACTGATGCGCAAGCGAATGGTGCCAGATCACTATTCCAGATATTTATTTTGGAAAGGGAATAGTGTTTTTCACACCCCCTCGCTCCGGATCCAAACGAATGGCCGTGGGACATCGGCTAGACCTGATTTTTGAGATGATTGTCAAGCCCAGTGAGGCGGTCCTAGTTCCTTAACTTCGTGTTAATCGGACTTCTGATGTGCGATCTAGACCTAATACGAAGTTTCATTTCATTCCCGAGAGCAGCCGGGAAATGAGTTTGGTTCTAAACTTTAGGGTAACTTAGAGTCACTAATTTTGCAAGTTTTGGGTCTTGCAGATCGTATTTAAAGCGATCCCAACGGATTTCATGGCTAATCGAGTTTTGCACCTAGTTAACTTTGTTAAATTTCTAAAGGATTTAATCCTAATTAATTTCTGGTCGAGGTGGTACTCGAGCCAACGTACGAAAATTTACGGGTCGTTACACTAGTCGCGTTGACTGGTCCGTGGGTTGTAGGGCATGACCGGTCACTAGCAGGGTTGCAATCGGAGTCACCTCAGAGGGGGTTTGGACTTTCTTTTTCCCTCTCGCCATGGCAGGTTCTGCATTGTTCTTGGTAGAGCGAAAACGACTTACAATGTCATTCCGACAGACGGCGCCAAACTGTTGATACAGTTTCCAGCTCACCCCCTCTGTTATTCGAACACCTGCACATGAAGAGGACAAAGGAGACCCTGGCTTGTACAGGGGACCCTCCAATGCCAAAGTCAGGCCTGGATTCTGGGTCTAATAATTTGATAAGGGGTTAGGGGTGAGAATGTGTGTGTACCTTTCACCTCTTAGCGTCTCTATTTATAGAGGAGATGTAATCCGATGACTTCAGGATCATTATCTTGGAGGATCTCGAGATCTTCGGTCCATAGATTCTCGGGATCGAGGATTATCTTCTGAGGATCTCGGAAGGAGATCTTTAATATTGAGCCGACTTCCGGGCTCGACTCTGAAGGAGATATTATGTCGAATTATGCTGATCGAATTGCTCAACGATCTTGTTGCAGTCGGTAGTCGATGGCCGACTCATGGTCGACCTAGCGGATAGACTAGACTAGGGTTGGGCCAAGATCTGATTGACCTATGCCTTGGTCGACCTATATATTGAGTCAGCATTATGTGCCCTTGGAGGCCTCAGCTCTTGGCTCGGCGCCTATTGGATCTGGACATGTGGGCCTCAATTAGGCTTAGCGCCTAGGGAGTCCGGGCCATGTCAGTAGAATTGGTCCATTCCATCAGCCGACTTATCGACTTGTCATATTTTTGCCCCAATAGTTTATTTTTTCTTTTGCCTTTTGTTTTGATGGTTCTTATCTTGATTCAAGAGTTGAAGTTATTAGGTTTTGCAATGGTTTCTGCTTCTATTTTTCCATCTTGCACGGATTTGAAGAGAAAATCTTGATATTTGTGAGGTTTGGGTATGCAATGGACAATTCATTCAACAGACCTATGACTGAATTGTTCCAATTATGGCATGCCTATTATAGATTACCTACTACGTTCCATTTTCTGTGTAGACAGAGTTGATGACTGACACAGGAGGTGACCAAGGTTCGTATAGGGTTTTAAATCTTTTGCTACTTTTGAAAGTGCACCTACCAGTGCCCTTGTTTGTCAACTTACGTGTGTGGTGAGTCAGACTGGCTATAGAACTCGATAGGAAGATTATTTCAAGCGTCTGCCTCAACCAGATGTGTGGAAGCTCACAATAGGTAAATTGTAGCCTCACATCTCATGTCCCAAAATACCAGGTGATTAAAACCCTTAAAACAAGATAGACATCTTAGGGTTTTTAAGGTGAGAAAACTTTTTTCAAATAGGAAAATCTCTAAGTTTTTCTCGCCTTGTCGATCTCATCGAAACACCCTCGATATGATCGACCTGCTATATCGATATCCTCGATACCGTACCGATATTATCGATATCAGGACCAAAAATGCCCAGCAACTAAATATTCATCTAGATAGATTTATCGATGTATCGATAACTCTATCGATATCATCGATAAAAGCACTAAATATGTCCACCAACTTCACATCATATTTGGACAAATTATCGATGTATCGATACACCTATCGATATCATCAATATTCAAATCTTGAGTCCATCGGGAGTGGCTCGATAAGATCGACAGATAGTTTTCCGTCGCCCCTATTTTTTATCTGAATTCAAATATCGATAACATCGAAAGTCCATCGATGATATCGATCATGAGCACGCATATCTTACAGCAGATATTTGAGCTTGTTCTTAACTATGATCGGAGGCCCTTCGATAGAATCGATATTCAAATATCAATGATATCGACACCAGGTCGATTGCATCGATCAAGGTTACAATCTCTCTAGTAGCTTAAAGAAAAATTCGCTGGAATTATCGATGCCTCGACTCTGATCTCAATATCATCGACATTCAAATCTTGATGATCTCGATGGTTCCCCGATCAATCTTGAAATCCTGAAATATTTCTAAGTCAAGTCTCTCTCATTTTTCAAATGTCGATGGATCGATCCTGTCATCGATGGAATCGAAGTTCGAAATCCGATGACGACGACCATGGTCTCAATTCATCGACCAATTGGCAAGAAGTTTCAAAAGCGTATGACATCGAGTCCGAGTCATCGAGCAGACCATCGATGTTATCGAGAGTATACGCTCAATGATATCGAACTTGCTCGATGATATCGAACTCTGTCATAAATGTGACCGTTTTATATCTGTTGAAGCTTTATGTTATATATAGAGGACTTGTCTTTTGTTGCTGTAAGAGAGAAAAGAGAGAGCTTTTGTGTGTTCCAACTTACATCTTATATGCAAAGCCTTTCTCTCGATGGAGTTCATCCTCTAATCTACTCTCACCATTAACATTTAATAGAGTGGATTGGGGAATGAACTTCCGCATTTAAGGATCCTCCAGCTACTACCTGAATGGCAAATCATTAAGTTGGGATGCCTTGAATGTATAAGATTGGAACTACTCTACCTTCCTTATAGGAAACCCTTTTGAGAGTAGGATTCCATCTTAACCTTGACCCAACCCTAAACCTAGTCTTGGTATATCTTTTGTATTGCGGATCAAGGAAGCAGAAGACTCTTCATCAACAAGGAGGAGGAGATCTTCGGCGTTATGCTTAACGGGACTCATCAACTTATCTGTAAGTATCTAGAGTCCAAGAGGACACTTGCGATCATTCCTTTCTAGGATTGGGTATTAAGTGGTTCTCGCCCTTTGAAGCCCTCGTAGGAGGCCTCCGGCGGGAGTGTACGTGGCGGGTGCGTTGTGTGGACCCTTGCTCTGTGGAGAGCATAAACATCTGGTTAGGAGTGAACCAGTAAAACTCCCGGGTGCGTTGTGTGGACCCTTGCTCTATGGAGAGCATAACATCTAGTTAGGAGTGAACCAGTAAATCTCCAGGGTTAGAGGTGAACTGAGTAGAAACCTCCATGTAAAGGTTGAAGGTGAACCTGATTTAAAACCTTAGGTTAGAGGTAAACCCTGGGAAACCTCCTTAGTGAAATCCGGTACACTCAAGGGTGAGTGCGGCAGCCGGAAGTGGAGTAGACTTATCGTCGAACCACTATAAAATTACTGTGTTTGTGATTGTTTTTCTCTATGTGTGATTCATGTTAATGCATTCATATTCATATAACTGATCACATCTCACACACACACACAGTCACATCCAACATAGACTAAGTTGTATATTGCTATATCTTGATTAGTTTGTGATTGGATCCTCTACTTGGCTTGGAAGCCAGTAGAGTTACATTTGAGTAATCCTAAAAATTGCAAACATGATAGGATTAGAGTGATAGGATTTTTAAATAACTCATAAATCTTTAAAAAGTCCTATTCAGTCCCCCCCCCCCCCCCCTCTAGGACATATTGACATATTCCAACTTCTACTCAAGCGGTCTTCACCGTTATTTCAATTGGTATCAGAGCGGGTCTCTCTTTAAGGGCTTCACCACCTAGAGAGTGATCTTGACTGAAGCTGGAATCATGCTCAAAAATATCCAAGAGGGTGTAGCAAACCAGAATAGTTGCCTTGTAATTCACACCACCCTGAAAGTCGAAAATAATTCAAAGTGGTATCTGGACAGTGGATGCTCCAGACACATGACTGGTGATCAAACACACTTCTGTGAGTATTCAAACTTTGATGGGGGATCAGTCACATTTGGTGATGGAAGCTCAACCAAGATAGTTGGACAAGGAACTATAGTAGTACCAGGCCTTCCAAAGATCAAACATGTCCTCTGTGTAGAAGGCCTGAAACATAATCTTCTGAGTATCTCCCAAATCTGTGACAAAGAACATCTTGTCACTTTCTCAAAGGATGTGTGTAGAATCTTGGATCATACAGGAAAATCTCTCATAGAAGGTTTACACATTAGTGATAATTGTTATGTCATTGAGAGTACAAGTGAGAATGTGTTATCCACAAAGTGTAATATGGTTGTGAAGAATGAATCCAAACTATGGCACCAAAGGTTGGGACACGTTCACTTTCAAAATTTAGCAAAGCTCAATTCGAAAAATTTAGTTAGGGGACTTCCCAAGATTAGAAAGGAAGAAAAAGTTGTCTGTGGAGAATGTCTAAAAGGAAAACAGATTAAGGTCGGACACAAAAAGACAACCACCATAGCAATAACAAAACCTTTGGATCTGCTACATATGGATCTAGTTGGACCTACTAAAGTGGAAAGTCATGGCAAGAAAAGATACTTCCTGGTTGTAGTAGATGACTACACTAGATTTACTTGGGTCACATTTCTTCGAGAGAAATCGGATGCATTTGAGGAATTTGTGACTCTGGCAAAGTGACTTTAAAATGAAAAAGGATACGGAATCAATCGCATCAGAAGCGATCATGGTGGGGAATTTGAAAATGAAATATTCGAGAAATACTGCAATGAGAAAGGAATTCGTCATGAATTCTCAGCTCCTAAAACCCCACAACAAAATGGAGTCGTTGAAAGGAAAAATCAAGTATTAGGGTCAGTTATGCTGAATGGGAAAGATATGGCAAAACGTTTCTGGGCTGAAGCTGTCAATACTGCTTGCTACATCATAAATAGAGTATATCTTAGAGCAGGCTTAACAAAACTCCATACGAACTATGGTATGGAAACCTGCCTAGTGTGAAATATTTTCAAGTCTTTGGTAGCAAATGTTATATCTTGAGAAATAGAGATCACCTAGGAAAATTTGAATCTAAAAGTGATGAAGGAATCTTCTTGGGGTATGCCATGAATAGTCTTGCATACAGAGTATACAATCTAAGAACTCTCACTATTCAGGAATCAGTGAATGTGGTAATCGATGATCAACCTCATGAAGAAGAGGCACCTGTGAATGAATTAGAAGATGATGGGGATTCATGCATACTAGAAAAATATGGAAACAAAACTTTATCACCCAGTGAACCCCAACCATCATCTGACATTCTGATTATAAAAGATCATCCTCGAGAACAAATCATTGGAGACCCTAATGCTGGTGTAAAAACTCGACAACAGATAGAAAATATCTATAGTCATTCTGCTTTACCTCAAAGATTGAGCCTAAGAACATTGTGGAAGCTCTTCAAGACAAACACTGGATAAATGTAATGCAAGAAGAACTTTAACAATTTCAAAGAAATGAGGTATGGAATTTGGTTCCCAGACCACTCGATACAAATGTCACTGGAACCAAATGGGTCTTCAAAAATAAATCTGATGAATCAGGAAATGCGATTAGAAACAAAGCAAGGCTTGTAGCTCAAGGGTACTCACAAATAGAAGGCATTGATTTTGATGAGACATTTGCCCCTATAGTTTGCCTTGAGTCTATCAGAATTCTTTTGTCCATTGCATGTGCATTAAAATTTAAACTATTTCAAATAGATGTTAAGAGTACTTTTCTGAATGGAGATCTTGCTGAAGAAGTATATGCGGAACAGCCCAAGGGATTTTCAGATCGTAAGTGTCCTCGATACGTATATCGTCTAAACAAAGCCCTCTATGGTCTGAAACAGGCACTCGTGCTTGGTATAAACGATTGACAAAATTTCTTTTGGACCATAAATTCTGCAGAGTGAGTGTTGATAAAACTCTTTTTACCCAAAGAACAAACAACTCATTGCTTATCGCACAAATTTATGTGGATGATATAGTTTTTGGCTCAACATGTGAAGATATCGCATATAAATTTGCGAACCTCATGAAATCAGAATTTGAAATGAGCATGGTTGGTGAACTGAACTTCTTTTTAGGTTTGCAGGTCAAGCAACTACATGATGGAATCTTTATATGTCAAACCAAATATGCAAAAGATTTGGTAAAAAGGTTTGGTCTTGAATTTGGTCGTTCTTATCACACTCCCATGAGCACCACACTCAAACTTTTCAAAAATATAAATGGCAAGAGTGTGGATCAACACCTCTACAGGAGTATGATAGGTAGTCTACTATATCTCACAGCTAGTCGTCCCGACATATCTTTCAGTGTAGGGGTATGTGCTCGATATCAAGCAGATCCTAAGGAATCTCATTTAACGGCTGTTAAGATGATCATTAAATACATAGCAGGGACTCCAGCCCATGGACTGTGGTATCCATTTGAAACATCTACCATTATCGCCGGGTACTCTGATGCCGACTGGGCAGGCAATTTAGATGATCGAAAATCTACAAGTGGAGGATGTTTCTTTATTGGAAACTGTCTAGTCGCTTGGCAGAGCAAGAAGCAAAACTCCATATCATTATCCACTGCCGAGGCAAAATACATTGCCGCTAGAAGCTGCTGTGCACAACTCCTTTGGATGAAACAAATGTTGTTGGACTACGGGATTGAACAACCCACAATGAGTCCTTTCTGTGATAACACAAGTGCAATTAACATTTCAAAAAATCCGGTTCAACATTCTCGGACTAAACACATTGACATCCGTCATCATTTTATTCAAGAACTTGTTGATGACAAGATTATCACACTGGACTATGTTTCTATAGAAAAACAACTCGTAGACATCCTCACCAAACCTCTCGATACAAATAGGTTCAGTGACCTTCAAAAATCCATTGGAGTCTGCATTCACTAAATCTCAGTAAACTTGAGTCACATAGGTAAATCCTTACACTGGGACATTCGTGGTTATACGTCAATCACAAGTCTAAACTCTTTACGTTAACCATAATAGTTTTGAGCTGAAAATAAGTCTTTTGTTGAAATAACTGTTAACGTGCTGCCAAGCTTTGGTAGTTGTTTTTGGACAATTAGACACGTTAGCTTCACTTTGAATATGGCTGTGTATTATTCATATCTTTAATGTCATATTTCTGTTTTCTTTAGATTCCCTGGTTTATCAAAGTTTCTGATATGAAATGCATATGACTTTATTGCTTATTTTATTTGCATTCATATCTTCTGAAAATGATGTATGTTTTGAAATGCTTTCATCTTTATACATCGATATCTGTTGTTGCTCCCACATGCTTCTTTGAACTTCAATCAATATCACTTGCTATACCTTTGCCAATGACTGACAAAAAGGGGGAGAACAATTTAAAACACCCCGAGCGAAAAATTGTGTATCTATCTATGTTGTTGCAGGTGTTAGGGGGAGCACCTGCAAGAAAGGGGGAGCTTTGAAGTAAGGGGGAGCAGATAATTTGTTGTGTACATGGGGTAGAAAAATTGTAAAATTGTGTAAAAGCATGTACACACAATTTAGGGTGTGTTTGTCTAGAAGTATTCTAGGGTGTTTTGGAGATTTTGTCACGTAATTGACAAAGGGGGAGATTGAAAGTGCACCTGTCAGTGCCCTTGTTTGTCAAGTTACGTGTGTGGTGAGTCAGACTGGGTACAGAACTTGATAGGAAGATTATTTCAAGCATCTGCCTCAACCAGATGTGTGGAAGCTCACAATAGGTAAATCATAGCCTCACATCCCATGTCCCAAAACACCAGGTGATTAAAACCCTTAAAACAAGATAGACATCTTAGGGTTTTTAAGGTGAGAAAACTTTTTTCAAATAGAAAAATCTCTAAGTTTTTCTCGCCTTGTCGATCTTATTGAAACACCCTCGATATGATCGACATACTCTGTCGATGTCCTCGATACCTTACTGATATTATCAATATGATGACCAAAAATGTCCAGCAACTAAATATTCATCTGGACGGATTTATTGATGTATCGATAAACCTATCGATATCATTGATAAAAGCACTAAATATGTCCAGCAACTTCACATCATATCTGGACGAATTATCGATGTATCGATACACCTATCGATATCATCGATATTCAAATCTCGAGTCCATCGGGAGTGGCTCGATAAGATCGACAAACAATTTTCCGGCGCCCCTATTTTTTATCTGAATTCAAATATCAATAACATCGGAAATCCATCGATGATATCGATCGTGGGCACACATATCTTACAGCAGATATTTCAGGTTGTTCTTAACTATGATCGGGGGCCCTTCGATAGAATTGATATTCAAATATCGATGATATCGACACCAGGTTGATTGCATCGATCAAGGTTACAATCTCTCTAGCAGCTTAAAGAAAAATCCGCTGGAATTATCGATGCCTCGACTCTGATCTCAATATCATCGACATTCAAATTCCGATGATCTCGATGGTTCTCCGATCAATCTTGAAATCCTGAAATATTTCTAAGTCAAGCCTCTCTCATTTTTCAAATGTCGATGGATCGATCCTGTCATCGATAGAATCGGACTTCAAAATCTGATGACGTCAACCATGGTCTCGATTCATCGACCAATTGGCAAGAAGTTTCAAAAGCGTATGACATCGAGTCCGAGTCATCGAGCAGACCATCGATGCTATCGAGAGTATACGCTCAATGATATCGAACCTGCTCGATGATATCGAACTCTGTCATAAATGTGACCGTTTTATATCCGTTGAAGCTTTTTGCCTTTATATAGAGGACTTGCCTTTTGTTGCTGTAAGAGAGAAAAGAGAGAGCTTTTGTGTGTTCCAACTTACATCTTATATCCAAAGCCTTTCTCTTGAGGGAGTTCATCCTCCAATCCACTCTCACCATTGACATTCAATAGAGTGGATTGGGGAATGAACTTCCGCATTCAAGGATCCTCCAGCTACTACCTGAATGGCAAATCATTAAGCTGGGATACCTTGAATGCATAAGATTGGAACTACTCTACCTTCCTTATAGGAAAACCTTTAGAGAGTAGGATTCCATCTTAACCTTAACCCAACCCTAAGCCAAGTCTTGGTATATCTTTTGTGTTGCGGATCAAGAAAGCAAAAGACTTTTCGTCAACAAGGAGGAAGAGATCTTCGGCGTTGTGCTTAACAGGACTTATCAACTTATTTGTAAGTATTTAGAGTCCAAGAGGACACTTGCGATCATTCCTTTCTAGGATTGGGTCTTAAGTGGTTCTCGCCCTTTGAAGCCCTCGTAGGAGGCCTCTGGCGGGAGTGTACGTGGTGGGTGCGTTGTGTGGACCCTTACTCTGTGGAGAGTATAAATATCTGGTTAGGAGTGAACTAGTAAAACTCCCGGGTGCGTTGTGTGGACCCTTGCTTATGGAGAGCATAAACATCTGGTTATGAGTGAACCAGTAAAACTCTAAGATTAGAGGTGAACCGAGTAGAAACCTCCATGTAAAGGTTGAAGGTGAACCTGATTTAAAACCTTAGGTTAGAGGTGAACCCTGGGAAACCTCCTTAGTGAAATCCGGTACACTCAAGGGTTGAGTGCAGCAACCGGGAGTGGAGTAGACTTATCGTTGAACTACTATAAAATGACTTTGTTTGTGATTTCTTTTCTCTATGTTTGATTCATGTCAATGCATTCATATTCATATATCTGATCACATCTCACACACACACAGTCACATCTAACATAAACTAAGTTGCATATTGCTATATCTTGATTAGTTTGTGATTGGATCCTCTACTTGGCTTGGAAGCCAGTAGAGTTACATTTGAATAATCCTGAAAATTGCATACATGATAGGATTTGAGTGATAGGATTTTTAAATAACACATAAATATTTAAAAAGTCCTATTCCCCCCCCCCCCCCCCCCCCCCCCCCCCCCCCTTAGGACATATTGACATATTCCAACTTCTACTCAAGCGGTCTTCACCGCTATGTCAACTTTCTGTATCTCTCTGAACAGTAACCATGACTTTTGCAGGATTAGCTATAGGGGTTTTAAATCTTGCAATTGTTACTTGGGGTAGGTAACTCTTGGATAGCATCCTTTGTTTGCTTTTGTTTTGTAAATTCACTTGTTCATGTGAACAGGGACATGATCAGGCCTTGGACTTTGATATGAGTGATTTGTGAAGGTGGGTTATCAATCCATTTCGTGGAACTCTCATTGAGTAGGTGGACCAGTAGAGTTTGGTACTCTAATTAGAATAATTTCAAATTTTTTACTCAAATTAGAATTTCCAAATATTGCAAAATGAGGCCACTGTGTTGTGTGTATTCCATCTAATCTGTGCATTGAACCCCACCATGATGATGGCTTTTGACAAAAATTAGGTTTATCCAATCAATGTGTGGGCCACACCGTGAAAACAATTAATAATCACCCAAAAGTCTCAAGTTTATGGTGGCCCACATAATGGTTGGATTGGCCCATTTTCTGGGCGTGTAACATTTATAGTGGAACGGCCCTTTTAGACAGGTTGGATGCCATACACAATGACAGCCTCATGCACGACCCTTGTATAATAAGCTTATTCTACAAGGACTTTATTATTATTATTTTTTTTTTGGGGGGGGGGGGGGGGGGGGGGGGGGGGGGCGGAGGGTTTATAGGGGTTAGTTTGTATAATAAGCTTATTATACAAGGATTTGTGTATGTGTTGCTGTTTCGTCACTTTAGCACCCAAATTACATGTATGGAATTTTTTTATTAAATCTTCAAAAATGAATATATATATATATATATATATATAGTATTATAACAAATAATTTTATAAAAGGTTACCTAGCCCCACGTGTTCCCTTACTCGAGGCTACATGTGACACACGTGTAGATCATCTGGCCAAAAACTCAGGCCATTTAACAGGTCTACTAGAAAAACTTGAGAATTCTTTTTAAATCATTGATTGTTTTCTCAAAACAAAAAAAAAAAAAAAAAAAAAAAAAAAAAAAAAAGAAAAAAGGAAGAAGAAGAAGAAGAAGAAATTAATGTGTACTGTAGAGAGTGAATGGTTTGGCATGTGGGTGGTGTTTTGTAAACTTGTATTGGTAGCTGACTAGGCTCACCCTCTGAAGCATGCATATAAATATTGGGCTGGAGTTGCATATAGAGTAGGACCATGCTGGCACATGAGTGGTGTCAATGTGATTCTCTACCATGTCTTTGTTAAAGCAAGGTTGATGTCTTGTGGGTACCCATTCGTAAAGATTTTGTCAGTCTACTGTGTGTAGAGGTGTGTTTGCAGCTAGCAAAAGTGAATGGATTGGCATGTGAGCCGTGTTGGTAAACTTGTTGTCTGCGATGGCCAGAAAGAGTTGTTGTTTACATTTGGGTTTGCTTTGCATGTTATTGTTGTTGCTGTTGCCAATGGCATTAATGCATGGTTTTTACTGGACTTCATGATATGAATGAATTTGTTCAGTCACAACTTATACTAGCAGTGAGTCTAAAGCTTCTTTCTTCTTCTTCTTCTTTTTTTTTTTTTTTTTTTTTTTTTTTGTGATATAACTATATCACTAAACTTTCACTCACTAGATATTAGAGCATGAAGAATGAGTTAGCTTTTAGTAACTTTTTCTTTCTTTCTTTCTTTTCTTTTCTTTTTTGGAATGGGGGTTAGCTTTTTATAGCATTGGAGCGAGGGAAAGCAAAGAGTTTGAAGTTAGTCTGCTCATGGCTTCAATGTTGTCTTCTTCCTTCCTTCCTTTTTTGTTGAAAAAAGATAAGATTATGAAACAAGGCAATATCCTACACCAAGCACGAAGAGAACCTTGTCTTGTGGCTACACCCTTTGAATTCTACATGGGATGTGTATATTAAACTGAAGATTGCACAAAATTCCTCAGGGTTGCTCAACTTGCATTTCTGAATCTCACAAAACTCCTTATGATTATGAGAGAAATATCTCAATGAAGTTTCTGAAAATTCGAGCATTTCACTGTATTTAGTATCACTTTAGATTTCTAATCGATGTGATAAGATTGGATTTCTTTTGGGAATATTTATTAGTTAATGAACTTGAATGAATATCACAAGCGAGATTCTCAAATTTATCATCAGAGAATTCTCTAGTTTAAAATTCTGAACATTTTGGTTTTTCTCTGTTTTCAGCATCACTTTAAATTTGTGCGTAGAGAATTAACTTTTTTTTAGTGAATTTCTGGAATTTTGATTTTAATTAATGGCCATGCTTTGTTTTGATGGAGGCATGGAGAAAAGATTGTATTTCTGGGATTTTGATTTTGGGACCATCTTTGGATATATAAATTGTTGCCCAAGTTTGAGCCATCATCAGACTTCAATTGCTGACCAAGTTTGGGTCATGGTCAGATGTTCAATGCTGCCTAAGTTTGGGCCATGACATGACCTCCAAACTACTCCACTCTGGACCATCTTGCTGACATCCAATTGTTCCTTTTTCCGATGTTGATTAGTCCACTATATTGGCATGCTAATCAGTCCATTGAATTATACTTTAGACTATACATTCCATCCATTCTTTTATACCATATCTGCCATTAGTTGTTGTTCATAAAAACCATGATATTGTTCATCATTCTAGTATGCAGCTTTTCCTCTTCTTCTTCTTCTTCTTTTTTTTGTGATTTTAGGTCATGCAAATCTGTCCACTTTGGACAGTGTGTTTGGGGACTAAATTTCTCTAATTCAGATAGCACCATAGTTCACCAAATCAGTCCCAATTTGAGATACAATTGAGCTGGTGATCCAGTTAAAAGGCCAAAGAAATCTGACAAATAACTAGACCGTTTAGTGACCTAAAATGATAGGTTCTCTTGAACCAATAATAGGTCTTTTGTTGTCCACTTTTGTACTATCAAAAAAACCCACGTTTTGGCCATTCTTGAGACTCGTAAAATTATCCTAAATTGGACCATTGGATGGTCCATGGGACTGTCCAATTCTGAACCATTTATGGTCCTTAAAAATGTTGATTTCGAAGCCACAAAACTGACAATCTTTGGACCCTTAATTTAACCCATAAACCTGTCCTCAATTAGATTATTAAAAAGGCCCACATTTTGGCCCATTTGTGGATCGTTAAAAAGTCCGCAAATCAGCCTATTGCTGGACTTTTTAAAGGACTGTTGCTAGACCATATGTTGGCACATGAACTTGTCCAAAAATGTATATCAAATCTGACCAAAATATGAGTAATTTGGTTTATACGACTGTTCAAGCTTTATTTATAGGCTATTTCTTTCTCATTTTCTTGTTAAAGCTTATTTTTTCTTGTTAAGTCTGGATGGCTGAGACTTCTTGTTAGTCAATGGTTCAAACTGAAAGTCGGATGACTGGCGTCCATCCATTTAGTGTGTTTTTGTGACTGTCCAAAGGATCAACAATGTGGATAAACTGGATTGGGTTGTGACTGCCCACAGAGATGCCTGGAACAAATCTACTCAGTTCATCAATTTTACAAGACCACAATAGAATAGGAGTCTAAAAATCAAGCTCCACACCAAACAAAACAGAGAGCAGAAATGTACACTGTTGAAACTTTTGTGAAGCTGACCAAGATGTTTACATGCCATCCAAACCGTTCATAGGGATATTACCACTCAGATAAACTGTAGGCACGAATATCATCCTGGTACAAAACTTATGTGGCTCCCACAAGGTTTACAATGATATGTGTTCAATCCCTGCTGTTTCTATGGCATGGCCCGCATGAGTTTTGGATCTGCCTGATTTTTAGAATCTTATACTCTCACGGTCTTACAAAATGGATGGACGGAGTAGGAGTAGATTTGTCACGGGCATCTCTGTGGGCCCAACAGAGCTTCCGACTATGGAAACTTCATGCCCCCGGGGCATAGGCAATCAGCGACCAAGAGCACGGGCAAGTATCAAACTTCGATGCATTGCAATTGACTAAAGATTGTTCAACGCTTCAAACTTCAGCCAGCCCTGCATACAATAAAAATGGAGCTGCATTATGATTCCTCTTTCATTACAACTGGAATAATGGCAATATTTCTTCTTATAATGGTTATGGATGATACACGAGAAGTTCTTTTATTTCTTTGGCTTGTTATTCTCATTGGTTGTTCTGATGTCCATAACTAGTTTAGGCAATTGATTCTTGTGGGTTTTGGGAGCATGTTTAGTTATCCTCTAAGTTTGTCTGTAGCAGTGAATCCCGACTCCAAAATTTAAGTCCTTGATCAGTAAATCCTGACCCAAAGATACCAGTCCTTGATTGCATGTATTTCTACAACAACATCTCTCATTCACATTCGTTCTCTTGGAGATTCTACGGAGCACAACATATCGATTTTGACCATTGAAATTCAGAAGTTGTGCATTCCTTTTCTTCCATCAAGCATAACACACCGAACTAATTTGCCTTATCCTTTAGGTGAACACAAATCATAGTGCGTAGTCTAATTATTTCAACTAAGATTAAACTCAGCTATGAAGTGATGGACAAGAGTTGGATGAAAATTTTGTGATAAACTTGGCTATGTACGATCTCCTATCAAATATTATACCCCAATGAGTTTGTTCCATTGTTTTTACAAGTTTCAGTCCTTTATTGTCTTATGCAAGGTGAGGGAAGGTGTTGAAAAATTCATCCACTTCGCATTTTCCAATACATCAACTGACCTCATCCCCTGTGGATTAAGAAGTGCATCAACTTTAAACTCTTAAAACGGGATGTTGCCTAGGAGCATCTCATCCTCAATGGAATTATGGAGCACTACACCCTTTGGACATATCATGGGGAAACTTCTTCGACATTTGCACCTAATATTACATGTGATGATGCTTCAGTGGGCGTTAATGTGTATGGTATGATACATGATGCATTTCATACATCGAGCATGGACAATGACCTGATGCTTCACATGAACCTACACAAGGAAGAAGTGCCAAAGCTGAGAGCTTCTTCAGGTTGCTTGAGCATGCCGATTACAAGTTGTACCCAGGATGCACCAAGTTCACGAAGCTCTTTCATTATTTGGTTGTATCACAATAAGTGTCTATCCAGGTGGAGCAACAAGTCCTTCAACATATTACTGAGGCTTTTGAAAGCAGCACTCCCGGAGGGGAAAACATTGTCGAAATCCTTTTACGACACGAAGAAGAACATCAGAGACTTGGGACTTGACTACAAGAATATTGATGTGTGCCCCAATGATTGTATGTTATATTGGAAGAAGACGGCCAACAACCAATTATGCAAGCAGTGTGGTATTTCCAAATGGAAGCATGTTGGAAATAATTCGGATAACAAGAAAACCTCTTCGAGGACGAAAGACCGAAAGATTCCTATCGAGATATTGCGTCATTTTCCATTGATTCCCAGGCTTAAGAGGTTGTTCATGTCGTCCAAGACCACCTTCTTCATGAGATGGCATGATGAGAGCCAGATCAAAGACAGGAACTTGAGGCATACCATTGACTCCCTTGCTTGGAAAGATTTCGAAACCAAACACCGGCCGTTCTCTTCAGAAAATCATAATGTTAGACTTCAATCCTTTCAGGACGATGAGTATTTTTGATAGCACATGGCCCATTATCCTGGCAATATACAATATGCCACCACAAATGTGCATGAAGTGGCCTTATCTTATGATGTCGCTGTTGATTCCCGATGCTTATAGAGCCAACAATGACGTCAATGTGTATTTACAACCGTTAGTAAATAAGTTGAGACAGTTGTGGGAGTTTGGCATAGATACCTACGATACACATAGCAATAAGACTTTCCAAATGAAAGCGACGCTGTTATGGATGATTAGTGACTTCCCGGCATATGCTATATTGTCCAGATGAAGCACCAAATGGCGCTTATCCTTATTGTGACTGGGTTGATGTCACCAGAGGAATCAAGAAGGATGAATTGGGGTTCACACTTGTGAGTTTCACACACTTGTATAATACTGGAGCAAATAACTACAATGAACCGTTTGTACTAGCATCTCAAGCAGCACTGGCCTTTTATGTCAAAGACCTCAAGGATTCAAACTGGCATGTAACTGTGTAGGTAAAACTAAGGGACTTGTTTAAAATGGGGGCAGGAGATTCTGCAGAAGATATTGATGATTACTTACAACGATCGCCTTGTGATGATCGGTGTGGTGGATACCTTGATTGTTGCTAACAACAACATAACTTGGGATAGGTCAGATGTGCCTGAAACAATGATCAATGCACCTCTGATTGCTACGGATGAGATTATAGAGAACGCCATAGACGAATCGGATTACAGTAGTATTGATAAGGACATTGGCTTTGTATGATACATGTTGTAAGGAAAAACATATATTTATTAGTTGTATAGTTCAGTGCTTACAGCACTCTTGCACATTTAATGTAGTTATTGATTTTATAGTTTAATATAACATGACCCTATTTTTGCATATGCCCAACTTCTCTATGTTGCACTTGCTCATTATTATCAAATATTATTGTATTATTCCTTAACTTTATTTTAGGATGCCTCCACAATGTCAAAGGGATGATACTGCACGTGTTCCAAATCAAGCAGATGCTTCTGCTGCATGTAAGAATCAATAATTTTGTTTAAGTTTATAATGCAAATCAATAATCTATCTCTTATACATGGTGTTTTTATAGGGCCTTCTAAGACGCATCAAAGATGTGGGCAAAGTAGCACACGTCTTGAGTCACTCTGGAGCATGGGCCTAGAGGCTTCGACGACACATGTTCAGGCCAACGATCTTGAGCAACCTATTGCAAAGTGGCAGCGACACTTGGGCGGTTCTTAGGCACCTTGGCTAAGAAGCCACAGTTTCTCTCATATATGGGGACTGGAGAAATGTCCCTTCCGATGACAGAGAAATTTTGGCAGTTAGTTCAAATAACTAAATAAATAGTTCAATTGAAGTTTATTAATCGTTCGTGTTTATTCAAACAATAAAAAATATTTTCTCAAATGCTTTTTAAATGTGTTGTTGGAGAAGTTTGAGATCGACCATGTCCTGAAAGAGTGAGTTCTTGAGTCTTTCACTAAGAAATGGAAGGATTACAAGTCCACCTTAAAAAAGACACTGTATCTTACCAGGGTTATTCGAATGAAGCTAAGAAGCATTGCCCACAGAACGCCGATCAAGCAGAGTGGGATTGGTTGGTCGACTTTTAGGAGAGTAATGTTGGGAAGGTATGAGTAATAGCTATAATTATATATACATTCATTTATATCATAATAGATTTTAACTTTTTCATTCTTTACCTTGTAGATGTACGAACAAAAAAATACACAAAACTGCGCGATCCAGAGACTTCCCCACACAACTGGCACAAAGAACTTCGCAAGGAAGCGCGAGAAGGTGAACTCCAATAGATTGAAACTTGTTATTTTTTGTATTGACGTGTGTACTAATTTATTATTGTCTGATTCTTAATAGATACAACTCTCCACTAGGGCAGAGCCGTCCCAGGTGGAGATGTTGAAAGTAACATATACAAGAAATGATGAGAATTGTGTAAATAAGGATACAGAAGAGGTGTTTGTATGTGTCTAAATTACATTTATGTTTTTCTTTTTTTAAATGTGTTAATATTGATTATGTTTAATTTATTGTAGTGCGTAATAAAATAGAGGGAGTCCCAGCAACCAGAGGGCTCCCAGAGCAGCACAGTCAGAAATGACATCTTCTCCTATGTCATGGGAGAAGATAAACATGTTTGTGTGAGGATGATGGGGATGGGAATTAGTCCATCCACGATGTGGGGCTTTCAACCCAACCATCATGAGTATATGGCACGGGCTGCACATGTAGAACAAAAGACCGCTAAGGCACTTCAAAACACAACGTCCTTCAACACATTGTGGCAATACATGAGTCAGCAGCTCAGCAATCCTTTAGACATGGATAGTATACTACATAGTACACAGGTAATAACTTTCTATTCCGCCTTTTAAACTGAGAATTTTAATGCTTGTATTTCCTTATACTAATAATCAAAGTAACATTGTTTATAAGCTCCAGCTAACGACACTCCTCCTGCACCTGATGGTAGTGGTGCTCCGCTTTAAGTCCCATGCATCTCCAACCCTAAACCTATGGATATCTTTTTGTTATTAAACTACAGTGACATGATCTTATCACACTGATAGGTTTAAGTCATTGTAGTTTGTCGTCATATATGTAACTTGCAATCCAATTGATTCTATTTATCTTCATGTTTGGATGAATGATAACATGAAGGAAACACAAGTAACCCACATCAGTTCCATGATGAAATGGATATCTTTTGTGTAGAGCTCAACTAATAGATTTCTTACTGCATTGTGGAGATCTTTTAGTGACTTGGACTTACCTCATTTGGTCAGCCTAACCCACCAATAGACGATCTCTATTATGCACTTAGAAATTTATTAGTTGAGCCTTACACAAAGATGTCAATTTCCTCATGGAGCTCGTGCAGGCTACTTATTTCTCCTACCTCTTCACATTCATCTAAATATGAAGAAAATGCAATCAATTGCAATTCAAGTTTAACGACGATGAACTGCAATGATCAAAACCTATCACGATGAGTAGTATGTTGGTAGCTCTTTTGTTGGTTGCAGAGAGTCCGGTCAAAACATATTATAAAAAATAAATAAATAAATAAATAAACTCTTAGTCCGATTTTTTTTCTTTACAAAAATACAGCAGTTGTTGTATTTTTTTCATACCATACTATATAGCGACGGATTTCATAGTCTGTTGCTATAAGTAGTAAATATTGCAGTCGATATATCCATTGTTACAAATATTTTAATGGTATTCAGCGGCGAATATATTCACTGCTACAAGAACCCCGCTGTATTTTAATGGTATATAGCAGTAGATATATCCGTCGCTATAAGCCATCAATGCCATATATTGATATTATTCAGCGACGGAGGATATATCCGCCGCTACATGTTACTCTACAGCAGACGGGATCAATCACCGATGTATTTTAATGATATATATCGACAGATCTTCCACCGTAGTAAGTATAAAAAGCGATGGATGAAATATCCGCCACTAAAGATATACCGACGGCCGCTACAATGGTGCATATGTTTTCTGTTGTTGATCCGCTGCTATAGCATACAGTAGCGGATTTTCATATATATAACAGTGAAAAAATCCGATGTTGTATGGCGTTGTTGTTGTAGTGTTTGTATATATGGCTACGATAGTTCCATCAACAGGAGAAAAGTAGTTCAAAACATTCATCATTATATGCCTTGATGAACTTTGACCAGTCTACACTAAGCAAAGGTTCAAATCTAAAAGCACCTTTATTTATGTACAAAATTTTCCTAGATACAAAAGGAATTTGTTTTCTTTCTAAAGTTCTAAAAAATAGTGGGGGTTATATGAACCATGTATTTGAAACTAGTAGGGAATTGTTGCATATGTGTTTAGTGTATGCTATACATATATCTTGTGTTTCAATTAAATGTGCATGTGTATCATCCATGAAGTGCATGAACATTCATAACAATATATATATATATATATATATATATATATATATATATAATATATGTGTGTGTGTGTGTGTGTGTGTGTGTGTGTGTGTGTGTGTGTGCGTACACCAAAGGATGCATCCTTTCATAATCATAGATACATGCATTCGCCAAAGGATGCATTAATGTGTTTATTACATTAATCTAATTCATGTACATGTGACTTTTCACCAAAGGTCACTTAACACCTATATACATTACCTTAGCCCATTTGGGGAGCATCAAAAATCTTCTCTACTCATTCTCTCCTCTTCAAATTCCTCTTGCTTCTAAGTAATGTAAAAAAGATGATGGTTTTATCGTTTCCGTAGTGCAAACCAACGAAAGACATTATCATAGTACTAAGACCAGATACGGACTCTGGGAGGGTCTGGGCTCAGTTGAATCTTGGGACAGTACGTAAGAGCTCTATTGCACCGTTTGGGAGGCATAAACTATCTTCAAGGAACGGCATTGCAACGTGCCCCTGGGCCAAAATTCTTCAAGAGAGTCATCCACTAAACAATAGATTTAACACTTCTGATGAAAGATCTGCTCTAGTGGCTAATCCTCCAAGACTAACCATGCCTACTTTGGCTAGGAGTCGTCCAAGTGGAGCTCCACTGCTAATAATGAAAAGCAGAAGTGTGTACTCATTGCAGGAAAGGGAGACATGTAAGAGAGCAATTTTGAAACCTCTACCCTTATCTTTGCCTTGATCCAAAACCTGCCATGGCTAATGTTACTACATCAAAAGGGGAGTTTACTCAACTTGGGATTTATCGCCAAACCCAAGGGACAAGGCTATTAACAAGTTGCAACAACTAGCTGCCCTTCATGCCCCGACAAGTTCTAATCTAAAGATGGAGTACCGGGGTACATCCATAGCTGCCAATCAAACGTATGGATATCATTCTTGTCCTCCCACGTCCTAGATTATTAATTTAGGTACCTCACACCACATAACAGGTAAGAAAGGTTTTCTTTCCTGTTATCCCATTTCTAATGGCATAACATTAGCCTATGGATCTTTCCATCTCATTTTCCTGTGCAGGACCTGAGAATGAAGAATGAGATTGGTGGGGGTCATGAAGTTAATGGACTTAATTTTCTCAAGACATGGAGTGGGTCTACAACTTTTGTGCTTGAGTTTATCAATAAAGCATATGTGCACCTTTGGCAGAAACGTCTGTGTCATGTTTCCGCTAAATATCTCCAACTATTGTTTCCTAATAAGTTTGAGAACGCCTAGAATTTTTTTTCCTTTTTTCTTTCTCTTTTTGAAAGATAAGAACACCTTGAATTTTCAATGTGAAACACGTCAATTATCTAAGTTCTAAACACACTTGAACTTCTTATCCCTGAGTAACAATAAAAGCTCTTGTTGTTTCTCTTGTTCACACTTACATGCGGGCGGCTCCATGGCTTAGTGGTAGACAGACTTTGTTTCAACACTGAGATCATGGGATCAAGTATCCATGTGGTGTGGGTGTGAGTGTGGGTGTGGTGTGGGTGTGTAAAAAAATGTGGGCTGGCTCTGACTGTTTCTGCATTGTGTTATAGATACTTTATTTCTTTCACTGATGATCACCCTCGCATGACTTGGAAATATTTGATGAAACATAGAGATGAACTAGCATCCATTGTTAAAATGTTTCATAAAATGGTTCAAATACAATTTGAGGTGGATATTATGGTGCTTAGATCTCATGATTTGCAAAGGTACTTTTAGGGCCTGTTTGGACTGTGTATTAAGTTGTATTAAATGGGATTGCATTACTAATCCTACTTTGAAATTTGGGATGGCATGTTTGGAAGGAGTGTGAGATGGGATTAAAATTAACTTTATAGGCTTTGGAAAATGAGCCTTGTGTTGGAAAGTGTGAGAAGGGATTACTAATCCCATGGATGATGGATTTTTGCTGCATCAATGTTCAATCCAAATGCAATTTGAAAGTAAATCCTAGGATTTATTTTTTAATGCATACATTCCAAACATAGTATTAGAAAACATGGGATAAACCCAATCCAGGGACAATACCTTACACATGCATTTATTGTAACTTTTACAATTCCATCCACCTTAATCCCACCTAATACAGCTGGCCAAACAGGCCCTTAGAACATCAGATAAGAATCTCAAATGTCTCAGTCCTATACACCCTAACAAAATGGGGTCGTAAGAGGAAGAATCAACATCTTTTAGAGGTTACCCAAGTCATCATGTTGGGAATGTGGCTTTCCTAAATATATTGAGATGCAGTCTTAGCTTTTGCCTATATGACTAATTGATGCTAACCCCACTTCTTGATGGTACATATCCTATAGAAGTTTTGTTACTGGATCTGCCTTATTTTCCTTGCTGCCAAAAGTGTTTGGATTTGTTTGTTTTGTTTTTGGTTCATCTCAAAACAAATTGGGCCCTTAATCGACTAAAGGGGTTTCTCGCAAAGGGAGGTTTCCGACTAAAAGGGGTTTCTCGTAGCTTTGGCAATTGAACACTAATCCAGTTGGTTTTTGACTAGTGGGCTTTTTTAGCACCAATTTCGTCGGGTGGGGGATCAAATGAGGTTTGCGAAGTTCATCCAACACAACATGAATTGGGGTTTGCCTCAAATGGCCTTTAGGTGCCAAATGCCCCTTTTGAGGGTGCATCCAACTAGTCCCTTGAGTAATCTCTAGAGATGTGGTTTGAAAAGTTCAGTACAATGATGGTTCAGTTTGGCTACCAACAAAGTGCTTCTGATCATTCAGTACTTGTTAAGAAGAATGGGGTGGAGTTGCTACGACCATCATTGTCATATATGCTGATGACAATGTCCACACAATAGGACTGTAAAGAAATTCAGAAGATCAAATCATACTTGTGAAAAGTGTATTAAAGATTTGGGTCCATTACAATACTTGTGAAGCAAAGTTTCTCAATCCAGACACGGTAACTCCCATATTAAGTACATCCTTGACCTTCTACTAGATCCTAGTATATGAGGAGCTCGGCTTGTTGAATCACCTATTGAAGTTAATCATTGTAAGCACAAAGATAAGTCCGACGCTCTTCCTCATCTTGATGTGTATCAATGACTTGTGGGAAAATTCATTTACTCCATCACTCGACTAGATATCAATTATATGGTTAGTGTGGTCAGACAGTTTATGCATACGCCCCATGTGTTCATGAGGTCATTCATCACATTCTCAATATTCAAAATCAGCTCCTAGCAAGGGGCTCCATTTGAACCTCAGTTGTTACTGTTATGTAGACTGATTTAGATCATCCAATGATAAAAAGTCTACAAGACCACCAGATATTGCACATTCATTGGAGGGAAATCTAGAGACATGGCAAAATAAGAAGCAAAGCGTTATAGCTTGCTCTTTCATCCAGTAAGATATCGATCAATGGTTGACACAGTTTATGAGCTTCTATAGCTCAAATATCTTATGTATGAATTTGGCTCGAAATTCAATCATTGGTATGCATGTATGGTGTCGGGCGTGCTAGAGCCTTTTACAACTCGATCCGAACCGAACACCTATGACCCCAAACACCAAGATAGACAGAGAATGACCGAGAACTGGAGCAGTTCGGTCGTCTATATAGCCACCTACAAATGAAATCATGCGATTTACGAAGATGAGGGTTCATCCTTCTAATGAGTTCCTTTTATCTTTCAATCGAATGACTTTTTCTCACCGTGATGGCAAAGAACCAGATTCGTGCAATGTGAGAGGAGAAAGAACTCAACTGTATTGAAACAAAACAAAAATAAAACTTACAATAATATCCCTTGGCAATCCAATGTTTGTAGCGTAGATGGTGAGGACCTAAATCTAAGTCTTCCTTGGTCCATACACTTAGACATAGATGAAGGAAATTATAGTATTGAAAAGAAAAGAAAAAGGTCTTCCTTGCGGTCCAGCACTTGGCATAGATAGAAGGGAATTACACTACTATATATCTAGGCCGGTCCAGCGTAACGGCGTAGATAAATAGGATTACACTACTCATATGGTAAAGTCAGTCCAGCATAGCAGCATAAACGAGTTGTCCTAGTCTAGGATAAGCTATACTAAGATAAAATAAAATGATAAGCAGCGTTGCACTATATATTTAATTTGATTTGTGTTACATTGACGAAGGCCCGAAACTCTTCTATCTTCTTCCTATTTATAGAATTTTAAAGCAGTTGCAAGAAAGAAATCTTTATATCCACTTCTCATGTCAGTTGATGTGGAAAATAACCATATGGGCCCAAAGACAATTGTCTATCAAACGATGCCACGTATGCTAGTCGTTTATCATGAGTTAGCCATTGGTTGCGCACATGTCCTACTCCTATTATGTGGACAAGAGTCTTCTCTTGAGCTACCACATGTTGATGATATCCATCTCCTTCTACGCACGAATGTGAATAATGCACCATGAAACTCAGCCAACTTAGCGTAATTGTTATTCCGCTCAAACATTTTCGGCCATAAAGTTCTTAGGTGATACCATGGTGTATCGGCCGACAATGCATCGGCCAAATTCGTCACTTGATGAGACGAAGTTTTAGTCGAAACCCATATTCGGTCATATTTTCCATGTGAGCAAGATACGCGACACATGTATCATTATTGTAGCTAACTGAGCTTAACCTTTTTGGGCTACTTATGACTTTATGAATTTTGATCTTCTTCAGCAGTCAAGGCAACCAAAGAAATGTTTTATCTATCTCTTATTAAGATTTTTGTTGTCATGTGGCATCATTTGAGTCGCTAGAACTGACCACGTCAGATTAGGCATAAACCGTATGAGACAAGGTTATTGGCAAGTACCCTTGTCCCTCTCCATTGTGAAACCAAGCAGCAATTCACATTGCCATCAATCTTGTGTTCATGAGACTACAAAGCATGTTGAGATTGATTGTCATTTTGTTCAAGAGAAGATGATTGTTATTTTGTTCGAGAGAAGATTGCTGCCAAGGAACTTTGTTGTCATTTATTCCTACGAAACTTCAATTAGCGGATGTCCTCACCCAATCTACAAATTTCCATCAGCTTGGGATTATATATAAGTTAGGTATGTCCAATATTAACTCTCCAAGGGGGGATAGGAAATAATGGAGTACATATGTTGTTTATGAGTGATTTTCATTAGGGCTTCATTATAACTTTATTATATTGATGATAGGAGGAAAGGGGCGTCCTATAACTTTATTCTCTCCATTTTCTCTCTTTTCCTCTCCCTATTATCTCTATTATCATGTGTACCCCATTAATAGTTGTTATTAGTTTCTTTCCTTTTTTAACTTGCCTTTATTAACTTGCTCAACAAGCAACAACTGGTGTTATAATCACAGAGGTTTCTTTAATTGTAGAAAAGCATCGTTCTAATAATTCCGTTGAAAGGTTGTCAAAACTTCCTAAAAGTCCCTTTTTTCTTATTTCTTAGGAGATTTCGCTTCACCTTGTGAAGGCTTTTGAAGACAGATCTTGAATCTAGTAATACTTTCTGACTTGAATTTTCAGTCTTTCACTTCTTACCCCATCAAGTTTCATTCAGAGCAAGTTCTGTTTCTGTAGAAGCTTGTTTTTCCACCTCTGTTAATCTATTTCTGCATTCAGCATCTTCGTGCATCAATTTTTTTCACAAAGTATCTGTTTTCTCATTTTATCCATTGAACATTTCCACAGAGAGTTCATACTGCCCCCAACTGGTGTGGAATCCAATCTCGTAAAGTGATTTTCAGTTTCCTGTGTTAGTCAGTCAGGTGAGGTTGGGACTTTTGAACAGTTAAGCCTGGATATATTTTCAACTACAAATTTGATAATAAAATCAGTTGATTAAATCTGACTCTTTTTTTGCCACAAATCCCACATAAAGAACCAGTTCTCATCTTCAACTCACCAGCTTCTGCATCAATTCTTGACCCGACTGTTGTTGCTAGAATTTTCTGCTCCTGGTTGTAAAGTTGTTGAAATTTCCTGCATTACAAAATTTTCAGAATTCGCTGGAAGTTGATGACTGGTTTCTTTCATCAACCCTAAACGATCTGGTTTTAACGCCTACTTTAATTTTGCACATCTATTATCAACAATTATTGTGCAAAAAAAAAAAAAAAAGGTGCAGGCATATTGCAAAGTTCTGGTTGAGCGGATTGATTTGCAAGGTATGATTGAGAAACAATTGCAATTATCAATTGAATCTATCTTTAGTTGTTGACCGGGTTTAATTACCGGACTTTCTTAATTAGACCTATTGGTCCTTGTTATTTTTTGTTACTGTCCTGCTCAAAAGAATCCTAATTCTCACCCCCTACTGTCCATTCATAACCCTGGACTTTATGTCGGTTTTCCACCCATATAAACAGTCCATACAACATATCTATATCCCTCAACAGCCGATAATCACCTCTTTTCATTCCCAACCTTGACAATATAACCCACCACAGGTCTTTTATGGAGCCATCAAACACTAGGATTCACAGGTTGATCCATTTAGAACTAGATGCATGGTACATGTAAAGAACGCAGAGGATGGTAGTGATGGAAAACCGGAAATAGCTGTGAGAATTTCAACTAAGAGCATGCGATAACAAAGTTCTCGAATATACCCATGCCAAAGCATTGAAGAATAATCCAACTCTTCGAACCTTTTGATGCTTTCCTGTAGAGAATTCCCCTCTCAAGATCGTGTGGTGCATGGTCATTCCCATGCTCTCAAAAGTATCACTGACATTTTGAAAATCTCACAATATCTTGCAAAATTTTAATTAAACGATATTTCACTTTAGTATCAGCAGTTGTTAATTTTCTGCAATTTGATTGCGATCTTAATGCAAAAACCATTTAAAACTTTAAATAATTCATCGTATGCATGTATATCTAATTTTTTTTTAAGTTATTCATTAATTTATAAGATATAATTTTGACTTTCTAATTTTTCACGGAGATTTTCCCAATAATATCCCGAGAAATCCTCAAATTCTGTCTCCCACTCGTTAGATGAGCTGGTAGAGACAGTGTAGTGTGTGTGAGTGATCCAGTGTTCAATCCCTGGTAGTGTTACTGTTACCTTAACTCAAAATCTGAACCCCCAAGAAATTTCCAAATTGAGAAATTGCCGAGAACTAGATTTATCAGTTCCCATGAACCATTGCCATATTCTTCGGGGAAAACTATGAATATACGACCAAAAATCCATCCATGATACCAGAAGGAATACTTATGCATTCCCAAGGAGGAAGTTCATAATAAAGGTCAGACAAAGAAGATAAAGATACACCCACGAAGACTTCAGATATCCACCGACACACCGAAGAAAGGGTCACCAAGATAAATATATGGGCAGACCAACAAATGGATTTGCTGACGGATCAAAGGCTAGAATAGCGAAGTGTGGATTGCATCTGTTAATGGTCGATGGCTGGATCAAAAGAAGGATCAATTAATGGAGCTGCAGAAGAATCAAAAGATGAATCGACGGAAGCATCGAAAACCTGACCTGTGAAAATTTTGACAGACAAAATGTCTGCTATATCTGCAGAATCAGTTATGGTGCAGAAAATTTGTATATGTATTACATGGCACAAGTATTGGAACGAACAATCCAAGGACTATAGGAAATTGAACACAACAAAATGTGAAGGTTGCACAAAAGCAATAGCAGAAGCAACATGATCTATACCGGACTCTGGCAAAAGTTGTGCCGAGCAGACATGATTACATCACCAGCAATCATCGAAGTAGAAAGAGATGTGATACAAAGAAGGTTAGTGGCTATCGATTAGCATGAAAGCAGAACTCGAGAGCGAGTTCTTAAAAAGCTCGGGGAAATGATGTATCCAAACCTTTGACCAGTCAGCAACAATTAGGCAGAACTCGAGAGCGAGTTCTTAAAAAGCTAGGGGAAATGATGTATCCAAACCCTTGACCAGTCGGCAACAATTTACCACCTATGATCAAAATGGTGGGCCCCATAACTGAACAGACCATACTTGTGAACACGACAACTGATTTTAATTAGAAGGGGTGGCCCCACATGTGATTTTATTAGATTGGTGGGTCCCACAAGTAATCCGAACATATTGTGGACGCCATATGCGTGCATTGTTTACACATTAGTGCACACATATTCACTGTTCACACCTGCATTGTACATCTATACACATGCATAGGTTAAGCAAAACCTTAAATTATTTGTTTTCTTAAAGGCAACAAAAGATCATCAGAAAAGAAAGGCAAATACTACTACCAGAATATAGAACAAGATACTACTTCCAGTAAGAACACAAGCTACTTAACTCATTCAAAACACATCAAAAAATGGCAGACAAACACATACCACAATTCAAGACAATGAGTCTTCACAGCAGAAAGTAGTCCTAAATCACTTGTGATGATGTGCAAGGCCATCCCTTCAAAGCATGGCTTATGTACAACCCACCCAACAACTTGATATGGAAAGAAAAGAAAGGAAAAGAAACAAAAAGCATGGACTTCATAATGATAATTTAATGATTTTTTTCCCATCGGTTCTACTGAGAAATGGATTCCACTTTTAGGAAGATTTTGTTTCACAAGCAGAAATCTGCAATTCGTGTACTAGAGAATTGCAACTGTGAAAAAGGCTAATATACTTCCTGGAATCCACAGTTTTCTTTGTAAATCAAAGAGGGAAAAACATCTTCTGAAAGGAAAATCAGTTTCTTTTCCTTTTGTTTCCTTTCTTTCCCCGCTTATTAAACAGCCTTCTGACCTTCAAACATTTGGTATTCAATTCCTTCCATGTTTACCACATTACGGTAAACGACACCATCTTCTACATGATAGTTAAACGGCCCTTCCAACCCTCAATCAAATCTAAGATGGATTGTTGAGAACGCAAGATAACCCAAATAGATACCCAAACATATTAAAGAAGAAGTTGCAATGTTGCAATAAAGAAAGAGGTGACTCCTCACTCAATTCTTCAGCCTCCTTGCACATGACACACCTGCTAGGAATCGGCAGCTTCCTCTTTTGAGGTTCTCAATTATAACAATTGTATTACCCATGCCAATTCATGCAAACACTCACACCTTAGCATTCCACACCTTAGCCAAGTCAAGATGTCGTTCCAACATCAGATGAAATGGAAAGATAGAACAACTTTGAAGAAAAACTGCCATTCTTCACTCCTTTCCAAACTTTAATTATCCAAACAGGGCATTAAATTAATTTTTCTCCTCATTTTTTTAACTTTTCACATTACAAAAACTTTCTTATAGATCATTCTACATCAGATTTTGACCACTCCTTACTATCATTGTTAAGATCAAAACCATAGATTGAAGCGATTTGAGCAAACAAAAGCTTCAATTGCCATTTTTTCAAAAATAAAAATAAAAAAATAGTATTTGTGGTTTTTTTCGATTTCTAGCTCTAATGCTTGGTTATGAAGTGTAAAAATTAGAAACATATAACAATGTTCATAAATTCACCGGACAGCCCGATACAACACTCTCACCAAAGAGTGAACCGTTATGTTACCATAAATATGTTCAAAACAAAAACCAAAAACAAAAAAAAAAAAAAAAAAATGAATATATATTTGAAATATTTACATTATTATGAATTTTCTAAATATTTTTTTAGAATTTTTCGGATTTTTTTTTTTCAACCGTTACGAGGGTCATAATGGTGATTACACCCAAGCATCAGCCGTCATGGCCGATACCCATATCAGTAATGGTGGTGACCGTTATGACCACCATTACCCATACGGAATACCTTAAAGTCAACGATATAAAACGAGGGGGTATCAAAAAAATAATTGTAAATACATGCCAATGTGTTAGGATATTCAATTTATCATGAAATATTTGCAAGCATCAAGTTAGAAAGTTTACTCAATATCATCATAAATATCAATAGACATCATCTTATATTTGACAGAGAATAAGTAATCCAAAAATAGAAAAATCTAGTTTTGCCCAAATATTTTGGCAATTGTGTTTCTTGGTGAGTTTTAACAACTCCATTCAAGTTGTTTCACATCAAAATACGAATTCAGTGGAGAAATTGTTATCTGATTTTGGGCCAAAACTGCAAAGGTGAGAAAAGTTAGTTTTAAGTTCTTCTTTTTTCCAAAAAATTAGCAAGAAAACAAGTAGAAGTCCATATCTATGCATGAGTTCCATGCATTAACATGGACTTCTAGCATGATATTTCATTTTTTAAGGTGAAAAATGCCAAATTTCTTCCATTTTCTTCCTTTAAAATTGCATGGTGTGTAAAAGATATATGTTGACAAGCGTAGGCCAATCTACATACCTTTTCATTTTTCTAGAAAAAAATATTTTGATAATTAAAAAATACACAATTATGAAGTTAATGGAGTTATGTAGTGGGTGACCCCTTTTGCATATTTATATTAAATGAGTATTATCATTATCAGAAGAATTGGTTCATTAACAAAAAATTTATTAGTTAAATAAGATGGCTTACTATAATTTTTATCATCCTTCAAAAAAAATTTATTTAAAATTTGAAATAAAGGAAAATGTTTATTGGTTACTATATAATAAAGGGATTTTTACTAAAACGGCCACAAGGTCTACTCCTAGCAAGTGTTTAGACCCCCTCTTCATTTCCTTTTTTTGGCCTTCTATCATTATTTTCTTTTCTTTTTTTGCTAAGGACAAAACTGCCCTTGGAATCGAGTCGCACGCCCATACAGCGGAGGCGTATGAGATAAGAAACAGGGCCCCATCCCGTGGTATGACATGGCCCATCAAGTGGTGATAGGGCCCACATTAGGGGAGAATCAATCCGTTCATTCTCTTCGTACAAGCATGGACAAGTGGAAAACACTAATTTCAGCCCGATCCAAGCCCTCCGTGGCCCACAACAACCAATAACGGCCAACGTTCAATCTCAACTCTTTCTTGTTGTGTGGTCCACCTTTGTTGTGGGTGTGCCTCATTCTTGGGCCCATGGCCTTAAATTAAAATCTGAATCCAATGGACGGAGTTGATTTGACACAGACCTCACGGTGGACCCCACAAACGATGCCTCAAAACCGTTTAGTAGGGCCAAGTCGGTTTAAAGGACCCCATTTTAAATTTCCGATTTTCAAAAGACCCTTTGATGCAAGACCGATGCATGAACCAAATATCATGTAAGATCAAGTAGCAAAATTAAGGTAATTAACAAAAAAAAAAAAAAAAAAAACACACAAACCTTGCCATTATCATTACAAATATCACAAAAATCAAAAGAATATCATGCATAATCCTAGCATAGATTACCAACATCGTCACACAAGATCATTAAATAAAGGAAACTAGGATCTAATGGATGTAGGGACATCTAATTAGCATAGGGTAAAGCCTATTTCAAAGTAAAAGACCTAATACAACCTAGGATAAAATTAGGGTTAGAGAAGTTGGGGAAATCTTAGGAATTAGGGTTTATGGAATCAAATTGGGTAAATGGATTAAAGGGTTTATAGGTTAGGGTGTGGGAATTAGGGTTTGGGGTAGAAGGGGTGTAAGGATTTTGGGTGAATTGAAGAATGGGAAAAGTTAGGGTCTGGTAATTTGGAAAAGTAGGAAAGTTAGGGATTTCTAGAGAAGAGGGTCTTGATTCTAGGGCGATGGGAAACCTAAAAGGAACAAGGAGTGGCCGCACGACCAACCCGCAGGGTTCACACGTGTGGTCCTATGATCACACGTGTGGCTAGGTTGGATGGGTTTAGGTCTTTTAGGATTTGGATTGTTAATAGGTATGAGAAAGTTGGGTTTAAGAGAAGAAGATTTGGGATGGGAGAAACGAAGAACTTTAAAGAAAATACCTTGATGGAGAGTAAAAGGATGATGATGTGGGGATAGATGGAGACATCACACCTCTGTTAATGAAGATTAGCCTCATACTAATCTCCATTCCAAATCACATGGAGGTATCTTCAAATCTCATGAAGATGGAAGAAGAAGAAGAAATGAGCCCCCCCAGCTCGAAGAAGTTTCAATAATTACAACGAATTTTAACGAAGATAGCCCTAGTCTAAATAAAATCAACTAAAAACACTCATAGTGGTGTTCAAACATAATATAAACAAAACTAAATCCTATAAGCTGATAAAATCAAAGAAAAACTAGTATGGACGATCCACGATCAATGGTCTGATCATGTGATCCAACAGTCTAATCGTCACGTCCCTCCAATAAAACGGTCTGGATCACTCCATAAAGCAGCCCATGTGCATCTTCCTAGTGTGCTTGTACATGCACATGGGGTCTTCAATACGATCACAGATACTCAAATAGCCACAGGGAAATCAGTGCAACCCGCCTCCTCCTCTGATACGTATGCAAAGGTCTACGTGAAGTGATGTCCTCGTCACCCTTCTTCCTTTTGAAGCTTCGTTTGTGGAACCCACCACCGCTCTCTAGCCCACTCCATTATCTAGTGTTCCATTCTCCAACTTATGATTCTTCAGCGTATAGCCCTCTGGCATTCGCTTAGGCCCGAGGGTTGTACGCCGAAGAATCATAAGTTGGAAATATGGCGGCCACAAGAAGGAGAAAGTTTAATGTTTTTATTTTTTTTTGGGGGGGGGGGGGAGGGGGAACCATTCAATTTGCTTATGAGTCAAAGGGAAGGTTGTACAGAGACATTTGATTGTTTTTATTATGGGGAGGAGATCTCCGTATGGGTTTGAGGTTATGAGGGTCGGGGTTGTAATCTTGAACACAAGCAAGAAGATTTTTGTTTTCTTGTGTTGCTTTTGATGAACACTTGTTGAACAACACCAACTCTTAGTACATAACAACCACGACCCTCAGTACATGAAAACTACCGACCCTTCATACATGACAACCACGACCCTTGCCACATGTCAACCACGACCCTTACCACATGTCAACCATAACCCTTACTAAATGTCAACCATGACCCTTACTACATGACAACCATGACCCTTTTTACATTACAACCACAACTCTTACTACATAACAACCACAACCCTTACTATTTTAATTACTTCTATTTTTCTATGCTATTAATTTTTTATCTTATCTTAGATGTTAATACTATCTCTGTCATGCATTGCAGATTCAGAAATATCGAGAATGGCTGGTCCCTACTTGGATTATGAGAATGTGTCAGTATCACCCAAATGCTCCATTCAATTTCTAAAGGACACGAACAATGATTTTGACAAGTGCTATATTCGGAGAGAATTGTTGACGATATCATGCTTCAGGTTTTTGATTGATTTTGATTAAGCACAATGGCGAGCTTACGGTCAACTGGTCCACTGTCTTATGCAAAGGCACATTGGTGACCTAAGATTTGATGTGTTGGGCACCATTTTGACATTCACAGAGATGGACTTCGCCCTTATTATGGGCCTGAGGTTTCGACATTATATCATGATGGAGATTGATGGGAAGAACATTGGGGAGAAATATTTGTGCCAAGTAGCTGTTATGAAGAACGATTTAAAAGTAGCTTTTCGATAGCTTCATGGGACAAAAAAACATACGGATGCAGTCAAGCTGGCACTAAGCATACATGTAAAAATGCTACTTGTAGGATCTCCTAGTAAGAATGGTTGTGTAAATGAATACATAGAGTTAGCAAATTCTTTAATAGAGTTGAATAGATACCCTTTGGGCTCTGTGGAGTACTGATATTTGAAAGAAATGGTTGATTATGCAATAAATGATCACCATCTTGAAACATACAACGTGTGTGGATGCTCTTATGCGCTACATGTATTTATTGTTGACTTATTTCACAGAGAAGTTTTGTTTTCATTATTATATTCCTTACTTGTCCTGACTAATGTATAATGCATCTTTCTTTCGTGCAACAAATATGAGCACATGAGTGATTCCCCGAGCTATCCGGAATTGGTGGATGGGCCATGAGAAAGGCTCTCCCCCGAATTCCAAGATTCCTCAAGTGGATTCCATACAAAGGTGCATTGTATGAGTGTGTGAGCAACCCAACTGTGAGTTACAAGTACTCTACAGGTTGCACTCAATCTATTGTCAAAGGTCTTCAAAAAAGTGTCGGTAAGTCAGATTCCATTTAGTTGTTTGTTTAAGGTGCATTATGGTTATGATTTTGCATGACAAAGCATACTTGCTTTTGTAGATGAAGGTGTCTGGTGAGCTCACTCCAACTACCGATGAGGAACGAACTGACGCCATTAAAGGCGTTAGACAATTTTACTTGAGGGAGCCAAAGGGTGAGCAGAAGGGTGAGGGGTGGAGTTGGAGGAGGTGGGGAAAAAGGGTGTGGAGTTGAGAAAGGAGGTGAGGAAGAAGATGGAGAAGAAAGAGGTGAGGAAGAAGGAGATGGAGAAGGCAGAACTAAAAGCGGAGTTCAAAGCCTTGGTTGAGGATCTAACTGTTAAGGTATTTAGTCACCTTGGCGGTATAAAATTCATTGTGAAGGTGTCAAATAGGGTTGGGAACACCAAAAGAGAAGTGAAGGAGCTGAGAAGAGAATAAAAAGAGGCGTCAAGAAGTGAAGCAATTGAGGGAAGACTGAAAATATGGGGGAAGAGATGAAGGTACTGAGGGAAAAGTTAAAGGCTTTTAAGGTATTTTAATTTGTGATTGCTTTATTGTACAACTCTTAAGTCATTACATTTTGATATTAAGTTACCAATTTTGCATCTCTAACATGTGATTTATATACAGACTAGGAGCCTAATGACTCAAGGGGAGGAGGTTGGGGACCAACAGAGTCCTATGGATGATGCAGAGGGCCAACCCGCGGACATGATGAGGCAAGGGGCCAGCCCACAAACATGGATGAGGTGGGGGGCCAGCCCGCGAACATTGATGAGGAGCGATGTACATCCATCAAAATACCCATCACTACATACACAGCACCCCGCACCAAGCTTGATGATGTCGTTGGTCCTATTGCAAGATTATATGGATCCACATAGAAGCCTAATCCCATAAGAGTATGTCGAAGTGAAAAAAGGCATATGACACGAAAGATCGCATATGGTTGAGATGCCTATGGAACTAAATTCCTAGGTCGATGATGAAGTAGACTTGCTTTTTCTTACGTTATTTGAGATTTTCTACTATCCATGTTTAATGAGACTTGTTTTAATACACGAGGAGTAAACTTGTATATTGATTTTTTTTTACCGAGCATTGCATTCTATATCACCTAGCTTACCCACAGGATTGCATATTCATGACAACTTTTTTAATGGTAACGTCCATTTCCAACTTGTAGATTCGCTTTTTCAATGAACATGTATAGTAAAGATGTTTCTTATTAGTTTTTATTCTTCTATGACAGCAACTCCTAGAGATAGATATCGATAGGATCTGTGAGTATGGTGCTGGAACTCACCAGGATAGATATGATATTTAGTTCGAGCACGTTAATAAAAACCTTTTGGCTCTGGGGAAAGGCTTTGGCGAGCGTAAGGCTGTGGGAATACGATTCTGTAAGCCTACAGTTGCATATCTACATAAGTAAATGATAGTAGTTGTTATTGAATAGATGTAATTATAGTTCTATTATTTGTATATGCTTGGTAGGTGTACGTCCCACATAGCGCGCGTGAACAACATTGGTTTCTGGCCGTCATCCACCCTTCCAAAAGACAGGTTGTGTTGGTCAACAGTTTACATGACGAATGTGAGACCAAAAACGATAGATACGTCAAAGCATTGGTCAATAGAGTCAAGTGGCTCTTTCATATATTTGACAATGGGAATTCTTTCTGGGAGGTTAACGGAGCGTCATAATGATGAACAATCGCCCAAAGCAAAACAAATGGGGATGATTACACCATTTACATGATGAAGTTCAATGAATTCTTATGTAGTTAAAAGACAATTGATTTCCTCCTAGTAAGTTTCAAATATGTATGTGGGTGTGCATATCACATGTATTTTTTATTTTATTTTTTTAGACTAATTGTGTTACTTTCTAATTTAACCTGCAGGAAGAAATCCCTAAATTCAGACAAACCCTTTCGTTTGATTGTCTCCAACACATTAGGAAGCTGAAAGGACCAAGAACTAATGAAAAGGAAAAGAAAAAATAAGGTAGATGAAGAAGGAGAGGAGATAAAGGTACTGTGAACCCAACCGAATGTCCCAATGCAAAGGAAGAGGAAGGCGGCCACTAAACCTACAACAAGGAGAAAATATCATAGAAAGAAGAAGAAATTTAGATATAAATATGATTTTTTTTTGGGTGTGTGATTATACACTAGTGATGTATATATTTGTAAGTTTGAATATTTTTTGTATGATAGGAGTGTGATATTTTTGTATAAATGGCCATTTTTGTATGAATGTTGGGTTCAATTTTTTGATGAAAAGGTTTTTCATTATGTAATCCAGGATCACAGAATCAAGGTTTGCATGCCGGAGTCGAGGTTGCCGATAAGAGGGGTAATGACCATCACGTTGTCGTATCGGCCGATAAGCATATCAGTTTCAGTAGGCACTGATACGGCACACCTTGATTCTTAAAACTCACTAATATACTCAATAAGGACCATTAATTTCCCAAACCACTAATCAGTTGGTTGGATCCTCCTACAAAGTGATTTAAGACTTGAGAGGGATGGGCAATTAAAGGCGAGCACCACATGATGGATGGTCCACATCAATGCTTAGACCTCTCCAGTATACGAAATATCGATTGTTCATTTCACAAACTACTAATTGGATGGTTAGGATCATCTGATTAAAGTAATTTGAGAGGGATAGACAATCAAATGTGGGCCCCACATGATGAACAGGCTGCATCAATGCTTAGACATCTCTATTATATTCCACATGGACCATCCATTTCCAAAACCACTAATTCAATTGCTAGGATCATCCGATCAAGGTGATTTGTGAGGGATGGGCAGTCAAAGGTGGGACCCACATGATGGACGGCTAACATCAATGCTTAGACCTCACTAGTAAACCCAATATGGACCATCTATTCCCAAACCACTAATCTGATAGTTAGTATCATCTAGTCAAAGTGATTTGAGGGATTGACAATCAAAAGTGAGCCACACATAATGGACACGTCAATGCTTAGAACTCTCTATTATGCTCAAAATGTACATCCATTTCCAAAACCACTAACCTGATGGCTAGGATCATATTATCAAAGTGATTTGACAAGAATGGTCAGTCAAAGGTGGGCGCCACATGGATGGTACAAATCTATGCTTCATTATGCTCAATACGGACTGCCCATTTTCCAAACCACTAATATGATGATTACCAGTATCCAATCAAAGTGATTTGAGAGGAATGGGGAATCAAAGTGATTTGAGAGGGGCATGCAATTAAAGGGTGGCCCAAAAGATGGACGGTCCACATCAATACTTGACCTCTAGTATTCTAAAGATGAACCTTCCATTGACCAAACCACTAATCCGATGGTTATAATGATCTTATTCAAAGTGATATGACGAGGCTGTGCAATTGAGGGTGGGCCACATATAGTGGACAATCCACATCAATTATTAGACCTATCTAGTATACTCAATACAGACCATCCATTTCCCAAACCACTAATCTGATGGTTAGGAACTGTAGGATCATCCGGCCAAAGTGATTTGAGAGGGACAAGCAATTGAGGGTGGGCCCCTCATGAGTACCTATGCTCTATATCAATTACCAAACCTCTTGTAATAAATTTGAAATGTCCATTTCTGTAGCCATTGATCAAATGGCTATGAGGGTACGCTCAAAGTGATATGAGATGGATGGGCAGTCAAGGGTAGGCCCCACATGATGGATGACTTACATGGTAAATATACAAACATATTATATCAACGAAAAATTATGATTCCGAATCGCACAATCTAGATTATAGGTCATTTGCAATTATCTAGATAAACACAAGATTATGATTCCATACTCTACTTTTTTCCGGAAGGTAACTCAATGTTTAATATAATAATAAAAATAAAAATAAAAAAATTAAAGGCCAAAAGAAAATTATAAATGAGAAATAGGGAGGTTAAGGAATGATGAGAGATTCTCTAGCTTCTATTCACGAGATAGTACATATTCCCTTTAAAGGCCTAGTATTGCTCTATACTCTTATTGTTGATTAAGTTGTAACGTAAATTTATATTTACATGTAGCTATTCATACCTTGAATTATACAATAGCATGCATAAATTTGTTGTTTCATATATAAAGTATAATAATAATAGTGTTAGGAAGTTATTGGCAAAAGTTTCATGACGGTTGCCAACTGGACACGACCCTCATTTACCCGGGCTTGGGATCAGCAATGAAAGCACAAAACTCCCCACACACTATGTAACAGTCTATTACATAGTTTGATAAAATATAATAATAACAACATCCATCATTCAAATATAAATTACAACATGAATTTGTATCTAATGTATGAACTGGAGGAAACCACATGATCCAATCCCTAGGGTACCGAATACTAGAGGAAGTAGCATACCATGTGCTTGTTCTAGTACCACGAACCAAAGTGACCAGCAATCTAGGTAGCGTTGGGTCAGACCATTTCACACATTTCGTGTACCAACATCAACCAATAGGCCATAAGTTACAGATATTAGAACCATGATCACCCCACTTTAATTGCAAATATCTCAGCAAAATTTTTATCACGAATCCCCACCACGCCCAGGCCGCCAATTTTATCACCCCATGGTGGTCATAGATCACCCTAACCAATTCCAGAATTTCTGAGATTTCCCATAGAGCTCCCGTCCAAATTCAACTTCCAACACCTAGGAGGAGAGATCCAATAAACCTTCCTCCTTAAGGTTCAATATTCCACCTTGGATGGCTTTGGTCCAACAACTTTGCAAGTTAGAAATCCTCAACCTTTTGAATTCTATAGTTCAAATAGACAAAAGTCCCAACCTACAAGAAGAAACTCAAATCTGCACTACCAAAGACTAAGAGGGCCAAGAGTTACCGTTGAAAATTATACTATTCATTTCCTTCCATAATCCATATATCCCATATAATTGAAACTTAAAACTTAAAAGGGCTACCCAACTAGATGAAAGAAAAAACCCAAATCTCCCCAACCATTTCACAGTGTAGAAACATGTGATACACCAATTCCACCAACTCCAAAACATAAGCACATATTAGAAAGGGGCACGCTTCTACTTGAGGAGGAACACAGTAAGGGGGGCCAAAACTTAAAGCAAGCAACAATGTAGAAGACATTAGGCACACCCATGGTGCAATTGCACCTGGAACACCCGAAACACCTAGGGACCCCTAGGTGGATGCCTTGAGATTCCAAGTGCAATTGTTTCATTCTTTTATATCATATATGTTATATTGATTTCATCATTAGTTTTAGCTCTAAGAGAGGGATGAAACAAAAACTAATTGTAAAGTTATTGATATACCACTTCCCAAAATTTACATCCACACAAACATTCCAATGAACCCACAAAAACCTAGTACTTCAAACTCCTAATTTCTTAAACCTAAGAAACCTAATGTCATGAAATTCTCAATTCCTCTTAGGTCAAAACCTCATATCTCAAAGTTTTCCTAAATTCTCATACTCAATAATGCGAGAGCATATTCGCACCGGACTCGAGTGGAGTGGCATGTGGGATGCAGGGGCACACTCGGGGTGGGCGGCCCGCAAAACCCATGGATTTGGGGCCCGTGTGAGGCGGGTGGCTTGTATGAGGTGGAACCCATGGATTTAGGGCCCACGAGGGAGCGGAACCCATAGATTTGGAACCCACGAGGAGGGTTTGGCCGAGGACCTAACACATGGATTTAGGGCCTGGGCTATGAGATAAATGAATTAATTCACCATGCTCTATCAATTCGAGCTTTTAAAGCAAGTGGTTATATGTCTTGCATCAAATTAGTATCAGAGCAGGAGGTCCCGTGTTCGAGACTCCTCATCGGGGGTGATTAAGGCTCGATTAGGGTGGCTTGTGGGATGCAAAGGCACACTCGGGGTGGGTGGCCCGCATAACCCATTGATTTGGGGGTCGTGTGAGGCAGAACCCATGGATTTGGGGCCCACAAGGAGAGTTCAGCCAAGGACCTAACCCATTGATTTGGGGCCTAGGCTATGAGATAAAAGGATTAATTTGCCGCACTCTATCAGTTCAAGCTTTTAGAGCAAGTGGTTAATTGTCCTGCATCACCCAAATTTTCAATTTCTCGCACGTAACCCTAAACTTCCTAATTTCTCCAACTCCCCCAAATTTCCCAACCCAATATCATCCCTAAATTTTTTAAATCCTAAAAATCAAAATTTTCGATATCCAAATCATCCATCATAAATTTTACAATTCACCTAAAATCCCCAATTCGTCTTTTATCTCTTGTATGGCTTAGATGGAAACTCAAATTTCCCTTAAGTCCAATGTAGTGCATAAAACACCAATAAAAGAAGTAAGAAAGAAGATTTCTATTGCTTATGGAAAAATTAAGAAACTTGGGAGGAAATATTTTACATGAATCAAAGCTTGAATCTAAATTAAATGAAGAAATTGTGCTCAAAGGAGTTTATAAGACATTTTTCCACCCTTAATGGGTGTCAAAATACCCAGAAGACCATTCTTTGTGGTACCCAACATTATGCAAATGGCACCCAGGTGCACCTGGACAGCGGACGCCAAGCGCTAGGCATGTGACTAGGTGCATGCCTAGGATAGCACCTAACCTAGAGTCCAAACGTAGCACAAGTGACCCAAAACACCTAGACGTGCGCCCTGAATGCCTTTGACTACACTAGCAAGGAGGTTTAACCATGTTACTAGGATGAAGTTCTTTACAAAACTCATTCATTAAAAACTTCATGAGATGTGTGGCCTAAATGTGATCCTCTCTAATTCTATCTAGGGAGGTTTACCTCTTCTCACACCTTGAGGAGATCTCCCAATGGCTAAAGCTCAAATTCCTACAAGTTTCTCTTTAACCAAACTCCACATTGAACAACCCCCCAAAATTTCAAAGCAGTCTTTGACAAGATAATTTTTTTTTAAGAGGCATACATGACAAGAATGATCCTTTCAAAAATGAAGTGCAACCTTGAAAACTGCAACGCAAACCTATCGTTCATCGAAAGGTCACCTAGAACTGAATTCTATCACCTTAACCAATTTCATATCTTCCCCATTGGCAAAGATTTCTATGACCCCTCTCGATCCATATAAAAACTTGGAAATAGCTTCTAGATGTGTAATTTCGCCCAATTTGGAAACTAATGATTGTTGAGCATTGAAATGTGCTAAGCATGAATGACGGGTGCATTACTTTGACAAACTTATCATTAAAGGAAAGAATAGAACAACCCTAGTGGGTGGAAAAAAGAAGAAGAAGAAGAAGAAGAAGACCAGTTCTAGTAGTGGAGAATGAGTGTTAACTTTGTTGTCATTACAAAATACAAGAGGAAAGTGGATCCATCAGAAATTTAGTTGCCAACGGAAAATGAATCTTACTAATCACATGAGAAGCTTTCCATGCATATTTATTTATGGGATTAGGTGTTTTATTAAATGAGAAGGTGTGATTTTAATGGGGTCAGTGCACTGGGGAGTATGGGCATCCAAATAGGTGACCAGCCACTATTCAGTGAAATTGCATTTTATTTCGCCAGGATTAGTCCAGATTGTTGTTATAGTTTGCAGTCTGTTTTAGTTATGCATCAAAACAGGCCTCAGGAAATATACCGAGATGGCATGCTAGAGTACACATTCATCTATCCTTGAAGAACAATGGCAGACTCCAAAGCGAAAATAGCTGATAAGTTCTCAAATCATAATCATTCTACAAACTATATGTAGCATATGGACAAACGCAACACTCCATAGGAAATGTGAATCATGACCTTTATAGACTGATAAAAGAACTCAATCGTGGTGCGTTCCCTGTATTTATTCAACATCCATACAAATATTCTACAATTACAACAATTAGGAGAGAAAAGAAAGAAAAAAAAAAAAAAAAAATTAGAACATTTATATCTTTCCAAGAAGAATTCTGAAACAGGAAGAGTGAGAAAGAGAGAGGGGGGAACAAACCCTAGATGGGCACATGTCTCTTCAGAAGCTGCTTACCAGCCACCACAGCTCCAACCATCAACCCTCCAATGGCTCCAGCCACAGCTGCAGACCGCGGCCCCTGCGCCGCCCTAAACAGAGCTCCCGTACCCAACCCCGCCAGCACGCTGTTCACCACATCATCAGTGTCTCTAAAAGCCACAATCCCACTCTCAAGACCAGCGTATAGAAGCCCAATCACACCAACGCGGTTTCCAAACGTACGGCCAGTCTGGCCTGAGGCGTTGAGGATCCGGTTGATGCGGAGCTTGAGCGTGTCGCCAGGCTCGGAGGATTGGACGCCGTCGACAAAGCCCTTGCCAGCACCAGCTATGGCCCCGGTGAGGTAGCCAGAGCCCGTGTAGTAGGTGAGGTTCTCGCCCCAAGAGCGGCGCTGAGCGATGGATTCTTCTTGGAAGAGGAATTCAGGAGAAGTAGGGAGATTGTAGAGAGTTTTGATCGGGACCTGGAGATCTTGGTAGGGGTTGTAGAGGCGACGGAGATCGTCTTCTGCTCCTCGATCTCTTTTTGGATTTGCCATCTCTGCTTTTTTTTTTTGTTAAGGACTGTGGTTTTCTCAATGTTAGGGTTTCAGGGATCTTTTGGTTTTCTTGCGTTTGACGAGCGGGCAAACAGGAGGGAGAAAGCTTTTCAATGGTCGAGGCCTTCAGCTAAACGTCGAAACATTGAAATGTTGCTGATTGGGTCGAGTACGCGTAGATATCACGTAATAATGGCCGCTAACTCGAGGGAGCTGCGCTCGTTGGCGCCCGCTCGGGAGCTTGGGTTTTGGAATGCATTGGAATCTAGATCACTGTTCCGTTGGAATTAAGGTTATTCCATATCTTCAAGTACAGCTGGTGAATTACGGTTACATTGGAATCAATATCCCAAAATAATGTGTATGGATATCTATATTTATGTGTGTGTGAGATATTTAATTGAATAATTGTAATAAGCTCATTAAAATATATATTTTGGCCACAAATGAGAAATTTTCTAGCCTTATTTGGGCCACAAATGTAAGGATCTCATACAAGTGATTCATCGATGCCTTCTAACCATACATTTGGATGTCCAGTGCTCAGATGGTTCGGATCATTCGATTGATATGATTTTAATGTTGCAATTGATAACCATATTGTTTTGGGGTATCATCATCATGCCACATGTGTAAGTGTATTATTTGTCAATTCGTGTAAATGATGAGTCATTGAGCTCGGAAGCCCCATGAAATATTGAAGATTGAAGTCTCAAAGATCATTGGCATTCAAAGTACTGAAGAAATGAGAAAACCATGAAATACCTTGGAACTCCTTCAAACCTATCCCTGTGTAAGTCCCAAAATCATGTCTCTCTAGCTAGCCCAAATGCAATAGGAACAGCTATTCCAGTGCTAGGTAAACAGATGCTCATGGAAAGAAATCAGATTACATCAAATCCTCATATTCCAGACTGATTCGATCCCATCAAGCAATTCTCGAAGGGTCATCGAGTAACTACCATCAGATTGTCTAGAAGTTATTGACAATATTATCTTATTTTCTTGATGGCATTAAAGAATCTTTGATGACATCAAAGGGTCAACTCGATATCATCGAAGACCACTCGATGACATCGAGTGGAGAAGTGTAAACCATCTAACAACTTCACATATGAAATTTGAATTTTTTTTATGTCATCGAAGGGAGCCTCGATGCCATCAAAGTTGACAGATTTTTGTCCATTTTTTTACCATTGAAAACTTCTCTATTTAACCCAAAGAGGGGTTTCCTTGCAAGGCGTTGAGAAATTCATAGAGCCTTGGGAGAGTGGTCTTCCCTTTCTAAAATCTCTCATTCTAAGCACTTTTTCTCATTGAGTTCATTGTTCAATCCTTGTGATTAAGCACATCAATTGAGCATTCAAAGCTCGAATTAAAACATGAACTCCAGCATTCATTATTACCCTAATCCTGATCTTTAATTGCAAATCTCTGGTGTTAAAGGACATTGAATGTTGGTCCTTAGGTATCCTAACTTGTACCTTAAAGATCCATCACCTTGAGTTAGGTTTTCCTACCATTCTCTTTTACCTCAGTACTACAAGGCCACATCTACTTCAAGATTACGGTTCAAGGAAGCTGAAGAAGAAGCATTCATGATGGAGGAAGTTGTTCAACAAGGCACATTCATGGGAGCTCATCCACTTTGAGTAAGAAAGTTATTTTTAAGTCCATTTTATCTGGAAATCGATTCTTCTGTATAGTTGGACTTCAGAGTTTGATAAAATGTGTAGGCCTCTGACGGGAGCATACGTGTGTCATCCTTGTATAGGACATTTTGTTGAGTTTGAGATCCAAACTCGCTAAGACCTTGTGTAGGACATCAACGATGCAAAATGTGTAAACCTTGTGTAAATTGTAAAAGTTTATGGTAAATCTAAAATTATTGTGATAGTGAAATTCAGTACATTCTAGGAGAGAGTGAGTCAGATGGGAGTGAGTAGGTACATAACCGAATCACTATACATAGTGTGCAATGGGTTGAATGAGTCTTGTCTAATGTTAGTTTCGTTTTTTGTTGAATGTTCATGAATGAATATCCTTAGTATAGAGAACATGTTTGATGAAATGCACACATAATGATTCACATAATGATTCACAATACTCATGCTTTGGAGTTAAGCTAAACTAGTAATTTTATATCTTGTATAGTTAAGTAAGGGATTAGAGGTGGAGCTTAACAATTTAATTTAGAAATTTTTAAAAGGTCCTATTCAACACCCCCCCCCCCCCCCCCCCCCCCCCCCCCCCCCCCCCACAAAAAAAAAAGGACTTAGGCTTACTTCCTAACTCTTATTGTAGCGGATATTTAACTTAGATAGCAATTTTAATTGGTATTAGAGAGCATTCCTCTTGAAGGGCTTAACAACCTAAAGGCAGATCCTAGTTGGAGCTTGAAATTTTGTCTAAAACTGAGGGGACTTCAGTTTGTAAACTACCATTTTTTTATGAATCTAATTATGCATATTGGAAAGCAAGAATGTGAATCTTCCTTAGATCCTTAGAACATGTAGTTTGGGATATTGTTGAAAATGGGTGGCAAGCACCAATGGAACAAATAATATCTTATGATGGTGTTACCACCTCAAGACCCAAACCACAATATCTTTGAACTGATTATGACAAAACAAGGTCTTTTTGTGATGCAAAAGCACTAAATGCAATTTACTACATGAACTCTCAAGAAGAGTTCAAACGCATATGTATGTGTGAAACTGCCAAACAAGCGTGGGATTTATTGAAAACCATCAACGAAGGGACTATCACAATTAAGCACTCGAAACTCCAACTCCTTACAACTCAATTTGAGAATAATAAGGAGGAGCATGATACCTTTCTGGATTTTTACACTAAACTGAATGACATACGTAACTCCATGTGGGGGTTAGGAGAGAAGGTTCCTGTAAGGCCCGTATCCTAGCCCGTACCGTTCCGTAGACCCCTGCGATCCTCCCTGTCGAATTCCGGTGACCTGCGACACGTATATAGCATTTGCGCGCAACCCTGAGTCGCACCGTGCCAACTCGAGTCGACTCGACCCGAGACTTATACCCTAGCGACAGCGTAGTCGCCGCGACTTACGCACCGATGAGAAACCTAGGCCAGGAGTTGTGAGCCCGCGTATATTTCGAAGAAACGTCGTGCGTTGCGAATAACGAGGGAATCTCTACCCAAACATCACATCAATCAATCAATCATATGTCAAGTACACATCCCATCTTAACCCATCACTCTATCCCATCCCCAAGTACACAACCCATCCCCAAAGTCAACTCTCCCTCCACCCATCCGTTCCTTACACCCATCACCCATCACCTCTCTCTTACAACACCCTCTCTCTCTCTCTCTCTCTCTCATTCTCTAATCATTTTTCCCAAGCAACAAAGGGAGGTGACCGTCCAAGCTCCAAGAGAACCTAAGAGTGGCCCACTTCCTAACCCCCCCCCCCTTCCCCCCCAAATCTTATTATCTAACCCTCCAAAATCAATCCCAACCATTGAATCTCATCCATTGGAGCTCTAGAACACATTGGTGGAAGAAGAAGTCCAAGATCTAAGGTGGGTGTTTATAGGTTTGTATTATGAGTTTGATGATGGGCCAAGTGGGGCCTACCGAATAATGGTATGGATCACATTTTGGACCCAATGTGTGGCTAATGGCCCACCAAGATACATATGTTGAATCCATAATGGGGCCATTCTCCATGGACCCCACCATGATGTTTGTTTGATGATCAACATGTAGAGGTCATCTAAACCTTAAATTTGTGGTTGATTTCATAATTTTAGGCCCACATGTGGTGGGACCCATTTGATGTATGGCATCCAATCCATTCACAAAGGTTCCATACATGTGAGTATAGGAAGCATTCAAAATATTAGCTTGATCTAAAGCTTGTGTGGGACCCACTAGCCGTGGGCCCACCTTGATGTTTACTAACCATCATACATGGGTATACGGCCACTAGGATTTGGATGAAGAGAAAACATAAATACCAGCCTATTCAGGACTATGGTCCACTATGATATTTACTCACAAATCCAACACGTCCAAGTGAGGCCCATTGGGCTGGCCACACACATCCATGCACACACATGCACACACACCACGTTCCAATATATATATATATATATATATATATATATATATATATATATATATATATATATATATATATATATATATATATATATATATATATATATAGGGAGAGACGCTGGACGCTGCAGCAAGCAGCGTCCCAACTGCTCCAATTAGGGGGTTGTGGGTCCACAACCCCCTCCCGCTGATGCATTTGTTTGATCCACACCGTCCATCCGATTTCCTAACACATTTTAGGCGTTGAGCCGAAAATTGAAGCCAATCTGAATCTCTGGCGGGCCACTTCATAGAAAACAGTGATATTTACTGTTAAGATCTGTTAGGACCCACTGTAATGTTTCTGCATGTTAAAACATGCTGAATATTGGTTTTATTAGGCCTATCTTGAGCCCAGGAACCCAACCGGTGGGGTGGATCCTCCCGATGTGGGCCCCACCTATGAAAATCTCCCCAAAAAAAAACATATATATATATATATATATAATATATATATATATATATATTATATAACAACAGACGTCGTTGCTGCCAGCATCCAGAGGACGCTGCAGTAAGTAGCGTTCGGCTGCTTGGTTGAACGCAGGGACCATGGCCCCACCATCGGTCCCACCGTGATGTATGTCGATCATCTACACCGTGCATTTGATGGGTCCCCTTTTGGAATGGGATCCACTAAAAATCAGTCGTATACGAAACTCTGGTGGTCCACACTACAAAAAGCAGCAGGGGATTGAACGTCTACCATTAAAACCCTTTTTGGGTCACAGAAATTTTGGATCAATATGAACTTTGTCTTTCCTCTTAATTCAGGTCTTTGTGACCTTATAAACAGATGAGATAGAAAATAAACGTTATGGTGGGCCCTGTGAATTGTTTAACGATGAAATCATTATCTCCACTACTATTTATGGTGTGGTCGAAATAATCTTTGGATATGATTCTTTTTTTTATATATATAATGCTCTCAAATGATCTCTATAACTAGATGAACGATGTGGATGTAATAATTACATCACTTTGGGACCCATGTAACTTTGATCTCCTTTAAACCGTTCATACAACTCAAAAACTCAAGGATATAAGAGCACTTGCTAGGTCCACCTAAAATTTAAATTCATCTGAAACTTGGTCTGACCTCTTAACCAAGTGGGACACACAAAATGGATGTGCTGGATTTATGAACCACGTCTTGGTGGCCCAATAATTGATTATGAATGTTTAATGGAGGGTAACCCTCTCAACTTTTGCGTGGTGTGGCCCACACAAGCCACCAATTGACTTGATTTTAAGTCCTAGGCCCCACCATGATGTGTGTATTATACACACATTGTTCATTCATTTTCTTAGGGCCGTGAGCACCATTGTCTTGAGAGGCCCACCCTACGTATGTGCCCCAATCATGGGCTGCCTTAGGTAAGCCCACCATGATATATGAGTTGTATACAAACTGTCCATCCTTTTCTCTGGGCCATGGGCTGCCCCATGAGGCACACCATGATGAATGGGTTATATGCACACCGTTTGCCCATTTTTTTCGGGCCATGGGCTACCCCATGAGGCCCACTTTGATGTATGTGTTACACACACTATCCACCCATTTTTCCTAGGCCATGGGCTATTATATGAGGCCCATTGTGATGTATTTGAGGCCCAGGTATGTGGCCCATTGCGATGTATTTAAGGCCCTTGTATGAGACCCAATGTGATTCATGTGAGGCCCATGAGTGAGGCCTAATGTGTTGTATATGAGGCCCTTGTATGAGGCCCAATGTGATGCATGTGAGGCCCATGAGTGAAGCCTGTATGTGAGGCCCTTCTGTGAGGCCATAGGCCCACTATATGTTAGGCTCTATGTGGGCCACTTCTTGGGAGCAATGTTGGTTAAATGTCCACATTGATGGGCAATGATGGTTAAATGTCCACATTGTGACCTTCCCTTAGGCCTTTGTTAGACCCATTCTCATCCTTCTCTAAGTGGGTTGACCCTAATCATTGGGCCCCATTGATAATTACATGATTCATCTATTCTTATTGGGCTAACCTAAAATGTTGGGCCCCCAATTGGTTGCTAGTAGGGTTGTTTTTAATCTTGGAGTCCATCTAGGACTTATTTGGGCCCCCTAGGGCATCTAGTGGGCCATATGATAGTATGGTGAAGGAAGCCCATTCTGAATCCTTAGGATTATAGGTAGGACACCTAGGCCCAACCTTGATATGAGGAGAGTTCATCATCACCATAGACGGGAGGATTCGCGTTATCAGATTTTGTATATCTACAGTCGAGGATTGACCCTTATGTTATAGATTTGTTGTTCTTCTATGGACCTCACCATAAGCCGATTATTGATTATGACTGTGTTAGTATACGCACTGAGTATGTGTTAGTATAGCATTATGATTGTATAAGGTCATGGTAAGGTTAATTGTGATTGTATGAGGCTCATTGTGATTATATGAGGCTCGTTGTGTGATTGGATAAGGCCCCTTGTGATTGTATGAGGCCCGTTGTGACCATGTGAGGCCCGTTGCGATTGTGTGAGGCCCGTTGAGATTGTATGAGGCTCATTGTGATTATATGAGGCTCGTTGTGTGATTGCATGAGGCCCATTATAATTGTATGAGATCCATTGTGATTGTACGAGGTCCGTTGTGATTATATGAGGCTCATTATGATTGTATGAGACCCAACTATGATGTAAGAGGCCCATCATATGTGTGAGGACCATTATATACGTGAGGCCTAATGTATTTGTGAGGCCCACCATGTATAAGTGATTATTACACACCACCCATTCACCTATACGGGTCATGGGCTATGATATATGTGATTATAATCATGCTTAGTATACTTCATGATACATGTTCATACGCATCATTTGCATGCTTGTTATGAGGAGTGATTGAGCATAGCATGTGTCATTGGGCTGATTGTTTATGGGACTCCCTGAGAGATGGAGTTGCCCACATGAGCGCACGGTACGCACAGGTTTAATGCGTGACTGGATGGTATGACTCATGCATATCGCATTTTGTGATATGACCACCGTACGCCCTAGCGACATCAGGGTCATATCCTCCACAGGTATATCGTGGATGGCCAGATCGGACACTGGAAATCTTTTTCTATATCGGGTGCAATAGATGTCCATGGGTGAAAGTCCTTAAACCCTCTTGGTACCAGAGGATGCTCCAACGTCTAGACCGAGTGGATACATGAATGCCCAAGTGCCGAATACTAGTAGGCTGTGTCTCCCACTATGTCGTGGTCGGTTGGAAAGGGTTGTAGTCCTATCCGCCCGAGTGAGGGGGCTGTAAGCTAGACTGAGTTGACCAGCTCATAAATGGGTCCGCTATCGATGAGCCAGGTAGGTATTGACAGACTATTGGCTAGGCGGATAGTGAGGTTTTTTCCACTCGCTGGTTGTATGGCCAGGGAGGCGGCAACCATTGTATAACATATTAGACCCCGATGGTATTCCAGAGATGTACAATACTGATATGTGGACTTATTGAGTAGGAGTTGCATACTCAGCATTTTACTCATTCATTCATTTATTCATTCACTATCCACTCAGGCTGGTTGTGTGCAACTAATTGTTGTGTACCTTAGCAATGGCCAGGATTTCAGTTGGGGTGCGCGACTAACCTAAGATCAGGAGTTTACCATATTGAGTCTGGCTATCCAAATTTAGGTATGAGATTGGTTTGGATAAAAGTCCCTTGTGATGGACCCCATAGCATGCGATACTACGTACTATCATCCCGACTTCACACTCTAGATTGGTCATTTCATTCGTACCACATATTACATTACATTCGCGGTATATGGCATTTTGGGTTGCTATGTTTCTGCATTTATATGGCCTAAATGAGGTTGACGGTATTCGTGGACTCGTCAGGATTTGCATATTGCATTGCATCCTCAGTATATGATATTGGCTTATTATGTTTTGCATCACATAGCCTGGATAAGGCTGATGATATTTATGGACTTACTAGCATGTTTCCACATTGCTCTGATATTGTATACTTGGCACTTACCTTGTGCATACACTTACACCACCCTCTAAGCTTTCTATAAGCTTATGTATGATAGATGCGTGCAAGTGGCGTTAGGTCGTAGCAGCGTTGAGCTTGGAGCGTGCAGCGGTCTTCTGGAGCTTTGATTTTCAATATATATATATATATATATATATATATATATATATATATATATATTCCCTTTCAGCACTGTATTCAACTATTTATATTAGTGGATATGTGATGATGATGTTGCCTTGTGCTTCTTACGAGATAAATGTATGTTGGAAAATCCTCCTTGTAGGATCCCAGGATCAAAATTTGGCGTATGGGCGCTGGGAGCCGAGAATGAGGTATTACGGAGGTTGTCGGCACCGGATTCGGCGATCAGAAATTTTGTGAGCCCGGTTTCTGAGTTTGGGGCGTGACAGTTCCAACACCCACATTTGTAGGAAGAGATCACTACCGGAACGATTCACCTTCAAAGTAACAACAATAGAGGAATGTAGAAACATTGATGAAATGAAAGTAGAAGAACTACTAGGTTCCCTACAAACCTATGAACTACATTTCAAGACTCCCACTAAATTAAAAAAATATTGTCTTAAAAACATCGCAAAAGAAATATGAATTTGAGGAAGATAGTGATGATGATGAGAATGATGAATAAATGGCATTCTTGGCTAAGAAATTTAGAAAATTCTTCAATAAGAACCAAGGAAAAAACTTCTACAACGGGGGAAAGAAATATGACTCAAAACACCAAATAGGTAAATCTCCTAAAATGTTAAAAGATCCTTAACACTATAACTGTAGAGGTTATGGTCATCTTACATTCGAGTGTCCCACAAAAAACAAATCAAAAGGCAATGGCTGCCACACGGAATGACTCAAAGGATTCAAATTCGGACTCAGATGAATCCTAGAGTGATGGAGACCAAGTCTCATTGAGAATACTTATGGCCTTCACTACCACAACTCTCCCAAAATCAAAGAACACGGGAGACCATGATGATCATGAGCAAGACAAGTCTTCCTCATAGGAAGAAGATGGTAATGACGGTCTACAAGAAGCCTATGACTAGTTGTACACGAAAGCTTAAAAGTCTTTAAGAAGCTTGGACAGGGTAAGACCGAAAACAAACAATTGAGCAATGAACATGAAGAAGTTAATGCTGAAAAAGAACGATTGGCTGATGAGGCTGAAGAATTTACAAGAGACAATGCTAACTACACTGTGGAAAATATAAGATATGAAAGCAAAGTGGTTGAATTAATAAAGAAAAATAAAAACCGTAAAATTGAACTAAAAATGTTAAAATCTGTTAACCATGGTCTAAAATTAAAAATTGACAAATTAAAATCATATGCCAACGTGAATCACAAGTTTACCCAAAGTGAATAAAAACTAGAAAAACTATTAGGTATAGGTAAGAGGTCGGGGGATAAGAGAGGTATAGGTTATAATAGCTTTAAGACTAGTTCAACATCTAGTCTCCTATGGTAAGAAACGAGTCAATAACTTTAGGAAGCAAACCAAGAGAATCCCATGTTTACCATGCATGTGGTGGAATTGGTCACTTAAATTTTGAATGCATAATATTTAAAAACTCATGATCCAACCCAATTTCGAGCAATATAGGTAAATTTATACCAATTGGGAGAATGCTACAGTTAGTGAGAAGTCCTCTAAAGAGATCACTGAAATTGCGGTAAGGACCGCTATAGTAAAAGTAAGAATAGGTCAAAGTGTCCTAGAGGGGGTGAATAGGACTTTATAAAATTTTATGGTAATTTAAAATCCTATTTGCCTAATCTTGATCTACGATGCAACTATCAAGATATACTCATTTTAACTCTGATGTCTTCCAAGCCAAGTAGAGGATCTAATCACAAGACTACTCAATATTAAATAAGATATAACAATTTGTCTATGATGGATGAACAATGTGAAAGTGTGTGGGATGTGATTCTTATTAGTTCTACATATTCATGTTATCATGCTTCATGTGATCGTTCAAAGTAAACACAATAAAAGTATATGCAAATATTAATCCCAAACATAGTTGTTTATAATGGTTCAGCTATGTGCCTACTTCACTCCCGGCGGACGCACTCAACCCTTCAGTGTACCGGATTTCACTAACGGAGGTTTCAAATCAGGTTCACCTCAAACCTTTACAACTTACACAAGGTTGACTCAAGGACCTACACAAGGTACCTAAACATGCCTACACAAGGCAAAAGTTTATTGTAACGTCTCGGAAAAATCCGTACAAAGACCCGAGTACCACCTTAGCCAGAAATGCCTAAGGACCGTGTTCTGTAGAAATTTAGATGAAAATTAATTAAGTACTCAACTAAATTAATCGGTGGATTTAGCTGAACCATCATTTACATAAATGGCAAGACCCAAAACCATCAAAATCACTAACTCAACACTACTTAAAAACCTAGAAAAAATCCCAAAAGCCTGTTGCTCTCTGGAGCACATTGAAACTCCATATCGGACCTGTACCGCACGTCGAAAGTCCGATGACCGCGAAAATATAAGGTTATGACCGTCTTACTGGGCTTGACAACCATCACGGGAATCGAGCCCAGATTATGCCCAGAAATGCATAATTTGAGCCTTGAGTAAAGTGTGTGAGAAACGCAAATACCTTTAGAAAATGTATTGAAACTTAAGTAAATTGGGCCATTCACTTACGCACGAAATTGAGGATTTCAGACCGTCATTTCTGACTAAACTCACCAATGGGAAAAGGAAATTTTCCTGCTCATATCCGTATACTTGTGGCCCCGATCGAGTAAGTATGACCGTTGATCTGACACGGGTCTTCCACAGTCGATCGACCTATCCAATTGCACCGAAATCACATCCTGACATGGATCCATTGTCAAGGAACTTACTCTATGACGTATGTGAGAAATGGACCTCCCGATGAGCCCCGTTTGTCAAAAACAGTCGCCCTTTGGATGTAAATTAAGTATACCATGGCCCTGGGGCCATTTGCATAAGTTCTGGGCCTATATAAAGCCCTTAAACCACCCCATTCCCATTCCATACGAATTTTTTAAAAACCCTAAGGGAGAGAGAGAGAGAGAGAGAGAGAGAGAGAGAGAGAGAGAAAAGGAGAGAAAAGAGGAAGGAAGGAAGAAGGATTCTTAGAGATCTTTGTTGGGATTCTTTCCCACAACTCCACACACTGATTCGCCTCCCCACTTCTCTACACGACCCATTTCAACTACGATTTGGGTAAGAAATCTAAACCCTAACGCTGTAGTTAAGATCTAGAATAATCATTTGTCAACCTAGCTAATGGATTTCGTGATTTAGGTACCCGTCATCCCATTTTCGGGAACGTAGATTCGAACTGAGTCCGAAACGAGTATTCCGACAAAAGGTACGGACTATAAACGTTTAAGTTATGGTTTTCAATGCTTTCAATGTCAGCTAATGATTTATATCTAACTTGATTGCTGCCATGTTGTCTTAGATACGACGTTTTCGATATAACATACATGTATGAACTATGTTGGATAAAAGATGTATCCCATGTGTTTGTTGAAATGTTCGAATGAACATGTAAACATGATTTGTGTTTGCTTAGCCTACTAAGCAAGGATTCATTGTTGTCATATGCATGCTGACCTCTTTATACAAGGATTTGCCAAAATACATGTTGTAACTATCGTAGCCTATATAATATAAATTGTTTGAATGAGAAAATGCTGATGATTTGTATTTATTAAGAGTATCGAGATAGGATTCTCAATTACCTTAATCATATGTATAGTTTCTTTCATGTAATCATATTTGCCGCTACGAAATTTATGGGTAAAATGCAAGTGTTATGTAAGATGATCAATGTGTTTGATGAAATGCTCAAATGAGGAATTTATTTGGATGGTTTGTTAAATACTGATATGATTATCACATGTGTCTACCTATTGCATCTGAATAAGATTGGGGCTACCACGTAGCCCAGGCGATCAGTAACAGTCCATGTACAGGTGGCCGAATTAGTCTCGTCACATTGGGTAACTCGACGAATCTGAGTCGCACGACGATCGTCGACAGTGGTTAGGCCACAAGGCGTGCTTATGCGCTCCATGTCGATTAAGTCAATGTGTGCTCATACTAATCTAACTTGCCAAACAAATCGATCGGCCTATTGTGTGTTTACCATGTATGGACATCACTGCTTGAATCTAAGGTACTACTTACCAATGTGAAAGCCCATTTCAACCATGGTACCACGATCCGCTAAGACTCATGAGTCGGGCATGGTAGTATAGGACATCATGGTCGAGCTGTCGGCCTACACTGGGGTGACGAGCCTCCCTGTAGTGACCAGTGAGCAACCCAAACTCGTGAACCGGACATGGTGGTATGGGACACCGTGTTCGAGCTGTCGGCCTACGCTAAGGTGATGAGCCTTCTCGTAATGACCGCGAGTATAAACTTTGAATTTGACTATCGACTACTTTTCATTAGGAGTGATGCCCTATAACTTGCCTATCGTATGTGGTTAACTAGGATTGACGACCTTAGATGGATCCTTCGGTTTGGGTCAATGATATAAAGGGAGGTACCTTAGCTTCTTGAACCTGCTGTATGAATAAGCCTAATTAAGTACTCAGCTAACACGACCATGCATCGTATTGCATGTGCTTTGGCGAGGAAGTTGCACTTTAGGGAGGTTGTCATGCGCGAACTTAGTTGTCAGAGTCACTTGTGAGGGAGGTTTGTGTGAGGGCATGCATCATTACTGCACTCCATTCCTACATTAACAAGAGTAGTTAGGAAGTGATTGTTGTATTGCTTTATCATTATTTCTTGATTGACTTGATAACATGTTAACCTTTGCCTTACAGTACCACTGAGTTGATCACTCACTCCCACCCTGGGACGGTGTTTTAGAACACCAACTAGACTCTGGTTTAGATGCAGGTATTGACGGAGTCTATGCGACGGAGCAGGATTTCATGGACGAGGATGAACAATTCTCCTACGTTCAGCTCTCAGGCGGGTCTATGTAGATCTCGTGTTGATTCGATGGATTATAGGGACATATGGATTAGTTGGACACTTTACATTTTGATATTTTGTCAATTTTGAAACATATATATATATATATATATATTCAACCTGGTAACATACTCATACTCTGGAGATTACGAAACACTTATATACTTAAATGTACATGTTTTAGTTTCCGCTTACTTAATTTAATTATATCTGGAGTATGATATGCTGTTTTAGTATAATCCCACTCATGTTTAACTCATTCATATGGACGAAATCTGAACATCATCATCCATGTTGCATAAGTGATGTGCTGGATCTCGGGAGTAGAGCTTTGCTTGACCCTCGAAATTTGGGGCGTTACATTTATGCCCTACACAAGAGCAAAGGTCCTACACAAAGCACCTAGGTTTTAGGCCACACAGGCCAAGGATCCACACAAGGAACTTAGGTTTTAGGCTACACAGGCCAAAGGCCCACATAAGGAACCTGAGTTTTAGGTCACATAGACCAAATGTCCACACAAGGAACGTAGGTTTTAGGCCGCACAGGCCAAGGGTCCACACAAGGAACCTAAATTTTAGGCCACACAGGCTAAGGACCTAGACAAAGGACCTGAGTTTAGGCCACACAGGCCAAAGACCTGCACAAAGGACCTGAGTTTATGCCCTACACAAAAGCAAAGGTCCTACACTAAGCACCTAAACGTACTCTCCCATCGAAGGCCTCCTATGAGGGCTTGAAAGGTTTAAGATGCACCTATAACCTAGATCTACACAAAGAATGATCAACAGGGTCTCTGGACTCTAATGACTTACAGATAAGTAGATGAGCCCCGTTCTGCACGTTAATGAAGATATACTTCCTTGTTGACGGAGATTCTTCAGCTCCCTTGATTCGCAACACTGATGATGCTCCAATGTAAGGTGACGGGTTGGGTCAAGGTTATGTTAGAATTTACTCCAATGAATCTTACTCATTTTGAGAGACGAAGAGATTTCAAGCTCTTTAAGCATTCAAGGGATCCCAGCTCGATGATTTGCCATTAAGATGGTATCTGGATGATCCTTGAATGAGGAAGTTCATTCACCAATCCACTCTATTAAATATCAATGATAAGGGTGGATTGAAGGATGAACTCCCATGAGAAAAAAGGCTTAGGGTAGGTGGTACGCAATTACTCTCTCAAAGCTCTCTCTCTTTTTCTCAATACATCAATCAAGAACAAGCTCTCCTTATAAAGGTAAAAAGTTCCAACGAAAACAAAATTGTCAGTTACTGACTGAGTTCGTCATCGAACCTGATTTGATGTCATCGAACGTATACTTTCGATGCCATTAAATTTGATTCGATGTCATTGAGATTTAAACTTTGATGTCATCGAATTTTAGTTTGATTCCTTGACATAGCTTTACACAAGAGCTTGTTGGATGCTTTAAGGTTGACTACGATGTCATCGAGCCTGATTCGATGTCATTGAATTTCAAAGTTCGATGTCATCGAATCCCAGTTCGATTCATTGATCTTTTCAGAAGATATTCCTTGAAAGCTCGTTGGACACTTCCTTGTCCACTTTCGATGTCATTGAACTAGTTTCGATGTCAGCAACGTTTGAATTTCGATGTCATCGAGGCTAGCTCGATTCCTCGAACATTTCCATTTGATTTTCCTTTCAAGCTTGCTGGACTAGACTTGTCCAGATTCGATGTCATCAAACCTTGCTCGATGTCAACGAAGTTTGAATTTCAATGACATCGAATCTCGTTTGATTCCTCAAGCAATGTCAGAATATTTTACCAAGAAGATTTACTGAACAAAGCTCTAAGTTCTTCGATTACATCGACTAACCTTCGATGTCATTGATTACTGATGTTCGATGTCATCGGAGGTATGTTCGATTCATCGAATATTCTGCCCAAATATTTTGTGGTTGCTGGACATAAAAGGTCTCATTTCGATGTCATCGAACCTGAGTGTTCAATGTCATCGACTTTAGCTTGATGTTATCGAACTAAGTTGAAAACTTAGAAAATTTTCATTTTGAAACAGGTTTTCAAACTTTTAACTCCTATGTTGTTCTAAGGCTTTTAAGGATTTATTCACCTGGGTGTTTTTGGGACATGGGATGTGAGGCGTAGTTTACCTTCGACGAGCTTGGAACACACATCCGGTTGAGGCAATAGGTTGAACGATCTTCATATGGGGCTCACTTGACTCATCGACTCATCCCTCACGCTCATTTACAAACCAGGGCACTTTCGATCATCGCAAAAAAAGGAGAATGTGATGAGAAAGTTTTCCACTCCCCCTAAGATGGATAAAAGAATGAAGGAGTTGGCTAAGTAAGTTGCCCAAATGAATGAAAAGGCAAAGAAAATGATGATTCAGGTGAATCAGGACAACGATCAGTTTGAGAAGAGAAGTCATTCTCCTAGAAAAAGTTTGCTCCTAACAGATGGGTCCAAGAAAGAAACTCTATCTCCAAAAAACAATCCAGACCTAAAGAAGGTTATATCAAAATAGGTCGTAAATGACAAAACAAATTGTCTAGTAATTCATACAGCTCTCAAAGCTGGTAGTAATGCCAGATGGTATTTGGATAGTGGTTGCTCTATACACATGAAATGTGACAGGATCCAATTTTGCCATTACACTAATTTTGATAGTGGGTCAGTTAAATTTAGAGATGAAAAAACCGCTCGGATTGTTGGGTGAGGAACTATTGCTGGGGAAGGTTGCCCAAGATTGAGAACTATATTTATATATATTTTTATATATATATTTCTATGTATAAATATATATTTATATGTATAAATATATAATATATATGTTATACATATATATATATATATATATATATACAGATATAAATATGTATATATATATATATAAATATGTATATACATATTATATATATATATATATATATATATATATATGTATATATATGTATATACACACACACATATATATATCTATATATATATATATATATATATATCTATGTATATATGTATATATATGTATATCTTTGATGTCTCTCTCTGTCTCTATGTCTCTTTGCTGTATCTCTCTTTGATGTATATGATGTATATGTGTATATATTTTATGTATATGATGTATATGAGGCCCATTTAATGTGCCTATTTAATGTGCCTATATTTGATGTATATGAGGCCCATTGGTGCCTATATGAGGCCCATTTAATGTATATGAGGCCCATTGGTGCGACCCAGGTGATGTGGCCCATTGTGATGTATTTATGGCCCATTTGGCAAGGCCCATTGCGGTGTATTTATAGCCCATTTAGCAAGGCCCATTGTGGTGTATTCATGGCCCATTTGGCGAGGCTCGATGTGTTGTATATGTGGCCCATGTGTGAGGCCGATGTGATGTATACGTGGCCCATGTGTGAGGCCCGATGTGATATATATGTGGCCCTCGAGTGAGGCCCATGGTGATGTATATAAGGCCCTTGTGTGAGGCCATGAGCCCACTATACGCTTGGCTCTATGTGGGTCACTTCTTGGGAGCAATGTTGGTTAAATGTCCACATTGATGGGCAATGATGGTTAAATGTCCACATTGTGACCTTCCCTTAGGCCTTTGTTAGGCCCATTCTCATCATTCTCTAAGTGGGTCAACCCAAATTACTGGGCCCCATTGATATCGCATGATCCATCTATTCATATTGAGATATCCCAAGATGTTGGGCCCCCATTGGTTGTTAGTAAGATTATTTCTTTCACCTTGGAGTCCACCTTGTGTATGTATTGGGCCCCATAGGGAAGTCCAGTTTATTGTGCGATAGAGAAGGTAAGGAAGCCCACTTATGGTACTTAGACTCGGCTCTGCCCTCGGTGGGGGATATTGTGACGCTCCGTCACTGTTGCACACGTGAGCGGACACACGTAGGCAGACACTGATGTGGGTGGGGCCTAAGGGCCTGAGCAAGCTACCAGTGGTTAGTAGGCTACTGTGCACACAGTGAAGGCAGAACTTTATCCCACATCAGAAGCATCGTCCAATATTGTGGTGGCTATAAGTTGGATTCCTTCCTTAACTGTTGTGACGCGTTTTAAATCGGTGAGTTTCGGCAAAGCCGTCTATATCACCCCTTGCTGTAAATGGAAGGATATACAGTATCGGGTGTACCCACTGTTTAGAGCATATCTTGATATTTGGACTAGATCTGTCGTCCTTCTATGGACCCCATCATTCGTATGCATGTTGTGAGGGATGATTGATTAAAGCATGTGCCATTGGGCTGAGATGTTTATGGGACTCCTTGTGAGACAGAGTTGCCCCCACATGATCACGCGATACACGCAGGTTTGATGCATGGCCTAGATACAACTGGCGGTATTCGTAGACTCATCGGGATTTGCATATTGCATTGCATCCTCAATATATGATATTTGGCTTACTATGTATCCGCATTGCATAGCTGATCTACATTGCTTCCTTAGTATATGATATTGACTTATTATGTTTTTGCATCGCATAGCCTAGATAAGGCTGATGATATTTATGGACTTACCGGTATGTTTCCGCATTGCTCTGATATCGCGTACTTAACACTTACATTGTGCACACACTTACACCACCCTCTAAGCTTTCTATAAGCTTATGCACAATAGATGTGTGCAGGTGGCATTAGGTCGCAGTAGTGTTGAGCTTGGAGCGTGCAGCTATCTTCTGGAGCTTGATTTCCGATATATGTATTTCCCTTTCAGTATTGTATTCAACTGTTTATATTAGTGGATATGTGATGATGATGTTGCCTTTGTGATTTGGGTAAACTTGTGGTTATGCTTATTACGAGTTAAATATATGTTGGAAAATCCTCATTGTAGGATCCCAAGATCGGAATCTGGCATATGGGCACTGGGAGCCGAAAATGGGGTACTACGGATGCTGTCGGCACCGGATTCGGCGATCGGGAATTTTATTATCCCGATTTTTGAGTTTGGGGCGTGGCAAAAAGTCTATGTAGAACAACTAAAGGGTCTATCGACCCTAAATATCCTCATTAGGTATATAGATTGAAGAAAGCATTTTATGGTCTTAAACAAGCCCCTCGTGTATGGTATGAAAGGTTGACTCAATTTTGATCGACCATGATTTTTCTAGGGGGAGTGTGGGCACTCTTTGTTTAAAAGACCGAGGATTTAATTCTTATAGCTCATATTTACATGGATGATATAGTTTTTTGTTCCACATGTGAGGAGATGGCTCACCAATTTGCCCACTTGATGTAATTTAAGTTTGAAATGAGCATGGTGGGTGAGCTAAATTATTTTCTAGGATTATAGGTTAAACAACTCGGAAATGACACTTTTGTGAGTTAGACCAAGTAAACTAAGGAATAAGTAAAAAGATTTGGCCTTGAGTCTAGTCATATTCATCATATGCCTATGAGCACCACACTAAAGTTATCTAACGATATATCAGGAAAAAGTGTAGGTCAGCACTTATACTGTGGTATGATTGGCGACCTTCTTTATTGTTAAGGGTCAAATATTGCATATTATCCCCCATTTATTTCTTGGTTTTACAAACATAATATGGGTTAATGGTAAATTTTACATGTGTTTATGTTTCAAGGTGAATTTAAGAGCTTGGATTTAAAAGAATGCTAAAGGCATGGATGTAGTGCTCAAAAGTCACCAAAGCAAAGAAGGGATCTTTGGAGACCAAGATTGAAGATTTCAAGACTCCAAGATCCAAGAAAACCAAGTGGAGAAGGAAGGAAGTCGAAAGAACAAGCATAGAAATCACAAAGACTGTGCCATCGAGACCTGTTCAATGACATTGAAGATCCGTTCGACGACATCAAATTTATGAGGGAAAATTGAGTTGGTTGCTGGATAGATTGGGTGCTTTTCTCGATCAATCGAAGGCATGTTCGATGACTCGAAGGAAGGTGCTCGATGACATCGAAGACTGCTCGATGGCATCGAATTTATTGAAGAAATTGAAGCCACTCGCTGGACTGTGTTGGACACATTCTCAATGACTCGAAGACCTGTTCGATGAATCGAAGCTTTGTTCGATGACATTGAAGGACAGTTCAATGACATAGAGACTTACGCGTGCGAAAGAGCGAAAAGGCATGACTTCTTGATTCAAACCCCTTTGATGACATCGAAAGGTGTTTGATGACATCGAAGGTGTTACGCAGTGTTTATGCGGACTGGTTAAAGTTGATCCAATTTTGCGATTTTGCAAAACTTGGCTTATAAATAGGGGGTTTCCTAAGTGTTTCTAGGATATCTAGGGTTTGGAGAAGTAGACTAAAAGGGCGGAGCCGCTTCCCAAAAGTTCTTCTTCCCTTCTTCTTAGTTTTTAATGCTTTCTTCTAGAGTTTTTAATCCAATCATGTATATGGTTGGCTAGATCCTTTAGCTAGGGCTAAGGGGTGAAGCTTGTAGCACGGTTGTGATGTTTTTCTTATTTGATTCTTGTTATTGTTGAACTCCTTTGATTCTAGTTTGATATTTAAGGAATACTTTTAGTTTTTAATGGTTTGTTGTGACTTAAATTACAATAGATCTGCAATAGCTTGAAGTATTTATTTTATTTTATTTTTTATTTGGAGTTTATGAAAATAGGAAATCCTATTGTTCTCCATCGTCCCTTGGGCATGGCTGAGTGATGGAATCCCTTCTATTCTTCACAATTCTCCCATGATGGTTGTTGGATCGGTATATCCTGTTGTCTACTATAGTCTCCTGGGCATGATTAGGTGATGGAATCACTTCTAATCCTCACAACTATCATTCGTTGAGAATTAGGTCAATGGAAGTTCATATATGAGTTTATTGAATATCTTCTAATTGGATAGGATAGGACTCCAATTTCAATTGACTGCCTTGAATTAAATAAGGAAGCATCCTAATAGCTACAAGTGGATCCCTGGAAACCCTAGTTCCCACCTTTAAATTACTTGAGTTTTTACACGAACACTTCATAATTACTCCCTCTACTTTCCTGATTTAGGTTTACATCTTCTTTTAGTTCTACTTCTAGTTGCTCTTAGAAAACATATGAGATTAGTCCCTGTGGATTCAACCTCGGTCTCACCGAGATTATTACTGCTTTTGACCCTACACTTGGGGTTATGAACATTTATCTCACATCCAGCAAGCTAGACATAACATTTAATGTGGGGCCATGTGCTCGATTTCAGGCTGACCCTAAAGAAACATCTAACTACTGTAAAAAGAATTATTAGGTATGTGGCGGGGACTACGGATTTTAGCCTTTAGTACCCATTTGATATTACGACAACAATTGCAGGGTACTCAGATGTTGATTGGGCTGGGAACATGGATGATCGGAAATTCATTAGCGGCAATTGTTTTTACATCAGGAACTGCTTAGTATCATGGCATAGCAAGAAGCAAAACTCTATCCTTCTATCCACTGCGAAAGCTAAGTACATTGCAGCCGGTAGTTGTTGCGCCCAACTCTTATGGATGAAGTAATTATTAACGAATTATGCGATCAAGCAGGACAAGATGACACTAATCTATGATAATACAAGTGCCATCAACATATTAAAGAATCCTGTCTAACATTTTAGGATGACATATATTGATATGCAACACCATTTCATTAGAGAGCTCATTGATGAGCAAATCATTTTGCTGTATGATGTGCCTATTAAGAGGCAATTGGTCGATATATTAACCAAACCCTTGATTTGAAGACCTTCAAAAGTCCATTAAGGTGTGCGTATTATAGTTAGGTCATCATCTTAAATGGTTTCATTGGTATATCTGAGGAGTTTAGCCTCATATAGTGGACTTCATAGGCAAATTTGAGGATTCGAACGTCTTTTTTTTTTTTTTTTTTTGTTGAGTGTGTATTTTAGGATTGGAAATCCCAAACTTTGTATAAAATTTTAAAAAATTTCTTTTTTTGACAAAGTTGGAATGTAGTAACCCCCTAACTCTGTATGATCGATGATGTCGTCGGGATGCTTTAATGACATTGAAGCGTTACTTTGATGCCATCGAATCGTTGGGTCAGCAACTTAAAACCCCTCGTGACATTTCATATTCATATTTCGGTTTTGGGTTTTCATTTTTTTTTTTTGCTTACAACAAATTTTCGGTTGAAGAGGGAGTGCTTGCTCAAGCTAAGCTCCAAATCCATGGCTTTTTGAATCAAATGTTCGTCTTTAACCTTCATACTTTTGATTTGGTGTATCTCTTGATCGATGGGTGTCTTCTTCTTTTGACATTCTTAAGTGTTTTTATGCTCTTCACCGTTTTCTCTCTCATTCTCTCGATTAGGGTTTGAATCATTAAGGAATTGTGGTTAGAGGTTGAAATACTCAGATTCTCAACACAATCCATACCCCATTTGTCCTCATTTGCAATTTTCTATTTAGGGTTTTGTGCTGACCATTGGTTGTGTAATTGGGATTGCCTCTTGTTGTTCTTATGTTAAATCAATCAGCATCATACCAAAAGATAACAAAAGGAAGACTCCAATGGATGGCATGCCATCTCGACAGACCCACATGAAAAAACTGGCGCCTAGGAGGGCTAACCATGCTTCCCATTAGTCACCATTTTCTTAACCCTCATCTAGTGCATCCAAACCATCAGGGGACCTTTAGTGCCTAAAACACAAGTAAAGGATACATCATTGGCCAAATACAAAGGTTGTAAGATTATCTACGAACGTAGCGTTGACGTTAAGTGAGTTCAACCTTATGGCATAGATGAATTATTGCGGTCCATAAGTTGGGAAAATGTCCCAAAGTTCGGGGGAGTGGTTCAAAAGAAACTAGAATATAAATTTCTGTCTAAATGTAAAAACCCAATCCTTCATCCCCGTCCATATATGTTAATATTGATGGTCGTCTCACTTGGATTACCCTCGCTCGTTATAGCCACTCTCATAGGTATTCTAATGTCTTGAGAGACCCAAACTAGATTATGACCTGGCCTCCCCACAAATACGTGTTACGATGACCAAGTTTCTTTGCAACAGGTGCGAGAAGCCATGGATAAAAGGCAATGCCCTTCAATCATCCATGATGTCTAGTTCGTATATAGGGCTGTACATCGAGCCGAGTCAAGTCAAGTTGGGCCAAGCTTGGCTTGACTCGTCCGTGCTATACTCGAGTTCGAGCTCGAGCTCGCCTTAGAGCTTAACATTGAAGCTTGGCTTGTTTGCCAAAGCTTTCGAGTCGATCTCGAGTAGAGCTAGTGGTTCGAGTCGAGTCGATCTTGTTCATATGTCAACCCATCGCCCAACTTGACCCAAACCCGCACTCGACTCAACCCAGCGCCCAACCCGACCCAACCCAGCCCTCACCGCGACCCAAACCCGCACCCGACTCATATTAATCCATGATTTATGTATATATAAATATAAAAAAACATTAATCACACACCTTTGTGATGGCCGAATCGGCAGAGCTTGAGACGAGTTGGGATTGGACGCGGGTTGAGAGAAGTCGCCTAGTGGGCTGATTCGAATTGGGTTGGGACTTGGGCGTGGATCAGGGAGAGGAGATCTAGGAGAATGAGAGAAAGAGAGAGATAGAGAGGGGTAGAGAGCTCCTTGGGCGGGCATAGATGGCAACCGGCGGGCTGTGACGGGTTGGGTATGGTAAGGGAAATAGAGGAATGGGGAGTTGGGTAGGGTCGGGTACGGTTTGTAAAATGTTTTTTTTTTGTAAAAGTTATATATAATAATAATAATAATAATAATAATAATAATAATAATAATATTTATTGCTTAAGCCGAGTCCAGCTCGAGTTTGAGCTTCGAGTCGAGTTGATATGCACCATGCTCGAACTCGGCTCGAACTCAACTCAAGCTTTTTAAAACTAGCTTCACTCGCCCCGAGTCGGCCATTCAGGCCGTGTCAATTCGAGCTGACTTATGTCGAGTCGATCGAGCTTTTCGAGCTAGCTCGATTCGTGTACAACCCTATTTGTATAAGCTTCTTCGCTCTCTACGAATGTCTATCCATGAGGGTTTGACCATGTTGACTTGATGTCTTTTATGGTTGATATACTTTATAATGTCGGGATGCGTGCTAGACTCTGTCTTCCTTCTATAATTCTACATTAGCTTGCACTTGTCATAAGAGAAGTCAACCGACGATTTTGCCGTTTGGTCATCTTATTTGTCTATTGGCAAGGGATTGCAGATTTTCTCCAACAAATGATACCTCGATTCCCCCCCCCCCCCCCCCCCAAGATCACAGGGGATAGCTTGAAGAAGATGAATCTCCCACAACCAAAGGAGGAAGCACGAGATGTGGGAGAAGATGCACCACATACAAGAGAGCATGTGTGTCACGCCCCAAACTCGCACAACTCGTCCAATTGCTTCTGCAGTTCCCGCAACTCCAATGGTGTCATGTGATACGGGGCCTTTGAGATAGGCGTTGTATCGGGCACGAGGTCAATATGAAACTCAGTATGTCGATGATGTGACAACCCTGGAATCTCTTGAAACACATCCAGAAAATCGCAAATTGTAAGTGCTATAGTTTATATCCCTGTTTGTTGTCAAATTTGTGGTGCCAAAATCACTGTTATATATAACTTGCATAAATGAAGCTCTCTCAAAGATCAACACTCATGAACAAGTAAAGCTCACAACAAGCAAAGCTCATAAGTACAAAGATCAACCTTGACAGCAAGAACTGCTCACAAGACATGACTCAAGCTGCAAGACTTCAAGAAGAGTACAAGGTAGTTCGTAAAGAACTCAAGACACTTTCAAAATTGAGCTACATCAAGATTTCAAGATTGAGCTACATCAAGATTTCAAGATTGAACTACATCAAGACTTCAAGACTTATACTTCAAGGTCACTAGTTCCTAATGTTTCAATGTCCTTACTTCTTGGTTGAGGTTTGACTGACCTTAGGTTGACCTTAGAAGTAGGTCACTTTGGATACATAAATCGGATGTTTTTTTTACATAAGTTTGGTCTGTTTTTTGACTAGTCCTAGGCCTTCTTCGACTAGTCCTAGATTTGCTTCTACCAGTCTAAGAAATTCCTCGATCAGTCGTGAGTTTGTTACAAAAATTGGATAATTTCTATTAGGCTTCGACTAGTCAAGGAATCTGTTCGACCAGTCGAAGGAACAGTGTCGACTGCATCTTCGACCAGTCGAAAGTCTTCGACTCAAAGTCCAGCGATGAATTTTAAGTTCTTCAACCAGTTGAAGAAGACCTTCGACTAGTTGAAGGTGACCTACGACCAGTCGTAGAATGGTCAAAGCTTATCGCGCCTGATTTTTCAAATATCTGTTATTGCTTCGACTAGTCGAAGAGCTCCCTAGACCAGTCGAAGACGCGATCTGCTCACCTATAAATAGAGCACGAATCTCAGAAGAAATCATAGAATTGATTAATCCATTCAAGCCAATCTTCATCGAACTTCTGAGAGATAATTCTGTGCTCCATCTAAGCTAATTGTGCTTATTTAATATTCTCTTTCCTTAGCTTTATTTAATTGATTTTGTTTCTGCTATTCCAATCTAATTTGATAAGAGGAATTGTTATTCCCTTTCTTTGGAATCAAAATCAATTAAGGCAAGCCCTACTTGGTTTAATTTAAAATCTATTAGAATTAGAACCATTATAATTGAGTACTGGACATTGAACTTGGACATTCAATCATCTACTCTGACTTGGTTCTACCGGGCTGCTACAACGAAGGAGATAATCAGGTATTTTACATTTAATTGTAAATTCCTTTCTGTTTTGGTTTCTTTCAAGATTTGCCAGAAAAATCTTGTTGTATTGGTTATCTGAGGAGAGCCAGGAAAACTCAGAAGTGAGGTTTTTTAATTGTGTAAGCCCACAGACAAAGACACAATTGTAAAGGTTTTGGGTGAACCTGTGAAAACCTATTTTGTTAGTGAACGCTAATATCCCCTGTGTGAGGATATTAGGAGTGGAGTAGCATTCTGCGAGGCTGTTGTTTAACAATTGGTGAACACACAGGCGAACCACTATAATCCCTTGTGTTGTGGTTGAATGATTTATACTTCTAATCTTTATTTATTCATTTGTGGGATGTATGTATGGTGGTGAATGTTGTAATCATTTAATTCAAGCATTGTGGGAATTTTGTAATAGTTTAAAATTTATTTTCTACTATTCCTTTATCAGCTTGATATTCAATTTCCTTTAAAAGTTGTTCCAGTAAGGTTGACCTGCCATTTTTATGGTGTATGGCTGTCCCTAGAACAATACATTTGTGATGACAATTTATTTCAATTCAGTTTGTATTTATTTTTGTATTCCTCTTTGGTTTGAGATTTGATACAAAGATCTTTCTAGAAATAAGGTTGTCCTACCATAAACTCTGGTTTTTGGTGTAAGGTTGTCCTTAGAACAACATTTGTATCAACCTCTCAAGATCTGAATTTTGAGGTTGTTTTACTTTCCTGCATTGTGATTTACTTTGGCTATCATATTCTTTTTAATTCCGCTGTTATAAGTTTTATTTGGCATTGTCCTATTCACCCCCCTCTAGGACATATAGCTAGGCCTTTTCAAGTGGTATCAAAGCCTAATAGCTCTTTTTAATTCTTGGATTTATTTCCTTAGCTAACGATTTAAGCTATTTAAGATGTCAAATTTTGATAGCCTTTCAGTCACTAGGCCTCCACCCTTTGATGGCTCCAACTATGCCAATTGGAAAGCCAGAATGAGGATCTTCCTCAAATCAATGGATGAAAATGTGTGGCAAGCCACAGTGACTGAATGGAAACCTCCTATCATGGAAGTTACTGGGGTTGATGGTTCAAAATCTATGAAAGTCACACCATATTACCAATGGACCACACTTCAGAAAAGTGAGGGTAGTGCAAATGCTAAAGCACTAAATGCAATTACTTGTGCACTATCACCGGATGAGTTCAAAAGAATCATTTCCTGTGATACTGCAAAGCAAAATCTATGAAAGTCACACCATATTAGAAATGACACACGAGGGTGCTACAATTGTCAAAAAATCTAAAGTCCAACTCCTCACAACCAGATTTGAAGAAATTCATATGAAGGAAAATGAAATGTTTATGGACTTTTACACTAGATTGAACGACATTGTAAACTCAATGTGGGGTCTTGGCGATAAAATCCCAGAAAGTAAAGTGTGTGCAAAGATATTACGCTCACTTTTTGAACGGTTCAATTCTAAAGTAACCGCGATCCAGGAACTTCGTGATACGGATAATATGAGGGTAGAAGAACTAGTTGGTTCTCTGCAAACCTACGAGTTAAACTTTAAAGCTCCTAAAGGTAAATCTATCACACTAAAATCTTCTAAATGTAATTCAGAAGAGAATTCTGATTCAGAAGATGATATGACTCTTTTAGCTAAGAAATTTTACAAGATTTTCAAATGCAAGAAAATGGTTGATTTTCAAAAATCAAATGACAAAAAGAAGTTTAGACCCAAATCTCGAAAATCTTTAAAAGATAGTCAATGTTACAACTGTCAAGAATATGGACACTTAGCAAATAGATATCCTAAAAAGGACAAACCCAAGAAGAAGGGTATGTTGGCTACATGGGATAAATCATCTGATTCTGAAGCTTCTTTTGAATCAGAAGATTCTGAAACTGAGTCAGGCAATGAAGTTAAAGCTCTTATGACTCTAGCCAAATTCACATTTTCAGATAATGACTCAACAAGTGAAGAAAATCTGAGTAGTGAATGTGAAAATGAAGATGATCTTCAAGACGCTTACAATGCCCTATATAAGGAAAGTTGTAAAATTGCTGTCAAACTTAAACTTCAAAAAGAAAAGTTTTCTAAACTCAAAGAATGTTTTGAATCACTTGTCTTAGAAAAATCACAAATTTCTGATTGTTTTGAAAAATCAAAATGCGATTTGGAATTCAAAAAACTCCCTAATTATTGATTTGAAATCTGAAATTGAGAAACTCAAAACTGAAGTATCTTCTCTTCTGAGTCTAAAGGACACATGGAAATATGCCCAAGGTGATCCAAAGTTAGAAAAACTTTTATCCGGATCAAGAAAATGTGGCGATCTATCCGGGTTGGGCTATGATAAAAATCTATCTCCTAAACAAAAGTATACTCCTCCTATGTTTGTTAAAGGAGAGTCCTCAAACTCAAAAGGGAAAAGTACTTATCAAGATTTTTCTAGAAATTCAAAAACTTTTTAAAAACCTAGAAGCAGCCATGTCAACTTTAATCAGAAACGAAATCCACTAGCTGAAAAGATAGTTGATTTACTCAAGGAGCTCTTAAAATCTAACTCTATAGGTCATTCTTACAACTATAAACAAAAGAAGACCAACTATGTTCCTAAACCCAAAACAGTTATGAAATGGGTTCCTAAAGTCGCCTGCTTGGTTGCTCACACTGCTTTCAAAGCAACAAGTCATTCAAAGTGGTACCTAGACAGTGGATGCTCCAGGCATATGACAGGTGACAAAGCTTTATTCACGGATCTGAAAGATATGACTGATGGTTCAGTCACATTTGGTGATGGTAGCAACTGCAAGATTATAGGCCAAGGTATGGTTCAACTTTTTAATCTTCCTGTGTTTAAAAATGTTTTATATGTTGAAGGCTTAAAACATAACTTGCTTAGTATATCTCAAATATGTGATAATAACCATAGTGTTCGGTTTTCTAATCAAAGCTGTGAGATACTAAACAATAAGGGTTCTGTAATATTAACTGGACGTAGAACGTCTGAAAATTGCTATACTATTAGCGAATCCAGCTCATCTAATCAAACATGTTACATGGTCCATACAGATGAGACTGATTTATGGCACAAACGTCTTGGACATGTACATTATCGAAATTTATATAGATTGAGCAAACGAGAACTTATAAGAGGTTTACCCAAACTTCAGAAATTAGATAAAATGTGTGGTGAGTGCCAGATAGGCAAACAAACAAGGAACTCACACAAAAAGGTGAATTCAAATACCACATCAAGACCACTCGAACTCCTCCACATGGATCTAATAGGACCTACCAGAACGGAAAGTCGTGGTGGGAAAAAGTATATCCTGGTAATAGTTGATGACTTTACTAGATTTACATGGGTAGTCTTCTTAAGGGATAAATCTGAAACCCTTGAAGAAGTAAGAAAAGTTCTCAAAAGGATTCAAACTGAAAAATGTTCTCAAATCAGTAAGATTCGTAGTGATCATGGATCTGAATTTGAGAATAACAATTTTGAGAAGTTCTGTACAGACCAAGGAATATTACATAATTTCTCTGCTCCCAAAACTCCACAACAAAATGGAATTGTAGAAAGAAAGAATAGGGTGCTTCAAGAAATGGCTAATGTCATGTTGAATAGCATGAAGCTCTCTAAAAATCTTTGGGCTGAAGCAGTCAACACAGCTTGCTATATTATTAACCAAGTCTACACTAGCAAAGATAATAATGAAACGACTTACGAATTGTGGTTAAATAAAAAGCATACTGTCAAATACTTTCAAGTTTTTGGTAGCAAGTGCTATATTTTACGTGATCGTGAAAATTTAGGAAAATTCAATACGAAGAGTGATGAAGGGATTTTTCTAGGATATTCCTTAAACAGTCGAGCTTATAGGGTTCTGAACAAAAGAACTGGTGTGATTCAAGAGTCCATCAATGTTGTCATTGATGATCACTTAAACACGCTAATCCCTAATTCAGATAATGATGAAGTTATAATTATTGATAAACCTGTTACTTCATCGAATCAGACTGATTCTGAGTTGAGGACTGTTAAAGATCATCCAACCACACAAATTCTTGGAAACCCTCTCACCGGTGTTCGCACCCGTAGACAACTTGAGGATATATGTAATTATGTATGTTTTACATCCCAAATAGAACCATCTAATGTAAAAGAAGCTCTTGCTGATGAGAACTGGATTATTGCGATGCAAGAAGAACTCAACCAATTTGTAAGAAATGATGTTTGGTATCTCGTACCAAGACCTAAAGATAAACACATCATTGGAACAAAATGGATTTTCAAAAATAAGTTTGACAAGTGTGGAAATATAATTAGAAACAAGGCTAGACTAGTGGTACAAGGTTATACTCAAATTGAAGGAATTGATTTTGATGAAACTTTTGCACCAGTAGCACGTCTTGAATCTATCAGACTATTTATATCTATTGCATGTTTTAGAAAGATAAAGATCTATCAAATGGATGTGAAAAGTGTTTTTCTAAATGGCGATTTACATGAAGAAGTCTATGTTGAACATCCAATGGGTTTTGAAGATCCCAAAAATACTGATCATGTGTATCGGCTTAAAAAGACACTTTATGGATTAAAACAAGCACCTAGGGCATGGTATGAGAAACTAACAAAATTTCTTTTAAGTCATAATTTTCAAATGGGATCTGTTGATAAAACTCTGTTTGTTAAAAAACATAATGATCATATCTTAATGGTTGATGATATCATTTATGGATCAACTTGTACTGACTTGACTACTGAGTTTGCAGATTTGATGAAATCACAGTTCGAAATGAGCATGATTGGGGAATTGACTTATTTCCTTGGATTGCAAGTAAAGCAACAACCTGAAGGAATATTCATTTCTCAATCTAAGTATGCTTTGAATTTAATCAAGAGATTTGGATTTGAGAATGGCAAGAATTTCGATACTCCTATGAGTACTACCCTGAAACTCTCAAAAGACTCTAATGGTAAAAATGTTGACTCAAAACTTTATCGGAGTATGATTGGTAGTTTGTTATATTTAACTGCTAGTAGACCTGATATTTCTCTAAGTGTTGGTATTTGCGCAAGATATCAATCTGATCCAAAAGAATCTCACTTGATTGCTGTCAAGCGGATTATTAGATATGTCACAAGTACTGTAAATCTCGGTCTCTGGTATCCTCATGAGACTAGTGTCCAATTAGCAGGGTACTCGGATGCTGACTGAGCTGGTAACCTAGATGATAGAAAATCAACCAGTGGTGGTTGTTTTTACATTGGAAATTGTCTAGTTTCCTGGTTTAGTAAGAAACAAATTCTATATACTTTCAACAGCTGAAGCTGAGTATATCGCAGCTGGTAATGCATGTACACAGCTTGTTTGGATGCAACGAATGCTAAGTGATTATGGAATTAAAAAGATTCTATGTTATTACATTGTGATAATTCCAGTGCGATAAAATTTTCAAAAAATCCTATTCAGCATTCTCGTACTAAGCACATTGACATTAGATTTCATTATATTCAGGAATTATTATAAGAAAAAGTTATATCTCTAGAATATATTCCTACCGAAGATCAACGAGCTGACATTTTCACAAAACCTCTCGATAAAAGCAGGTTCAAAAAGATAAAATTTGATCTTGGCATGTGCATTTTAAAATGATTATTTATGCCTACTTGTATCATAGTGTATATATTTGCTAGGTGATTCCAATTTTGATAATTTGCAAGAAATATGAGTTTTGATCATTCTTCGACCAGTCGTGAATATACTTGACCAGTCGACCTTCGACCGGTCGTAGATATCCATGACCAGTCGTAGATCTCGGGAATCACTTAAAATTTGGGGATTTTGCTTTCTTCCTCATTCCTTTCCTCTCTAAGGAGCCGAGCTTCGACTTGTCAAACCCATTGTTCATGTTCTTCAAGGTTAGTGTTCCAAATCACGTTTTTCTTGCAGATTTGTGTCTAGATTGTTTACTTTTCAAGCTTTAAGCTTTGTATTTGGATTTCATTGAGATTTGGGGTTTGGATTTTGAAAAATCTGTTTTGAGTAAACCCACTTCTCAATCCTTTGCAACTTCTTATTTCCTTGATATCTTTGTTGCAAATGGCTTCTAGAGGTAGAAAAACTACTTCCCGTGGTCCTTCTTCTTCCTCCAGATCGACTATTATCTCTAAGCGTCATCTTCTTGTTCCCAATGATGATCCATCTTATGTTAGGGACATTAGATTACGTAATGTTATTGTTGAACATCCTGTTGATGTTAATCATATTGCACCTTTTGACATCCTTCCTATGCTTGAAGCTGTAGGTTGGGTTAACTTATTACATTGGGGTAGGCCAGCATACCGGTCCATTGCCCAATACATGTTTGTATGTATTAGTGCTTTCTCACAGGATAATTTAACTTTTAAAATATCTACTAGAGAAGGGCCTTTTAATACTGATCGTCATTTAATTTCAGCCCTTATGGACATTCCTGTGAATGATGAGGGTATTCCTATCCATAACTTAACTGATAAACCCTTAATGTCTGAAAAACGCATGTTCACTAGAGATTTGTGCAACATGGATGTTCAATGGACACGAAAAGGGAATGCGCTTCCCGCAAGGTATTTGTTACCCAAGTACAGAATTCTCCACAAAATCTTTGTGTCTAATCTGTATCCTCGTTCGGGTAATAAAACTGACTTGACCTCATTTATGGTTCGTGTTATCCATGCTATTTCCAGTGGTACTCAGATTTGTTTACCATCCTTAATTTGTCATTTCATTCTTCAGTTTAGACTCCATCCTGGTCATAGTGACATTCCTTTTGCCTATTTAATGACTGTATTGGCTACACATATGTTAGTCGATATGCCGGTTGATGAAGCACCAATCCATCATCTGATTTTCAACAATACTAATATCAATAAGATGAAGCTGGATCTACTTCCTGAACAAGGTGGTGGTGGTGGTGGTGGTCATGAAGAAGCTGGTGATGACATTAATATGGATGACATTTTTGAGGAACTGGATTTTGACTCAACAAATGATCCAGATTTTGAACCATCTGATGTTGATGCTCATCTGAGTGCATTAGAGGATAAAGTTTAGAATATTAATGAAAAGATGGAAAACATGTCTGTTGCTCATGATTTACAATTCAAGTACATGCGCAAATATCTTAGGCGATTGAACAAAGGCATGCACCAACTTGATCCCTCTATTCTTGCTCCGTCATCTGGTTCTGATTAGTTTATATGAGATTTCTGGTCTGTAATAACTTTATAACTTAACACTTGGTTAACGAATTTTGAGTTGGATACTATCTATGTTTTATGCTAGATATTTATTCTATGTGAAGCTATGCTGAGTATCTCTGTTTTGCTATAATCTCATAACTCCTCATATTTACTCTCATATATCCCTTTATTTAGTTCTCCTACATTGTTGTTTCCTTTGTCATATTGTGACAAAAAGGGGGAGAATGGTTTGTTCTTAACGATGTGATTATGAGAGGAGTAACATTGGTTATGTTACTCAGGGGGAGTATGTTTGAACTAGTTGAATGAAACTGGTTGAATGTTGAATGTTGAATATTGAATATTGATTTGCAGGTAAGCCAGTTGATATTAACTGATTCATGATTCTTTAACCAGTTGTTTTACTTTATGTTTATCTTGGTTATGTGTTTTGTCACTAATTTGACAAAGGGGGAGATTGTAAGTGCTATAGTTTATATCCCTGTTTGTTGTCAAATTTGTGGTGCCAAAATCACTGTTATATATAACTTGCATAAATGAAGCTCTCTCAAAGATCAACATTCATGAACAAGCAAAGCTCACAACAAGCAAAGCTCATAAGTAAAAAGATCAACCTTGACTGCAAGAACTGCTCACAAGACATGACTCAAGCTGCAAGACTTCAAGAAGAGTACAAGGCAGTTCATAAAGAACTCAAGACACTTTCAAGATTGAGCAACATCAAGATTTCAAGATTGAGCTACATCAAGATTTCAAGATTGAACTACATCAAGACTTCAAGACTTATACTTCAAGGTCACTAGTTCCTAATGTTTCAATGTCCTTGCTTCTTGGTTGAGGTTTGACTGACCTTAGGTTGACCTTAGAAGTAGGTCACTTTGGATACATAAATCGGATGTTTATTTTACATAAGTTTGGTCTGTTCTTTGACTAGTCCTAGGCCTTCTTCGACTAGTCCTAGATTTGCTTTGACCAGTCTAAGAAATTCCTCGATCAGTCGTGAGTTTGTTACAAAAATCGGATAATTTCTGTTAGGCTTCGACTAGTCCAGGAATCTGTTCGACCAGTCGAAGGAACAGTGTCGACTGATCTTCGACCAGTCGAAAGTCTTCGACTCAAAGTCTAGCGATGAATTTTAAGTTCTTCGACCAGTCGAAGGTGGCCTACGACCAGTCGAAGGTGACCTTCGACCAGTCGTAGAACGGTCAAAGCTTATCGCGCCTGATTTTTCAAATATCTGTTATTGGTTCGACTAGTCGAAGAGCTCCTTAGACCAGTCGAAGACGCGATCTGCTCACCTATAAATAGAGCACGAATCTCAAAAGAAATCATAGAATTCATTAATCCATTCAAGTCAATCTTCGTCGAACTTTTGAGAGATAATTCTGTGCTCCATCTAAGCTAAGTGTGCTTATTTAATATTCTCTTTCCTTAGTTTTATTTAATTGATTTTGTTTCTGCTATTCCAATCTAATTTGATAAGAGGAATTGTTATTCCCTTTCTTTGGAATCAAAATCAATTAAGGCAAGCCCTACTTGGTTTAATTTAAAATCTATTAGAATTAGAACCATTGTAATTGAGTACTGGACATTGAACTTGGACATTCAATCATCTACTCTGACTTGGTTCTACCGGGCTGCTACAACGAAGGAGATAATCAGGTATTTTACATTTATTGTAAATTCCTTTCTGTTTTGGTTTCTTTCAAGATTTGCCAGAAAAATCTTGTTGTATTGGTTATCTGAGGAGAGCCAGGAAAACTCAGAAGTGGGGTTTTTAATTGTGTAAGCCCACAGACAAAGACACAATTTAAAGGTTTTGGGTGAACCTGTGAAAACCTATTTGTTAGTGAACGCTAATATCCCCTGTGTGAGGATATTAGGAGTGGAGTAGCATTCTGCGAGGCTGTTGTTTAACAGTTGGTGAACACACAGGCGAACCACTATAATCCCTTGTATTGTGGTTGAATGATTTATACTTCTAATCTTTATTTATTCATTTGTGGGATGTATGTATGGTGGTGAATGTTGTAATCATTTAATTCAAGCATTATGGGAATTTTGTAATAGTTTAGAATTTATTTTCTGCTATTCTTTTATCAGCTTGATATTCAATTTCCTTTAAAAGTTGTTCCAGCAAGGTTGCCCTGCCATTTTTATGGTGTATGGCTGTCCCTAGAACAATACATTTGTGATTACAATTTATTTCAATTCAGTTTGTATTTATTTTTGTATTCCTCTTTGGTTTGAGATTTGATACAAAGATCTTTCTAGAAATAAGGTTGTCCTACCATAAACTCTGGTTTTTGGTGTAAGGTTGTCCTTAGAACAACATTTGTATCAACCTCTCAAGATCTGAATTTTGAGGTTGTTTTACTTTCGTGCATTGTGATTTACTTTGGCTATCATATTCTTTTTAATTCCGCTGTTATAAGTTTTATTTGGCATTGTTCTATTCACCCCCCCTCTAGGACATATAGCTAGGCCTTTTCACAAATGACCGGCAGCTGGTCGATGCTCAAGACAACTGGCTCCTCCACGACACATGACAGAAGGCAAGAGAGCTGCTCACCTCTAGGCTCGGCTACAAAATGGAACTGTGGCACATCGGGTATACAAAATGTGACTGTCCTCGCAGAGCAAACTAATACAACATGGTACTCAACAAGCCAATCCCTGCCCAGGATAACATCGAACTCGGACATCGACAAGGCAAACATGTCATCCGGCAAGAAGGTCTCTTCAACCAGAACGGGGCAAGACGAGTAAATCAAACTTAACACTGCGGTCTTCCCCAAGGGCGTCTACATTGACAAACCCTCATGCGTAAACTCTAGCGTAAAACCAGTCGATCGGCAAAAATCTTCGGATACAAATGAATGGAATGCGCAAGAATCGAATAAGACATGTGCTATGCATGAGGAAACAAGGAGTGTACCCTCAACGACTCCTCCTGATGCCCGAGGATCTTGTTGGGTTGCGTAAAACCTATCCTGAGCCTACTGGGGAGGTGCCTGTCCTCTCTGTTGTCGCTGCTGTGGCGGCTTATATGCTGCCTTTGCTGCTGTAGGCGGGTTCTCGACGGCTGATGCGGCTGCCGCTGCTGCTGCTGGGGCACTCTCTACTATTGCTGGGGCATTCTCGACTGCTGCTGTGGGTGGGGGGCATTCTTGCCTACGATGCCCCATCCCTCCATATCCGTAGAAAACACCTGTAAACTGTCTCTGAGGCAGTGTTGAGGGTGCTGCTATGCTCGAAAGGGTGGTCGGGTCGTGCACCTCTGCGGTGGTCGAAGCTACTACTGCTGGGAGTTACCAGAGGGGGCTTTTCTCTTCGGGTCTCTGCCTTGACTATGGATCCATTGCGCATCGGTCTACTTTGCCTCATAGATCTAGGCCTGCTCTATAACCTCCTCGAACATTAGGAGCTTGTGTTCAGTGACACGACTCTAAAGGGCAAGACGCGAGCCGCCCTCAAAATGACGGGCCCTCCTCCCCTCCTCGGCCATATGATATGGCACAAATCTAGACAACTCGACAAATCGGGCCTCATATTGGGACACCGTCATGTGTTCCTAGACCAGAGTATCAAACTCCAACGTGCGCTGCTAACAAACATGCTTAGGAAAGTCCTCCCAGGTCCACTCGAAATTGGCTCCTACTGCCCGAGTAACCGACGCCCACCAATGCTCGGCTTCACCTTGTAGAAGGAATACTACTAAATGGACCAGTTATTGCATCGTACACCTCATCGTGTTGAAGATCTTCTCTACCTTCGATCTCCACCGCTCCGCTACCATCGGGTTTGGCTTGCACTGGAAACGTGGGGGATGAGCCGACTAAAGTCATGCAGAAGGGAGCTCGCGCGTTCCTGTTCGATTTGGACTGGTGTATTAGTGGATCGCCTATTCTGCCTCTGTAGCATAGAGGTCATTGCTACAACATCTGCTGAAACTGCACTCACTGATATAGTTGGGGCTGCACCTGTCTGGGATACGTCAACCCCACTCCTCAGCATCTTGGGTGCCATGTCCTACGCGAAGGAACAAGGGACCTTTTAGCCTTGAGTACTCTCAAACACACACGTTAGGGATCTATATCATAAATTTTCTAGGTTCACAACAGTGAATCCTATTTTTAATCTAAGTTTGAAAATAAATCCTAAGGTGAGTTTCTAAGTATTCAAGCTCGGGGACTTAATCATTCTAAGTTTAGAACAGTCATACAGTGAAGGGTAGTTAATCTAAGACCAGTAGCATATATGTGATGTTATTCGTGGGTATTCCCAAGTTATGCTCTGATACTAACAACTGTCGGCACCAGAATCGGTGGCCAAGAATGTTATGAGCCCGGCTCCCGAGTTTGGGGCGTGACAATGTGCACATGGATGCTGGCGACATACTCCTGATGATCCCTCACCAGTGCACCAGGCTCGTACAGATGCTGCCCCATCAGAGCCATCAACTTAGCAGCAGAATCACATGGATCAATTACTTGCGACATAGATAGAGATTCATGCGACTCAGACTTAGATACAAGCAAAGTAGGTTTAGCATGACGAGCATCTGACCAGACTAGAGCAGATGATTCAGTCTCTACAGCACACCGCTCAAGATATATTAGCATATCTGACTTGTCACTGTGATGACGTATCAGGAGCGGGCCCATCGAGCTAGGGAGAGGAGAGCTCTCAGAGTCCAGGGGTGTTTGTTTGTTGTAACGACTCGAAAAATTCCGTACAATGGCCCGAGTATCACCTCAGGCAGAAATCACACAGGATCAAATCCTTTAGAAATTAGACAAAGTTAACTAAGTGTTAAACTAGATTAACCACGAAATCTGCATGAATCACTTTAAATACGATCTGCAAGACCCAAAACTTATGGAATTATTGACGCTAGGTTACCCTAATATCTAGGATCAATCTCATTACCCGTCTGTTCTCGGGAGCACATGGAAACTCCATATTAGATCTGGACTGCACATCGAAAATCCGAAAAATATGAAGTTATAGAGTTAGGACCGCTTTGCTGGGCTTGATAACCACCTAAGAGATCAAATCCAGAAAATGTCCCAGCGCTATTCGCTTGAGCCCGGAGTGAAGAGTGTGAGAAATGTGAAATTAAGTAAAAATAAAATATAAATTTATGTAATCTGGCACATGTCGCTTGCGGATCAGTTATAAGGATTCCGATCGTCAGAATCAGGCCAGAATACACCCTTGGATCAGGAAAAATTTCATATACATGGCAGTATACTTGAAATCCCCGATCGGGATTCGATGACTGTTGAACTGAAACTGGTCCGCCACGCGTGATCTGAGAATCCGACTGGAACGAAAACTTAACTCCACCTAGATCTAAGGTTAGTGAGCTTAAGTCCGACCACACACAGAAAAGGGGCCGCCAGAAGTGCTCCGTTGAGACGGAATAGACCCACTTTGGTTATAACCTAAGTATACCTTGAATTTAGGTCTATTTTTGTGTGATTTTAGGCTATATAAGGACCTTAAAACCCTCTCTCATTCAGCCATACGAATTTGAGAAAAAACCCTAGGTGTGAGAAGTGAGAAAAGAGAGAAAGTGTGAGAGAAGTGGGAGAACCTCCCTGCTATTTTCTCCTGCCGCTCTACAAGCTTAACCACTCCATTCTAATCGCTTTCTTGGCGATTCCGACATCGTTTCTAAGTAAGAACCCTAACCCTAATCTATTTTGGGGTTTTGATAGTTGTAGGTTATAAAATAACTAACCTAAAACATGTTATAGGTTGCCACATCGCTGTATACTGAAGCTTAACAAACCTATCGAATTCGTTACGATTCTATTACAAAAGATGCAGACTTTAGACGTATAGGTTATAGTTTTCCATGCTTTCAATGTCAGATAATGATAGATTCATGATCTGTATGTCATTGCACATGTACAAAGTATTGTCCGTTTTGTTTTTCGATTATACGTTAACTATGTTGAATATACTGTATTCTTCGTATTTGTAGAAAGTACCATATACGTATAAATTTTGGAAATGTGTTTGCCATGATTATTTACTGTATGAACATATTATATATATGTATAATACTTACTTGGCGAAAGGGTTCGCCCTAATACATGTTTTTGCTAATTTACACTATGTATGTCAAAATAGTGTATTCTAAGTGTTTGTGAAAATGCTTGTAAGAGTAAGTGCTTAGATAATCATGCTTTAGGTGGGTGTTGAGATGGGATTCTCAAATACCTTAGAAACGTATATGATTTCCTCCATGTTGGTTGTTTAATTTAATCGCTTACTATGAAATATATGTGTTTGTATTTCTTGTTTATATTGTACTTTGTAACATGCTTTATGACATGTTTGTTAACACGCTTGAATTACTTTGTTTATTATGCTTTACTCCACATGCTCTGAATAAGGATTGATTGCGATTGGGACTATGATTATAGTCCAGACAATCGGTATCAGACTTGAGTTCGTGGTTGAGATTCATTTCGCCACGTAGGATGTGTTTGACGAACCCGAGTCGTACTTCCGTTGGCGACAGTGGTTAGGCCACGCGAAGTGCTTATGCACTTCATGTCGTTCAGTTGATTGTGCGCTCGAGCTAGTCAGTCTCGTCAAGTAACCCGATATGTCTAATGTATGTTCACCATGTTTGGACGCTACTGCTTGAACCTGAGGTACTAACCTTACCAGTGTAATCCCGTTAACCATGGTACCTTGATCCGCTAAGACTCATGAGCCGGGCATGGTGGTATGGGATACCATGGTCGAGCTGTCGGCCTACTGTAACAGCCCGGATTTTTTCCAACCTGGAATTAGACGTCCTTAGGCGATGGGTCAATCTTAACACAGGTTTAACTTCTCAAACACTCAATTAAAGCCTCAAATCCCTTTTCAAACCATTTTCTTCATAAATCCCACCCTTCACCACCTTGATCTTTCAATTTTTCTAAGTACTTTCACCCTAGACACTATCTTAAACTAGCTAAGTAGTATAACTTGGATCACTTTATATATAAACTACAAAGGGCTAAGTACCACCTCAGACAGAAATTACTTAGGACTAAATCTTTTAGAAATTAGGCGAGAATTAGCCAGTGTTAAACTAGAGTACCTGTGAAATTAGCACCAATCACTTTAAATACGATCTGCAAGATCAAAAACTTATAGAATCATTGACGCTAGGTTACCCTAAAATCTAGGATCAATCTCATTACCCGGCTGCTCTCGGGAGCATCTCGAAACTCCGTATCAGATTTAGACCGCACGTCGGAAGTCCGAATAACACGAGGTTAAGGAATTAGGACCGCCTCGCTGGGCTTGACAACCATCTCAGAAATCAAACCCAGACAGTGTCCCACGGCTGTTCGCTTGAGTCCGGAGTGGGAGAGTGTAAAAACACTTGTTTTCTTTACAAAATAAATATCTTGAATAGTAATTTGGCACGTGTCGCTTGCGGATCAGTTTTAAGCAACTAGACCGTCAGAATCAGACCAAATTACACCCTCGGATCAGGAGAAATTGCATACACATTTACATGTACTCGGAATCTCCGATCGAGATCTGCTGACCGTTGAACTGAAACTGGTCCGTTACGCGTGATCTGAGACCCCTACTAAAACGAAAACTTAATAGAACCTAGATCCATAGTTTGTGAGCTTAAGTCCGACCTTTGGCTCAAGGAGGCCCACCAGAAGTCCTCCGTTGAGCTGAAACAGGTCCGCTTTGGTTATAACCTAAGTATACTTTGACCTGGAGTCTATTTCGGTGAGTTTTTAGGCTATATAAGGACCTTAAACCCTCTCTCATTGCAGCCATACGAATTTGAGAGAAACCCTAGAGAGAGAAGAGAGAAAAGAGAGAGAAAGTGTGGGAGATGTGGGAGAATCTCCCTGCCATGTTTCCCTGCCGCTCCACGAGCTCCAACACTCCGTTCTAATCGCTTTCCCGGTGATTCCAGCTCCGTTTCTAGGTAAGAAACCCTAACCCTAATCTATTTTGGGGTTGTATAGGTTGTAGGTTATGAAATAGCTAACCTATTTCATTCTATAGGTTACCAAACTGCCGTATATAGAAACTTAGCAATTCTATCGACTCTGTTTCGATTCTACGATAAAAGGTGCGGACTTTAGATGTATAGGTTATGGTTTTCAACGCTTTCAATGTCAGATAATGATAGATTCATGATCTGCATGCAATTTCACATGTACAAAGTGCTGTCTGTTTTCCGTTTCGATTAAAGATGAAAAATATGGAATTCTACATACTCTGAGTATTTGTAGAAAGTACCGTATACGTACAAATTTTGGAAATGTGTTTGACATGATTAATTGTTGTATGAATATATTATATGTGGATAAATTACTTGTTTGGCGAAAGGACTCGCCCTATACATGTTTTGCTTATATACACTATGTATGTTGAAATTGTGTATTCTAGAAAGTACCATATACGTATAAATTTTGGAGATGTATTTGCCATGATTATTTGCTGTATGAATATATTATACATGGATAAAATACTTGCTTGGCGAAAGGATAACTCTAATACATGTCTTGCTAACATACACCATGTATGTTGTAATAGTGTATTCTAAGTGTTTGTGAAAATGACTGAATGAGTATAGAATTCTCATTCGTGTTCGCCATGACTAATTGTCATGGATATATGATTGTTGTATTGGCGATACCCCTTTGACGAAAGGATTTGCCCTGAATCACGCCACGGCCACTATACGTTATATATGTTGAAATGTGTAGCCCAAGTGTTTGTGAAAATGTTCAAATGAATATGAAACTTGGATTCCTGCTTGCCATGACTATCCGTTGTGGGTGTATGTGTGTTATGATTGGGGTAACTCCCTAGTGAAAGGATTTGGCCTTATACCTATGTGATCAACATATGTCATGTATGTTGATGTATGTATTTTAAAGTGTTTGTTGAAATGTCTGAATGAGTAGTAGTTAGTAAATTGTAATGTTTAAGGGTGTTGAGATATGATTCTCAACTTCTTTAACTATGTGTATGATTTCTTTAGATATCTGTGTGGTTAGAAATTGCATATGTACAAACTCATGTTTATGTTGTACTTCATAACATGCTCAATTGATTGTATGATTTTATCTATGTAATGCATATGTTTAAATTCATGTTTACGTTGTATGATCCGTCATGGGTGATGGGGGAGTGGAGTAACGAATGCGTGCAACAGCCCTAGCAGCCCTAAACGGATAATACCAGACCTTGATTGTACGAGTTGAATCTTGATCCACTACTGCTTTATCTATCTGCAATTGATTGTGTTTGGGGCTATGATTATAGTCCAGACAATCGGTACCAGAATTGAATTCGTGGCTGTGATTCATTTGCCACGTGAGATGTGTTTGACGAACTCGAGTCGTACTTCGGTTGACGATAGTGGTTGGCCACACGAAGTGCTTATGCGCTTCATATCGTTCAACTTGTTGTGCGCTCGAGCTAGCCGAGCTCGTCAAGTAACCCGATCTGTCTTATGTATGTTCACCATGTTTGGACGCCTCTGCTTGAACTTAGGGTACCAAACTTACCAGTGGAATCCCGTTAACCATGGTACCTCGATCCGCTAAGACTCATGAGCCGGGCATGGTGGTATGGGACACTGTGGTCGAGCTGTCGGCCTACGCTGGGGCCACGTGCCTCCCCGTAGTGACCAGTGAGCAACCAGACTCGTGAACCGATTATGATGGTATGGGACACTATATTCGTGCTGTCGGCCTACATTGATAAGGTGATGGGGAGTGGTGCAACGATTACGAGCAACAGCCCTGACAGCCCTTTGTAGTGACCTCGAGCCTACTCTGAATTACGGCGTGGCAACGAGTTTTGCCGCAGTGTATAGAGTGTGAAACTAGGCCTGTTTCTGTATAGTGATGAATCGTTAAAGTGGTGATGGGGGAGTGGTGTAACCTTTGTGCGTAACAGCCCTGACAGCCTTTGCAGTGACCTAGAAAACACACCATCGTCTGAGATTAACTATGACTGACGACCCTAGAATGGATCATGTTTGGGAATGATACAAGGGAGGTACCTTAGTTTCCCAATCCTGCTGTTTGAAATGGACTAATAAATCCTCGGTAATCATGCTCATCATGCATTGCATGTGCTTGGAAGATGTGGAGCACTGAGGGATGAAAGCATGCCGCGAACGTGAGATGGTGTCGCAAGAGGGAAGGTGTGGTGAGGGCATACATGATGACTGTATTCATACTTGCATTAATAAGAGTAGTTAGGAGTGTTTAATTTTGCTGCTTTATCATTACTGCTTGACTGAATTGATAACATGTTAACCTATGCTTTACTGTTCCACTGAGTTGATCACTCACTCCCACGTTACGGGACGGTGTTGTACACACCAACCAGATTTGTTGAGTTTCAGGTGATGGCAATGCTTTGCAGCAGAGCCGGACCACTACTATGAAGTTGTGGAGGAGTTCTTCTACATGTAACTCTCTGACAAGTCTATGAAGACCTGGTATTGTATTGACGGGGCTATGGTACTTGGGATAGGAGACATTACCCTTCCTCACATTAGATATATTTTAGAATTGTACTTGTAATTATTAACCTGGTAACATCATCACACTCTGGAGATTCACCATAGTTTATATATGTTATTTATCTATCATAGTCTTCCGCTTGCAATTTAACTGTCTCTGGAGTATGATATGCTGTTTTGGCTTAATCTCACTCATGTTCAATGCACTAATATAGATAACATTCAATCATCATTCATTTTGTTGCATAAGTGATGCGTTGGAACTCGGGAGTTGAGTTTATGCTCGACCCTCGATTTTCAGGGCGTTACACCTACGCTAGGGCTACGTGCCTCCCCGTAGTGACCAGTGAGCAACCCTGACTTGTGAACTGAATACGGTGGTATGGGACACTGTATTCGAGCTGTCGGCCTACACTGATTGGTGACGAGCCCTTTGTGGTGACCTCGAGCATACTCTAAAGCTACAGAGAGGAGTCTAGCCTTTCCGTAGCAATAAGAGTATAAACTAGGCCTGTATTGATAAGGTGATGGGGGAGTGGTGTAACGGTTCGGTGTAACAGCCCTGACAGCCCTTGCAGCAACCTGGAAACATACCATCGTATGAGATTGTCTAGGACTGACGACCCTAGAATGGATCATTGTTGGGAATGATATAAGGAAAGTACCTTAGTTTCCCAATATTGCTGTTTGAAATGGACTAATAACAACTCGGTAATCATACTCATCATCGCATTGCATGTGCCTGGAAGATGTGGAGCATTGAGGGTGCCAGCATGCCGCGGACGTAAGATGGTGCCGCACGAGGGAGTATGTTGGCGAGGGCACGCATCATAACCGCATTTCATCATTGCATTAATTACAGTACTTAGGAATATTGTTTGTACTGCTTTATCATTACTGCTTGACTGATTTGATAACATGTTAACTTATGCTTTATTATTCCACTGAGTTAGCTACTCACTCCCACGTTACGGGATGGTGTTGTACACACCAACCAGGCTCTGTCTTAGGTGCAGATGAGGTGACGACTCAGGAGGCTGAGCCGGACTACGACGAGGACCAGGACGAGTTCTCGTATATGCAGTATTCTGGTGGCTTTGCCTAGACTGCCTCGATCGACGAGACTTACAGGGCTTACTTCTCTAGTTGTACTTTTGACATTTTGATCGTAAAACAGATACATGTATATGGTGACTCAGTTGGGTTCATACTCTAGAGATTGAGATGGTTTTATTTCTTTTACGTACAATTATATTCAGTTTCAGTCTTCCGCTTGCCTTTATACAATTGATCTGGAGTTTGAATTACTGTTTTGGTATAATCTCACTCATGTTTATTGCACTAACACAGACAACATTTAATCATCATTATCTATGTTGCATAAGTGATGTTTTGGAACTCGAGAGTTGAGTTGCTACTCGACCCTCGAATTTCAGGGCGTTACATTTGTTTATGACTCATTGATAATCTCTATCATATATTACTTTTTGATGACCTAACGATGGGTTTGAGAACATTGATATACATGTATATGTTAGGGATGTTATGTATTTTGGATGATATGTAATTGTGTTGTGTTTTTTTACATATAGTGTTGTATTGCTGTATATATATATATATATATCTATATATATATATATATTATATATATATATATATATATATATATATATATATATCTATATATATATATATATATATAGTGTTGTATAGTGTTTTTTTTTTTTTACATATAGTGTTGTATTGCTATATATATATATCATGATTGCTTTGTTGTTTACGGTTTCTCCTTATTATGCCCATGGACATATTTTCTATATTCGATTGGTATATAATGATTTATATGTCTTTATGATAAATCACTATGGACTTCATGATATCATTTGTATGCAATTTTCATGATACATTATTTGTCCATCAGTGACAAAATGGGAAGAACATACTCCCACCAAAAGTGTGATATATCTTTTCGTAGGCATTTTTAGTGCAATGATTTTGGGGGTGCAATGAAGATTGTGTATACATGTTAGTTATATATTAAGTTGTATACTTGTATTTGTATTTGTCAGTCATGTATAAAATGATGTGAGATAAGTAAGTTTGGGAGTTATATTGTATTTTGGGTTAGCATGTAACAACGCCTAGAATAGGTTTTGTCACATAATTGATAAAGGGAGAGATTGTAAGTACATTGTTTGTCAATTAGTGTGAATTATGAGTCAGAGTTCAAGAGCCCCATAAAATGTTGAAGATTGAAGTATCGAAGATTACTGGTGTTCAAAGCATTGAAGAAATGAGAAAACCATGAAGTGCCTTGACCTCCTTATAACCTATCCCTATGTAAGTCTCAAAATTATGTCGCTCTAGCTAGCCTAAGCCCAATAGGAACAACTATTCCAGTGTTAGGTAAACGAATACTCATGGGAAGAAATCAGATTACATCAAATCTTCAAATTTTATATTGATTCAATCCGATCAAGTGATCCTCCAGGGGTCTTTGATGGCATAAAAGACGACTCGATGGCATCGAGTAATTGTGATCAGATTGTCTAGAAGTTATTGATAATATTATCTTATTTTCTCGATAGCATCGAGGGACCTTCCATGACATCAAAGGGTTGCCTCAATGGCATCGAAGACCACTTGATGACATCGAGTAGAGAAGTGTTAACTGTCCATCAACTTCATATATGAAATTCAGATTTTCTTGATGCCATTGAATCTAACAGATATTTGCCCATTTTTTTTATACCATTACAAACTTCTCTATTTAACCCAAAGAGGGCTTTCCTTGCAAGGTGGTGAGAAATTCATAGAGTCTTGAGAGAGTGATATTCCATTGCTAAAATCCCTCATCCCAAGCTCTTTTTCTCATGGAGTTCATTATTCAATCCTTGTGATTAATCACATTCATCGAGCATTCATAGCTCGGATTGAAACATAAACTCCATCATTCATTAATGCCCTAACACTGATATTTAATGACAAATCTTCAGTGTTAAAGGGCATTGAATGCTAGTCCTTAGGTATCCTAACATGTACCATAAAGATCACTCACCTTGAGTTAGGTTCTTCTACTCTTCTCCCTTACCTCGACACTACAAAGGCACATATACTTCAAGGTTGTGGTTTAATCGAGTTGAAGAAGAAGTGTTCATGACAGATGAAGCTCTTTAACAATGCGCGTTTATGGGGACTCATCCACTTTGAGTAAGAAAGTTATTTTTAAGTCCATTTTATCTGGAAACTGATTCTTGTGTAGAGTTGGATTTCAGAGTTCAATAAACCAAACTTGCCAAGTCCTTGTGTAGGCCTTCGACAATAGCATACGTATGTCATCCTTTTGTAGGACATCTTGTTGAGTTTTAGATCTAAACTCATTAAGACCTTGTGTAGGCTATCGATGGATCCAAAACGTGTAGATCTTATGTAGATTGTAAAGGTTTATGGTAAACTTGATTTAAAACTATTGTGATTGTGAAATTTGGTGCACTCAAGAGAGAGTGAGTCAGTCGGGAGTGGAGTAGGCACATACTCGAACCACTATACATAGTGTGTAATGGGTTGAATAAATCTTGTTTATTGTTGGTTTTCATTTTGATGAATGTTCATGAATGCATATCCTTAGTGTAGCCAACATGTTTGATGAAATGCATACATAATGATTCACTATACTCATGCTTTAGAGTTGACCTAAATTGGTATATCTATATCTTGTGTAGTTAATTAAGGGATTGGAGGTGGACCTTAGCAATTTAATTTAGAAAATTTTAAAAGGTCCTATTCACCCCCCTCTAAGACGTATCCTTACTTTCTAGTTCCTATCGTAGCGGCTATTGAATTTTGATCATAATTTCAACACGCATATTGGATTTATAGCCTAGCAACACCTTTGTTACACGTGAGACTCTTCTACCTTTAAAAAATAGCAAAAAATAAAAATAAAAAAGGCATTTCCTTTGGATTATATTGTATTCACAACATTTTGCGGAGATTTTAAAACACATCAAAAGGCGGTACTTAAAATACTTTCGATTCCATTTATCATCAAATCCAAGGCTGCCAATTGCAAAAACTAGCTACTTGAATTTGAAATACACCAATTTACCTCCAAATTTGTGTTAAATGAACCCTTATGGTAGTCCTCTGGACGTCCTAGCTAATTAGGGCACATCCACCACATCAGTTGACTTTAAATGGTTAAATTGGTGGGCCTTAATGTAGACTATTCTCGGAACAGAGAATAAATGATTGGGTAGTAAATGCAATCATCCCAAGGGCAATTAGACAATAAGAGAAATTTACAGTATTCTTTCAGTGCTGTGGATGGCACAAACGTATTTAGTAATCAAACTTTAAAATAATAAGTTTGTGAATAGGGTTTCTTCCCTATATAAACCCAATGTTTTATGGGAGTGGAAAAATAGCATCATTTTTTCAAACTATTATTTTTCTACATGCCCGTGCAATATTGCCATTTTTCTTTGACGAAATTGTCCCAAACACAATTTTCAAATTTCTATACAATTGTACATTCTATTATCATTACTCTCAGGCATAGTCTTTTATCTATGCACATTATTTTTTCAAAAAATTATTCATTTTTTTCAATTTCTTATGCATCTTAGAAAATGGGTCCTTATTCTTCTTTCTGCAAAAATTTCTGCTTGGATGGGTCATTTGTCAATAAATACATAAAAGGAAAGAAACAAGATACGAAAACACAACTTTTAGAAAATGGGTTCTTCTTTTTACAAAGATTATGCTAAGATAGACATGCTTGGAAAGAAACTGAGAAAAAGAAAGAAGAGATATAAAAAAAAATCCACTTTTAGAAGATGAGTTCTTCTTTCTTCAAAAGATTATGCTTAAATTGATCTTTTGCCAAAAGCTGACCCACTTTTGAAAGATTAAATGGTATCCAAATGAGATGATTCCAAAGTTATTTGAAAGATTATTGAATTATCTTTTAAGACAACGCAAAATAATCCTGATTAGACCTATAACTAGATACTTATGATCATTTTCTTCAGATTGCACAATGCTGAAAATGATAGAGAACTCAAGATAGCGTTTAGGTCCACTTTTGAAAAGTCGAACGGTCTTCAATGATATAATTTCAAAGTCATCTAAAAGCATGTTGAATTAACTTTTCAACCAGTACAAGATTACCTCGATCTGACTTATAATGAGTGACTTATAACCATTTTAGTGGGATAACAAAATATAAGAAACGAGAGCAAACACGACGTAACAAATCATGGACTTTGGACCCATTTTTAAATAGTTAAATGGTGTCTAAATAAGATGATTCTAAGGCAATGTGAAAGTTCATCGAATTACCATTCCAATGAGCATAAGATCACCTCGACCAGACCTATAACAAGGGAATTATTACCATTTTAGTAGGATTGCACATTGCTGAAAACAAGAGCAAATGCAACCCATACGTCACAGATTTTGGGCTCACTTATGGACAATCAAATGGTGTCTAAATGAAATGATTCTAAAGCTACTTAAATTTTTATCAAATTATCTTTCCAATGAACATAAGATCACCTGATCAGACGTATAATGAGGGAGTTATGACTATTTTTGTGGGATAGTATAATGCTAGAAATGAGAACGAATGCGACCTCCAACATCATGGACTTTTGGTCCACTTTTCAATAGTCAAATGGTGTCCAAATGAAATAATTACAAATCCATTTAAAATTGCATCTAATCATCTTTTCAACGAGTAAAAGATCACCCCAATCGGACCAGTAATGATCGAGTTGGGACCATTTTCATGGGATAATTTGTAATTGGAAATGAAAGCGAATGCAACTTCACAAATCGTGAAATTTGGCATCACATATGAACTGTCAAATGATTTCCAAATGAGATGATTCTAAATTCATTTCAAATTTCATTAAATTATCTTTCCAACAAGCACAAGATCGCCCTGATCTGACCTGTAATAAGGGAGTTATGACCATTTTCGTGAGATAACACACAACTAGAAACGAGAGCGAACATGACCAAGCCATAATAGACTTTAGGCCTACTTTTGAATGGTCAAATGGTGTCTAAATGAGATGATTCTTAATCGATTTGAAATCTTATCTTTCTAATGAATACAAGATCACCCCGATCAGACCTATAACGAGGAAGTTATAAGCATTTTCGTGGAAATGCATGATGCTGGAAACGAGAGCGAATGTGTGCTCGTTGGAAAGATTATTCAATAAAATTTCAAATAGGTTCGGAATCATCTCATTCGAACACCATTTGACCATTCGAAAGTAGACCTAAAGTCCATCTAGTGTTTGGTCATGTTCACTCTCATTTCCACCTGTGCACAATCCCACAAAAATGGTCATAACTCCCTTGTTACAGGTCTAATTGAAGTGATTTTGTGCTTGTTAGAAAGATAATTCCATAAAATTTCAAATGGCTTTAAATTCATCTCATTTGGATACCATTTGATAATCCAAAAAAAGGGCCAAATTCCATGATGTGTGAGGTCACGTTCGCTCTCATTTCCAACTACGAATGATCCCATGAAAACGGTCATAACTCCATCGTTATAGGTCTAATCAGGTTAATCTTTTGCTCATTGAAAAGATAATTCGATGAAATTTTAAACAACTTTAAAATAATTTCATTTTGAATTCATTTGACCATCCAAAACTATGCCTAAAATCCATGATGAGGGAGGTCATTTTCGCTCTCATTTCTAGCATCATGCGATCCCATGAAAATGATCATAACTCCCTTGTTACATGTCCGATTAGGGTGATCTTGTACTCATTGGAAAGATAATTCAATTAAATTTCAAATAACTTTAGAATCATCTCATTTTGAAATCATTTGATCATCTAAAGGTGAGCCCAAAATCCATGATGTGTGAGGTCACGTTCGCTCTCATTTCCAACAACATGTGATCCCACTAAAATGATAATAACTTTCTCGTTATAGGTCCGATCGAGGTGATCTTATGCTCATTGGAATGATAATTCGATGAACTTTCACATTTCTTTAGAGTCATCTTATTTGGACACCATTTGACTATTCGAAAGTGGGTCCAAAATCCATGATGCATTAGGTTGCATTTGCTCTCATTTCTTTCATTGCGCGATCCTATTAAAACGGTTATAACTCACTCGTTACAAGTTAGATTGGGGCGATCTTGTACTCATTGGAAAGATAATTCGACATACTTCCAGATGACTTTAAAATCGTCTCATTTAGAGACCTTTTGACCATGTAAAAGTGGGCTTAAAATATGATATAAGTTCTCTCTCATTTCCAGCATCATGCAATCCTAAGAAAATGGTCATAAGTCTCTCATTATAAGTCTGATTAGGGTGATTTTGGGTTGTCTGGAACGATAATTCGACAAACTTTTAAATAGCCTTGGAATCATCTCATTGGGAAATCATTTAACCTTTTAAAAGTGGGCCAATCTTTAACTCTTGGCAAAAGATTAATCTAAGCCTAATCTTTCAAAGAAAGAAAAAAGAACCTATTTTCTAAAGGTGGAGTTTTTTTATATCTCTTCTATCCTTTCAATTTATTCCCAAGCAGATCCATCTGAGGCTAATCTTTCCAGAAAGAAAAACTTACTTTAAAAAAGTTGAGTTTTTGTAATTTTTCCTTTCTTTTATTTGTTTCTTGGCAAATGGACCATCTAAGCAAAATTCTTAGAATAAAGAAGAAGAAAAACCCAAATTTTGAGATGCATAAGAAATTAAAAGTGAATAAAAAATTAAAAAGGGTGCATAAATAGAAGAGTGTGCTAGAGAATAATGAAAACAGAAGGTACAGTTGCATAGAAAATTGAAAAGGTTGTTTAAAACATTTTCACCAGAGAAAATTGACAATATTGAACAGTTGTATAGAAAAATAATGTTTTAAAAAGCGACGGTATTTCAATGCTCCCATAAAACCTTGGGTGTATATGAGTAAAAAAACCCTTGTAACTTATTATATTGTTAATTCATTGTTATTGCAAAATGCCATCATTTTGTCATTTTTTTAATAATTTTCATTGGCAACCATTTTTCTTTTATTTATTTATGTTAAATAATGAATTGATGATGGGTAGAATAGGGTAATGTACCTTAAAAAGTTCCCACAAGCTCTTCAAAGAGAAACTTGAAGAGAGAGAAAGTGAGAGAGAGACAGAGATAGAGAGAGAGAGAGAGAGAGAGAGAGAGAGAGAGAGAGAGAGAGAGAGAGAGAGAGAGAGAGATCGTGGAGACGATAAGAGGAATGGCATTTAGAGAGTGTGTTGAAGGGAAGAGTCATTTTAAAAGCAAAGAGAGGATCCAAGACGAGAGACCTCTTAAACATAAAGTGATGGTTGCCATCTCGACAACTTCAAAGGCCAACCTTTTTTCAGATCCTATCCGAGAGAGCTTTATCTCCATCCTTCTTGCAAAGTTAGCTCCTCAAAGCATTCCCACACTATGAAAGAAACTTTTCGTCCTGTTGGTGTGAGTCATTCTTTGGTCTCATCTCCTTCACTCCCTATTAGTGGTTCTATTAGAGGTTTGTTGAGGAGAAATCCTTTGGACTTCAGGTCTAGGGGTAGATACAATACCGGCAGAGGCAAAGAGGAGGTTCCCCTAGTGAGCAGAGGTCATCACACTAGAGGTTCTACTCTGTAGATAGATGATAACCTAGGCATCCCTGGAAAGATTCCCATGTCAACTCCCACTGAGGATAATGACTTGACTCTCATTTCTAGGCGACGCTCCCCAAACCAAACTAACCCTTCAGCTTAAACAAGCATCCTTTCCCACACACCCTCTTTGTTGCCAACTTCCTAATTGAGTGGGATGAGTACGTATTCTCAAGGATGTTCATCAAAGCTAGGGAGGTGAAAGAGGTTGTTCTTCAAAAGTGAAAAGGTTCATATATTAGCCGCAGCTTCGCCTTCTTCCACATGGACTCAGAGGCTGTCACGTTCCGAACTCGGGAAACGGGTTCACTAAATTCCCGACTACTGAAAGCCTCCGCAATACCCCATTCTCGACTCCCAACTCCCAAACGCCAGCTCCAATTTTGGGATCTTACAAGGAGGATTTTTATGGTGATTTTTTATATAAAGGAGCATAACCATAAGTGTACAAAAGTTACAAAACAACATCATCACCACATATCCACTAATAAAATATTTGAATACAGTGTTAGAAGGGAAATAAAAGATATAATCAAAACTCAAAAGAACAAGCTCATGCTCTAGACTCAATGCTACTAATACGCCCTAACATCACCTGCAGTGTAAAAAAATGCGCATAAACCTCCTATGAAGCTCAATAGAGTGCATGTGTGTGCACAATGCATATAATAATGTAACGACTCGAAAATTTCTGTACAAAGGCTCGAGTACCACCTCGACCAGAAATCACTTAGGATTAAATCCTTTAGAAATTTGACAAAGTTAACTAAGTGCTAAACCAGATTATCCATGAAATCCGTTGGAATCGTTTTAAATACGATCTGCAAGACCCAAAACTTATAGAATCATTGTCGCTAGGTTACCCTGAAGTCTAGGATCAAACTCATTACCCGACTGCTCTCAGGAACACATTGAAACTCCGTATCAGGTCTAGACCGCACATCGGGAGTCCGAATAATACGAAGTTAAGGACTTAGGACCGCCTCGCTGGGCTTGACAACTATCTCGAAAATCAAATCCAGACAGTGTCCCACGGCTGTTCGCTCGAGTCCGGAGCGAGAGAGTGTTAAAACACTTATTTTCTTTACAAAATAAATATCTTGAATAATGATCTGGCACGTGTCGCTTGCGGGCATTTTGTAAGCAACCAGACCGTTAGAATCTGACCCAAATACACCCTCGGATCAGGAAAAATTTCATAAACATATCCATGTACCTGGAATTTCTGATCGAAACCCGCTGACCGTTGAACTGAAAATGGTCCGCCATGTGTGATCTGGAAACCCTACTGGAATAAAAAATTAACTCCACCTAGATCCAAGGTTGGTGAGCTTAAATCCGACTTTTGGCTCAAGGAGGCCTGCCAGAAGTGCTCCGTTGAGCTGGTAAAGTATCACTTTGGTTATAACCCAAGTATACCTTGACCTTAAGTCTATTTCAGAGAGTTTTTAGGCTATATAAGGACCTTAGAACCCTCTGTCTCACAGCCATACGAATTTGAGTAAAACCCTAGAGAGAGAAGAGAGAAAAAGAGAGAGAAAGCTAGAGAGTTGTGGGAGATCCTTCCTACTACTATCCCCTGCCGCTACACAACCTGCACCACCCCTTTCTTGTCGCTTTCCCGGTGATACCGACTTCGTTTTGAGGTAAGAAACCCTAACCCTAATCTGTTTTGGGGTGTGAAGGTTGTAGATTATGAAATAGCTAATCTATTCTATTCTTTAGGCTACCAAACTGACGAATACGGAGGCTTAACAAACCTAGCTGATTCGTTGCGATTCTATGGTATAAGGTGAGGACTTTAGGTGTATAGGTTACGGTTTTCAACGATTTCAATGTCAGATAATGATAGATTCATGATCTGCATGTAATTGCACATGTACAAAGTGCTGTCTATTTTCCGTTTCGATTAAAGATGAAAAATATGGAATTCTACATACTCTAGGTATTTGTAGAAAGTACTGTATACGTACAAATTTTGGAAATGTGTATGACATAATTATTTGTTGTATAAATATATTATATGTGGATAAATTACTTGTTTGGCGAAAGGACTCGCCCTAATACATGTTTTGCTTATATACACTATGTATGTTGAAATTGTGTATTCTAGAAAATACCGTATACGTATAAATTTTGGAGATGTATTTGTCATGATTATTTGCTGTATGAATATATTATACATGGATAAAATACTCGCTTGGCGAAAAGATAGCCCTAATACATGTTTTACTAACATACACCATGTATGTTGAAATAGTGTATTCTAAGTGTTTGTGAAAATACTAGCAATAATATCAAGGCACGTACACTAGCAATAATAACAACAGTAGCATTATCAGCCGCTGAGGCCCCAACAACAGCAATAACAACAACAGTATCAGCCACCGAGGCCTCTCCCGCTGCAGCAACAGTATCAGTCACCGAGACCTCACCCACAACAACAGAGGCAGCAGTACAGGACACCACAGCAACAATAGAGACAACAGAGGGGACAAACACCTCCTTAGTAGGCTTAGGTCAAGTTTTATGCAAACCAACAGGATCTACGAGCATCAAGAGGAGTCGTCGAGGGTATACTCCTTATTTCCTTATGCATAGCTCATGTCTTATTTGATTTTAGCGCATCTCATTAATTTATATTTGAGGATTTTTGCCGATTGATTGGTTTGCCACTAGATTCTGCGTGTGAGAATCTATCGGTGTCAACGACCTTGGGGAAGACCGCAGTGTTAGGTTTGATTTACTCGTCTTACCCTGTTCTGGTTGGAGACACCTTACAGGCAGACCTATTTGCCTTACCAATGTCCGAGTTTGATGTTATCCTGGGCATGGATTGGCTTGTCGAGTACCATGCTATTTTGAACTGTTCTGTGAGGATAGGCACATTTTATATACCCGGTGTGCTGTAGTTCCATTTTGCTGCTGATCCCAAAGGAGAGCAGCTCTCATGCCTTATGTATTATGCCATGGAGGAGATAGTTGCCTTATGCATTGACCAGCTGCCGGTCGTTTGCAGTTTTCTAGATGTGTTTTAGGAGATTCTGGGGTTGTCACCTTGTTGATATATTGAGTTCCAGATTGATCTCGTGCCCAGTATCGTGCATATCTAAAAGGCCCCATATCGCATGACACTATTGGAGTTGCGGGAATTGTAGAAGTAGTTGGATGAGTTGTGCGAGTTGGGCTTTATTCGTCCGAGCAGTTCATCGTGGGGAGCACCGATACTCATCGTGAAGAAGAAGGATGCCTCGTTGAGACTTTGCGTGGATTACCACGAGCTCAACAAGGTCACGATTAAGAATAAGTACCTACTTCCGAGGATCGATGATTTGTTCAACCAGCTACAGGAGGCATAATTCTTTTCAAAGATAGACCTGCAATCTGGTTATCACTAGGTTCGTGCCCAGGATGAGCATATCCCGAAAACAACATTCAAGATGCGCTATGGTCATTTTGAGTTTCAAGTCATGTCCTTTGGACTGACCAATGTGCTCGCAATGTTCATGCAGTAGATGAACGAGGTCTGCCGTACCTTGACCAGTTCATCATGGTCTTCATCAACAACATTCTGCTATATTCGAAGACTCGTGAGGAGCATGAGCAGCACTTGGAGATCACCCTACAGACCCTTCATACACACCAACTCAATGCGAAGCTGAAAAAGTGTAAGTTCTAGCAAGAGGTGAAGTTCCTTGGTCACGTGGTGATAAGGCCAGGTGTAGCAGTAGACCCTTTAAAGATTGATGCCATGCATCAGTGGGGCCATCCCACAAATGTGTCTGAGATCTGTAGTTTTCTTGGGTTAGGGGGCTACTATCGTCGTTTCATTGATAGCTTCTCCTGTATTGTAGCCTTGTTAGCCAGGTTGACCTGAAAGGGCGCTAATTCATTTGGAGTGTCGCTTGTGAGCGAGCATTTTTTGAGATGAAGGACCGTCTTACATCCATACTAGTCCTCATTCTCCCCTCTGGGAGTGAAGGATTCATGATTTTTACAGATGCCTCGCATATTGGTTTGGGTGCTATCCTGATGTAGCACGGGAAGCCTGTATCCTTCGTGTCTCACCAGCTCAAGGTCCATGAGCAGAACTATCCCACACATGATTTAGAGTTGGCTGCAATTGTCTTTGCAATGAAGGTGTGGAGGTACTATCTTTATGGGGTCAGGTCCGAGCTCTTCTTTTACCATAAGATCCTGAAGTACCTCTTCTCATAGTCTGAGTTGAACATGAGGTAGAGGCGTTGGATGAAGCTCTTGATGGACTATGATTTCAATCTTCAGTACTAGCTGATAAGGCTAACGTGGTGGTGGATGCCTTGGCTATCAGCCACGAGGCCTGGTAGCACATATGATGGTCCAAGAGTGAAGGATGCTAGAGGATGTTGCTGAGTATGACTTCGAGTTGATCCTGCAGTCTTCCATCCTTTAATTATCGAGCTTGTCAATTCAACCCTCTCTTGTTGCATGGGTGATTAAGGTTTAGCGGACATATTAGACATTATAGGATTATCGAGTAGATGCCGCGTTCGAGGGTCAGATGGATTGACAATTGGGTCTGATGGTGGACTTCATTTCAGAGGGTGGTTGTGTGTCCCGGTTATTTTAGAGTTGCATAGAGATCTTATGACTAAGGCACACCGATCGTGGTTTACTATCCACCTTGACTCCACCAAGATTTATCGCGATATGAGGAGGCAGTATTTTTGGGCTGGGATAAAGTGTCAAATCGTTAGTTTTTTGGCCAAGTGTGACACCTACTAGCGTGTTAAGGCTGATCATTGAGGCCTCCAAGTCCCTTCCATCCATCGAGCGTCCTATTGTGGAAGTGGGATCACGTTACCACATATTTAAAATTAACCTTAAAATTCTCAATTAGTGTATGTATGTAATGTCGACACTATGGTTACAATAAATCTGTTGAGCCATATACCTTGCCTGAAATGATGAAATCCCAAGACTTAGATGGGCTATAAGCACAAGATCACATTCTAGTGACTAACCATCGATCTATAACTATCAGTTTATGTCAACAATGTTCAGACGATGTAGATCATCCTAATAAAGTAATTATAGTAATGACATTGATAATCTAATTGTTTTGGGACATCATCGGTGGGCCAGGTGTCCAAATAGATTGGTAGCCTAGTGGCACACATGTTGTACATGTGGGTGTCCATCCAGGTCACTCCCAATGGACCACGCCTTGGTGTATGTATTTTATCTATGCCTTACAAGCTATATGAGGAGCCGATGTTAGTCTAATGTGGGCCACACCACATAGACTTCTATATTTTTAGTGGGGACTGCCGTTCGGTTCCTACTCTCTGTATATGATGTGCCAATTAGCGCTGATTATCTCATGATGTGTCTAATAACATGCTAGTGTGCTTGGCTTGATAGGACACACTGATAACATGCTTAGTATAATGGATATCATGCTCAATTCTATGCCCATACGCATCATTTATATGCCTATTGTGGATGACGATTTTTCATAGCATATGTCCTTCGGCTTAAGACACTTAGGGAACTTTATATGGATAGGGTCGCCCCACATGATCACGCGGTATGTACAGGTTTGGTGCATGACTTATTTGGTATGACTCATGCATTTTGCATCTTGTATGTCATGATCACTTTACACCCTATGACATCAGGGTTGTGGCCTCCACAGGCATATATTGAATCGTCGGATTAGATATCAGAAATATATGTTTTAGCATTAAGGTACTATGGACGTCCTTGGGTGAAAGTCTATAAACCTTTGTGGTGCCAGTAGGATGCTTCAATGTCGAGACTGAGTGGATAACATGAGCACCCAATTGTCAAATACCGGTATGCTACGTCTCTTAATGTGTTGTGGACAGTTGAATAAGGGTGTGACCTTATTTACCCGAGGGTAGGGCTGTAAGCTAGGTTGAGTTTGACCAGCTTGTAAATGGGTCCGCTATCAGCGAGACAGGTGGGCATTGACATACCACTGACGAGGCAGATAGTGAGGTATTTTCCACTCACTTATTCATGCACGCAATGGAGTGACAAACAATGTTGGAGTATATTAGACCTTGGTGATGTTTCCAGTGATGAACTGTTCTGATATGTGGATTAGTTGAGGATCAACAAGTTTGCGTTGCATCTCTAGCATATGACATTCAGCCATGTAAGCCTTGCATTGCATATATGTCATTTCCATGGAACCAGAAAGAGCAAGACAAGAGAGATGGTCAGCCACTACATTCTCTATTCCCTTCTTATCTCGTATCTCTAAATCAATTTCTTGGAATAGAAGGATCCATCTCAAGAGACGGGGCTTAACATCCTTCTTTACAAGACGGTACTTGAGTGTTGCATGATCAATAAAGATAATGATTTTGGACCTAATAAAGTAGGACCTAAACTTGTCCAAAGCGAATACTACGGTTAAGAGCTCATTTTTCATAGTAGAGTAATTCACTTGGGCACCATTTAGAGTTCTACTTGTGTGGTAGATTATATAAGGCTTTTTCTCTTTTCTTTGGCCTAGCACCATCCTAACCGCATATTCACTAGCATTACACATAATTTCAAAAGGCATGGACCAATCAAGCGGCTGTATGGTGGGTGCACTTATCAACATGCCTTTGAGCTTAGTAAAAGCTTCTTAGAAAACCTTGTCCCACTCAAATGGTACATCCTTTCGAAGAATATTGCATAAAGGAAGAGAGATGTAGCTAAAGTCCTTTATGAATCTCCTATTAAATTATGGGTATCCTAGAAAGGATCGTACATCGCGTATGCTCTTAGACGGTGGTAAATTTGTAATTAAATCAATTTTGGCTTTGTCTACCTCAGTTCCATTGGATAAAATGATATGTCCAAGGACAATCCCCTTTTGAACCACGAAGTGACACTTCTCCCAATTAAGCACCTGGTTCTTTTCTTCACATCTAGTCAAGACTAATCTTAAGCGCTCTAAACACTTATCGAAAGTACTACAAAAAAAATGAGAAACCATCCATAAAACTTCTAGAATTTGCACCACCACGTCAGAAAATATGCTAAGCATGCATCTTTGAAATGTGGTGAGGGCATTACATATAACGAATGTTATTCTTTTGATGTAAAAGTGCCAAAGGGATGTATGAATGTTGTTTTCTCTTGGTCTTTGAGGAAAATATCAATTTTGTTGTATTTTGAAAATAACTAGAATCAGAAAAAGATCTAAACCTAAATTTGGAATAAAAGAGAGTAATTGTGAATGAAGTATCAATAATCAAAAGGAAACTAGGGTGCCAAGGATCCACTTGTAGCTATCAAGATGCTACCTTACTTGATTCAAGAAACACAATTGGAATTGAAGTCCTATCCTATCCAATTGGAAGATAAATCAATTAAATCAAATCTCTAAACTTTTCATTGACCTAGTCCACACATAAAAAAGTATTGTGATGATTGGAAGGGATTCCATCATCCTACCATGTCTAGGAGATGATGGTGAACAATAGGATTTACCAATCTCACAATCTCAAAACAGGAAAAGAAGATATTCAAAGCTATCACAACATCTATTGTAATTTGAGTCATAATAAATCATTGAAAACTGAAAATATTCCTTAAATTCAAACTAGAAATCAGTGAGGTTCAAGAAGAACAAGAATCAAAGCAAGAAAATCATCCCAACACGCTACATGCTTCACATCTTAGCCCTAGCTAAGTGGTTTAGCCAACCATAGACATGATTTGAACTAAAACCCTAAAAGAAAGCATTAAAAATAAATAAAGAAGGAAGAAAAAATCTTGGGAGGATGCTCCACCCTTTGGCTCTGCTTCTGAAAACCTAATTCATGTTTAAAACTCCTCAAAGAACCCATATTTATAGCCTTTGTTTGATCGTATTTGAAAACCTCCTCAAATTTACGCACTTTGCATAACGCCTTTGATGTCATCGAATAACCTTCGATGTCATCGAACGTAACTTGAATCCAGAAGTCATGCCTTTCGCACTGTGTAACTCTTCATGTCATCGAACATACCTTCGATGTCATCGAATAGTCCTTCGATGTCATCGAAGGGTGTTCGAGTAATTAAGAATGTGTCCAGAGTGTTCCAGCGACTTGTTCCAAAAATCCATAAAAACTCGATGTCATCGAGAACTGAATACAATTTTTCTAGCAACCAAACTTGATTTTCATGTAATTCTTCGATGTCATCGACCCGTATTCGATGTCATCGAACACTGGCTTCGATGTCATCGACCAGATTCTGTGAATTTTTGCACTTTACACTTTCGACTTCCTTAATTCTCCACTTGGTTTCCTTGAATCTTGGGGTCTTGAAATATTCAATATTGGTCTTCTAAGATCCATCCCTTGCCTTGGTGATTCTTGAGCATCAAATCCATGCTTTTTAACATTCTTTTCAATCCAAGCTCTCAGATTCACCTTGTAATACAAACATGTATAGAACATACCCATTAAGTGTTATCATGTTCATAAAACTAAGATATAAACAACGAAAAATATGCAATATTTGACACTCAACAGAAGCAATCGTAAGAATGACCCACCAGTCTCTTTAAGTTTTGATCAATGAATGGTAGAGGGAAGTGGTCTTTCCTTGTCACATTGTTTTACTTCCTATAATTAATACACATCCTCTACTCGGTTGTGACTCCGGTTTGGATGAGTTCATTGTTTGCATTAGGGACTATGGTGATTCCAAATTTCTTAGGAACCACTTGAGTTGGTCTCACACATTGAATATCATAAATTAGGTAGATGATACCCACATCGAATAGTTTTAACACCTTGACTTTAACCACTTCTTTCATATTTGGATTTAAATGGTGTTGTGGTTGCCGAGTGGATTTAGCATTCTCCTTAAGGTGTATGAGGTGAGTACAAATCATGAGAACAATTCCCTTAAGATCCACAATCGTCCATCTGATGGCTCCTTTATGTTTTTTGAGTACTTGAATCAACTCAAGCTCTTGGTCCTTTTCCAAATATGAGAAAATAACCATAGGAAATGTGTCATCTTGACTTGAATAGGCATATTTCAGGTCAGATGACAATGGTTTTAGATCAAGCTTCAGTGCCTCGATGTTAGACAGTAGAGGCATTGAGTAGCAATTTTCAAAGCATAGCCTCTACTGATTAGCTTCGAGTACGGGCACGAAATCTAACAATGCGCTCACTATATTTAATATCATGTTATTGTCAAAATCCATAAAGTGAGCAAGACAAGCTTCTAAGGGATCGAAGATTGTGATCAGAACAAGCTCATCCTCCATGAGTGTATTAATCATATTTATCTTGTAAATCTCATCTACATCATCGGGTTGTTTGCAAAGATTAAACACGTTCACTTCTAATGTCATGTTACCAAAGGATAATTTCATCAATCCATTCCGAAAATTAATTATTGCATTCAAAGTAGCCAAGAATGGAAGTCTCAAGTTAACCAGAATTTGAGTGCTTGCATGTATAACTAGCTATGTGTCCAAGACATTAAAGTCTACCAGGTAGTAGAGCTTATCGACTTGGACTAACACGTCCTCCACTACCCTTCTCGGTATATAGATAGATCGATCAACAAGTTGTACGGTTGTTTTGGTAGATTTTAATTCAAGCACAAATTGTTCATACACAGAGTAGGGAATAAGGTTAACGCTTGCTCCTAGGTCTAGCAAGGCTTGTTCAATTCAAAGTTTCCCTATAATGCATGGGATTGTAGGGCTACACGAATCTTGTATTTTGGGGGAGCATTTTGTTTAATGATGGTGCTCACTTATTTTGTTAAAAAGGTCTTCTTTTGCACATTCAATTTCTGTTTTACTGTGTAAAGGTCCTTTAGAAACTTGGTATAGGATGAAATTTTCTTAATCGCATCTAACAAGGAAATGATGATTTTTACATGTTATAAAACTTCCAAAATATCTTGGTTTTTAAATGGCCGCTATGATGAGAGAAGGCGTTGAGGAAACAGAGTTGCAAGCTTGTACTCATGCACTGACTCTTTATCATATGAGGCGGTACTAGATCTATCATCGTCCTTAGATTTATCCGAATCGTTAGGTGTGTCAGCCTTCATCGTAATAGTCTTGTCTATCTCTTTTCTACTTTTAAGAGTGGTGATGGACTTAATTTGTTCCACATGTGGGTTAGGAGGATTAGAATCACTCACCTCATATTGTCCTTTTGGGTTAAGCTGAGGTTAGGCTGAAAAGATCCATTTCTCCCTAACAGTCAAGTGTGATTCAATCCTTAAAATCGACATTTTGAAATCATTTATGTCCTGCGTGGTAGTTTGATTATATTGCATTTGCCCTTGCATGAATGCTTGCAATGTGTCCTTAATAGTCCTCTTTTGAGGTTGCACTTGTGGTGTGCTTTAGAGTGTAAGAGGAGGCCCCTGGGGAGGAGTGTTTACATTAGTTGGTTGGCCTGTTTTCCAACCAAAGTTGGGATGGCTTTGTGAACTTGGATTATACGTATTGGAATTAGGTGCACTGAATGGACATTGATAAGCATTCAATGCATTCACTTGAGCTTGCAACACGTCTTGAAACGCTAAGATTGTGGGACAATCCTTTGTAAGGTATGCATTTGTCATGCCCCAAATTCGAAACCCAGACACTAATACTTCCCAAGTCCCGAACTTGGGTTGCAGCAGCTTCCTTGCCACTTATCAGATTTGGTGAACGGTTAGCGAACTTCCCGAACACTAAACCTGGCTCATGGCTGAGGGATTTTTTTTGAATGGTTAATCTGATTAGGCGGTTACACATCATATTTTGAATGGTTAATCCGATTAGGCGGTTACACATCATAGACATGGTATCAACACATACATCCAAGAGATAAACCTATCATTCCAAGGACGGTCGCCTAAAATAACCACATATATTTTTCCATATTATATATACAATAGTACAATCGTTTCAACAATAATGAAGGGAACAATAGCTAGCTCCAATAGCTCTTGCACGTCCCCTGCTACTAAACGCATCCTAAAAAAGGTGTAACTTATTTGTATGAGAAAACCACAACTCGTGACTCTACTGCATGCCGGGAGTAAAACACGGCTTATCAGGATGCTCCCATAAAGATATCTAAAACAACAATAGGCATATTACTAACCAAGCATGTTATCATAGGCGAGCATGTTATCAATCAAGCACGTCAACCCCTACCCATCTAGCTTAACAATGGGGGGGACCCTGTTTATTTCACCCTACCCGACCTTAGCAGTCGGAATACCACCCACCTCGATCCGACACCCGACTGTAGGTAGCCTCATCACACCTCTTCCCTTCTCGGTCCCAACAGTGGAAAGGACTCTTGCACCCATCCTACTGTGCTTACCCCCACTCGACACATGACGGAGATGACCCAATTGAACAATCTTAGTGGGTTCATTAGAGGATGGGCATGTCCAATCACGAGATCTAAGCCCGAGGTGGCCATATCGCACCCTTCTCAAACCTTCTCAATAATATCAACAATTTGTCCATCACAAAGCCTTAACACAAACCATCTCACCTAACTAGCCATCACGTAGCTACCATACAAAACATCTACTTATGAAATACGTCATCATAAAAGCCCACGTAACCGAATGCAGAATCACAAACGCATATACACACCCCAACTCATTTGGACTTTCATTTAGGCACAAGGACCAACACGAGAGCTCACATACTACCATATAAACCAACACGAGAGCCCAAACATAGTAATCTTTGGATTTCATCCAATCATAAGCACTAGCATGAGGGCACAAATCAAAACAACATCCATAATCCCTTATCTCCTTTGGATCTTGTCCAGGCATATGGAACAACACAAGGACCCCAATTTCATGACGTGATCATGCATGCATATAATGGATGCTCATGAATCAACTATATATACCAAACTATCAAGCTGGTTGTAACATCTCAAAAATATCCGTACAAAGACCCGAGTACCACTTCAGGCAGAAATCACCAAGGGTCAAATTATGTAGAAATTAGATAAAAATTAATTAAGTATTAAACTAAATTAATTAGTAGATTAGTTTGAACCGCTTTCTATATGAACTGCAAGACCCAAAACCAGTAGAATCGCTAACTCTACATTACCTAAAAACCTAGGAGAATCTCAAAACCCAGTTGCTCTCGTGAGCACATTGAAGCTCCGTATCGGACCTGGAGCGCTTGTCAAAAGTCCGATGATCGCGAAACTATAAGGTTATGACCACCTTACTAGGCTTGACAACCATCGTGAGAATCGAGCCCGAATAGTATCCAGAAATGCACAACTTGAGCCTGAAGTAAAATGTGTGAGAAACGCAAATATCTTTAGAAAATGAACTTAGATTTAAGTGAATTAGGCCGTTCGCTTGTAGGCCAAATTTAAGGTTTCTGATCATTAGATTCTGACCCAACTACACCCTTGGATCAGGAAAATTTCCCTAAACATGTCAGTGTACTTGTGGCCCTGATCGAGTGACATTAGCCGTTGAACTGAAACTGGTCCTCCACGATCGATCCACAAATCCGATCAGACCGAAATCTTAACCTGACATAGATCCATTATCAGGGAACTTTCTTCGGACTGTATGTAGGTAATGGACCTCCAGATAAGCTCCGTTGGCCCGAAACAGATGCCTTTTGACTATATCCTAAGTATACCATGGCCCTGGGGCCATTGACATAACTTCTGAGCTTATATAATGTCCTAAACCCACCCCTCTCTCATTCCATACGAATTTCCTAAAACCCTAGGAGAGAGAAGAGAGAAAAGAGGAGGAAAGAGTGAGGAAAAGTGTGAGAGATCTGTGGTTTGTTGCTGGGATTCACTCCCACCACTCCACGTGCCAAATCATCTCTTCAGTGTCGCTACACCGTTGAATCCAAATCCATTTTTGGATAAGAAATCCTAACCCTAATCTATTTTAGGAATCCAAATAGAGAAGTCGGTGGAATAGCTAACCTATTTCTTGATTTAGGTAGCCGTTGTGCTGTAAACGGAGATGTATGTACGAACTGAGTTCGTAACGAGTAAACCGACGAAAGGTGCGGACTATAAATGTTTAGGTTATGGTTTTCAAGGCTTTCAATGTCAGTTAATGATTTATGATTGACTTGATTGCTGTCACATGTACCTAGATGCGATGTTTCTATGTATTATACAGATATATGAACTATGTTGAATATAATGCATTCCATGTGTTTGTTGAAATGTTTGAATGAATATGGAATTATGATTTGTGCTTGCCATGATTTTTGATTGAGAATACATGATTGTTCTATGTGTGATAACTCATTTGTGAAAGGATTTGCTATATTATTTGTTATAACTAATTTATCACATGTATGTTGATATGTGTAGTCTACGTGTTTGATAAAATGTCTGAATGAGAAGTTGCTTGTTGAAATGTATTTAATAAGGGCATTGAGATAGGATTCTCAATTACTGTATCTATGGTTACAGTTTCCTTCATGTAACCTATCTCGCTACTACGTGATTCATGGTTGAAATGCCTATGTATGATAACATGTGCACTATGTGTTTGTTAAAATGCTTAAATGAGATTTATATTTGAATTGGTTGTCACATGTTGTTTTGACTATCACATATAAATGCCTATTGTATTTGAGTATGATTGGGACTAATACGTAGTCCAGGCAATCGGTAACGGTTTATGATCAGTGGCCAAACTAGTTTTGCCACAACGGATACGTTCGGTGAATCCAAGTCATATGGTGATTATCGACAGTGGTTAGGCCACGAGGAGTGCGTATGCGCTTCATGTCGATTTATTTAACGTGTGCTTGTACCAGTCGAGCTTGTCAAGTAACCCGATTGGCCTAATGTATGTTCACCATGTATGGACGTTACTACTTGAATCTAAGGTACCACTTACCAATGAAAAGCCCGTTTAACCTTGGTACCACGATCCGCTAAGACTCATGAGCTGGGCATGGTGGTATGGGACACCATGGTTGAGCTGTCGGCCTACGCTGGGGTGACGAGCCTCCCGTAGTGTCCATTAAGCAACCGAAACTTGTGAGCCAAATACGGTGGTATGAGACACTGTATTCGAGTTGTCGACCTACGCTAAGGTGACAAGCCTTTCCGTAGTGACCTTGAGTATAAATTAGACCTACGCCGAGGTGATGAGCCTCTTCGTAGTGACTTGAACTTGCCTATCCACTGCTTTTCAATAAGGGGTGATGTTGCCCTATAACTTGCCTATCGTATGTGATTAACTAGGATTGACGACCCTAGATGGATCATTGTTTTGGCAAATGATATAGAGGGAGGTACCTTAGCTTCCCGAATATGCTGTATGAATAAGACTAATAAATTACTTGGCTAACACGTTCATGTACCGCATTGCATGTGCCTTTGGTGAGGAAGAGCACAGTGGGAGTTTAGTGTGCGCGACCGTGAGATGATGTCGCTGAGGGAGTGCAGGCGAGGGCATGCATCATTATCGCATACCATTCTTACATTAACCAGAGTAGTTAGGATATGATTGTTGTACTGCTTTATCATTTCTGCTTGACTGAATTGATAACATATTAACCTTTGCCTTATAGCTCCACTGAGTTGATCACTCACTCCCACTCTGGGACAGTGTTTTAAAACACCAACCAAACTCTGTTGTAGCTGCAGCTGATGGCGAGGGTTACGAGATGGAGCCTGAATTTTACGACGATGAGGAGTTTTCCTACATGCAACTCTCTGGTGGGTCTATGTAGACCTGGAGTTACGTCACCGAGGTTACAAGGATACGGATTAGATGCCATTACATTGTATTATTTTGTAAATTTTGGAACTATACATGTAATTATTTAACCCGGTGACATGTTCATACTCTTGGGACTTACAACCACTTATATGCTTTATATATCTATCACAGTCTTCCACTTGCGTAATCTAATTGTCTCTGGAGTATGATATGCTAATTTAGTGTAATCCCATTCATGTTTAATGCACTAATACAGACAATGTTCAATCATCATTATTTATGTTGCATAAGTGATGCGACGGATCTCGGGAGTTGATCTCTGCTCGACCCTCAAAATTCGGGGCGTTACACTGTGTTGATATAAATAAAGGCAAGATAGACCAAATTGCCAAACTATGGCACATGGACCCTTAATAGTAAACCGTTAGCTCATAGTCCATTATCCCTGGGAGTGTCCATTTGGTTAATCTGGTCTATATATGGGCCGGATCATGGACCATACTAACGTGGGATACCTTGCTGACCATATGGCCAACCATGCATGCACACAGGATCCCTACACCAATGGGCCCTACATACATCATAAAAAATACAAAAGGAAGAAAGAAGGAAGAGGAAGATAATGAGGGAAGGAAGGGGCCTAGACTCACCTCAAATAGATGGGAGGCTGGATGATGATGAGTGGTCCACTCCTTCTAGGTTTGATGGTGGGCCACACATTGGCCCCATTCTCTCTCACTCTCTCTCAAAATTTAAAAATTTTTTAAGTATAGCAAAAGTATGATTGTAAGAGAGACCCTACTCTTTTATAGAGAATGGGGGTTGAGGTTGCAAGATGATGTGGCAAATTTAGGGGGGGGGGTCTTATTGGTGCTAAAAGTGAGGTGGAAGGTTGTGTATATTGTGGGTAATGGATGGATGAGGTGGATGGTGTTAAGCATACATTGGATAAGGTGGATGAAATCTTGGCATGCATTGGCTAGTGGATGGATAAGGATTGTGGGCTGTATGTGTCACGCCCCAAACTCGTCAATCGGGCTCACAAAATTTTTGATCGCCGAATTCGGTGCCGACAGCCTCCGTAGTACCCCATTCTCGGCTCCCAGCACCCATACGTCAGTTCCGATATTGGGATCATAAAAGGAGGATTTTCTAACGTACATTTATTTCATAAGAAGTATAACCACAAGTTTACTCAAATCACAAAGGCAACATCATCATTACATATCCACTAATATAATCAGTTGAATACAGTGATGAAAGGGAAATACATATATCAAAAATCAAAGCTCCAGAAGACCGCTGCACGCTTCAAGCTCAATGTTGCTGCAACCTAATGTCACCTGCACGCATCTATCGTGCATAAACTTATAGAAAGCTTATAGAAAGCTTAGAGGGTGGTGAAAGTGTGTGCGTAAGGTAAGTGTTAAACACAAAGATATCAGAGCAAGTAGAAGTACTGACAAGTCCATGAATATCATCAGCCTTATCCAGGCTATGTGATGTAAAAACATAATAGGCCAATATCATATACTAAGAATGCAATACAATATACAAATCCTGACGAGTCCACGAATGCCGTCAACCTTATCTAGGCCATATAATTGCAGAAACGTAGCATAACAACCCAAAATGCCATATACCGTGAATGTAATGCAATATGCGGTGCGAATGAAATGACTAAGCTGGAGTGTGAAGTCGGGATGATAGTACATAGTATCGCAGGCTATGGGGTCCATTAAAAGGGACTTCTATCTAAACCAGTCCCATACCAAAATTTCAATAGCCAATCTCAATGTGGTAGACTCCTGATCTCAGGTTGGTTGCGCGCCTCAACCGAAATCCTGGCCATTGCGAATGTACACATAATAATTAGTTGGGCACCACCAGCCCGAGTGGATAGTGAATGAATGAATGAATGAGTAAAATGCTGAGCATGCAACTCCTGCTTGATAAGTCCACATATCAATACTGTACATCTCTGGGATCATCAACGGGGTCTAGTACACTCGACGCCACCTGCCACCCCATCAAGCGTACAATTGGGTAAGTAGAAGAGACCTCACTATCCGCCTGCCAGCAGTATACCAATGCCTACCCGGCTCGTCGATAGCGGATCCATTTATAAGCTGGTTAGACTCAGCCTAGTATTGCCTACTCCCTCGGGTGGGTAAGGCCACACCCCCTCCCAACCGACCACGACACAGTGGGAGACACGGCCTACTAGTATTCGGCACGTTGGCGCTCATGTATCCACTCGGTTTAGACATTGGGGCATCCTCTGGTACCTAGAGGGTTTAGGGACTTTCACCCAGGGAATCTATGACACCCTATGTAGAAAAAGATTTTCGGTGTCCCATCTGGTCATCCACGACATGTCTGTGGAGGCTACGGTCCTGATGTCGTTATGATGTACGGTGGTCATATCACAAAATGTGAGATGCATGAGTCATACCATCCAGTCATGCATCAAACCTGCGTGTACCGCGCGCTCATGTGGGGCAACTCCGTCTCTCAGGGAGTCCCATAAACAATCAGCCCAATAGCACATGCCATGCTCAATCACTCCTCATACCAAGCATGCGGATGATGCGTATGGGCATGTATCATGATGTAATACTATACATGTACTCACAATTGGTATCGATAATCGGCCTAACAACGGGCCTAAGGGAAGGTCACAATGTGGACATTTAACCATCATTGCCCATCAATGTGGACATTTACCAACATTGCTCCCAAAGAGTGGCCCACATAGAGCCAAACGTATAGTGGAACCATGGCCTCACACAAGGGCCTCATACACAATATAATGGGCCAGATACAATCCTAATGGGCCTTATACAATCATAATGGGCTTTACATAAGGGTCTCATACGTCACAATGGGCATCATCACATGGGCCATAAATACATCACATTAGGCCTCATTAAATGGGCAGCAAACACATCACATCGGGCCTCATCATTGGGCCATAAATACACCACATTGGGCCAT